>JAYESA010000008.1:72733107-73333107 GCA_036927795.1 Iris macrosiphon | reverse complement strand
CACAGCCTCCGTAGGGGGCACTGTAGGGGGTCCTTCACCAGAGCTGGAAAGAGACTTAGGCATCTTCCTAACAAGCTCACTGCCTCCTTCTTCTATGACTCCCCCCTCGGCATCCACATCCATAGTCCTAAAGAAAGAGGCGAGGTCTGCAAAATTCGAACAACCGATAATTAACTTCACCCTGAGAATTGAATGCTGAAGCCAGAAAATGTTACCTCTTGAGAAGTTGTGAAATAACATACCAAAGGGAGATGACACATGTTACGACTCATCCAATGTTTCATATCTTGCCCCATGGCATCCATGTCATCCACAAATATGTGCTCCAAAGGGGTATAGGGCTGCTCCGCTGAAGTTGCACCCGATCCTGAGCTCCCGAGGCCTCAGGTACTGGTTCCGAGGCAGCCATGTCGGACTTCGGGAAGTTTTCCCCTTTCGGTTTGGCATAAGAAACCACTGAAGCGGTTGTTCACCGGGGACGGTCCCTTCTCTTCTGTGTCTGTAAATTATTAAACAAACCAGAGCCGAGATATTTATATAGAGGACCAAGCATATCAAACTAAGAGGGTTTATGGATACCTCCATAGCATCTAAAGTGGGCTCTGATTCATAAATCACTAGTGCAAGGGGTCCTACCTCTTTGCTCACAGTACCCTTCGCAGGGGACTTTGATTTTGTTGCAGGTTCCGTCTTCGGGTTCACACCCGTCCTCGACTTCTTAGAGTAGCGAGCGTGACTCATCTCGACCTTGGATTTGCGCTTGGCAGACGAGGGATCATCATAAGGAGACGATGTTTCTTCCCTGGTCGACGGGTCTAGCACTACGATCAGAGGCCTGGCCACTCCCTTGCCCTTCTTGGGCGTCCTACGTACTTTGTCATCATGAGGCATCAGCATAGTACCTTTGATGTAACTCCTCTCCGGGGTCGAAGTTAGTCGATGGAGCATTCGTCGTACAATAATACTTAGCCGCGGTGTACAACATTTTCGGCACGACTCTGATTTGTGGCATTTAAAACCGGACCCGGGTGCCAGTAGCGGTATAGTGACTCCATGCTCGAGCCCCCTCGGTAAACTGCCACTATATCAGAGAGAAGCACTTGGATGACCCAATAAGAGATAAGTATAGCCGAACTAACGAGCAAACCGGCTGGATATATAAGGCTCCATGAAGATAGCAGCCTTATTTTGATATACTAAATAAGAGGGACAGATGGCTTGGAACCAGCAAAAAAGTCTCTCAAACAAACCTCAAGGCGCCCCCCGTCATCATAATGAATAACATTTCTTTCGTCGACAGTAAACTCTGGCTCGGACGTGAAGAAAGTCCAGCCAGTCATAAATGAGAGCTATCTTCTACCAGCGGGGATCGTATTGCACTGCCACTTCATTATCCGATACCTGTGGATCAGGGCATCAGCGGCCACCATATCCTCATCAGTCCCAGGGCTCATCAAGGACCTGCGATGCAGGAGAAGCTAACCCATCAAATAGTGATAAGGGAGCTCGACCATGTTGAAATATCCCTTACCAGGATGGTCCTCTACCTTGTCAACAAAGTTGCGGAGACCACGATGGATGCAACATACCATGATCGGTAGAAGGGCCAGCTTGTGGCCGAAAGCCAACTTCACGATAGGTAGAATCAAGGTACGACTGGTCCTTTTTATTATTTCAGACCCGCCCGGGACTACACAGTTGCGCAACCAGAGCATCAGGTATCCCGCCAGCATGGTCCTCAGGGATAACTTGTACGTGTCCATATAAAAGTAGCTAAGATCCTCTTCAAGGACACTCAGCTCGTCAAAGGGTTCATCATCTTCCTCCGAGGAGCCCTCAGCTTCCCTATCCTAGGTAGCCAAGTCCTTCTGTACCTGGATGAAATTGGCCACTTCCTGTTTGGACTATGGCGCCTAAACATAAACTTTATTGGACTCCTTCAGCTCCGAGAAGAGGTGGTGAGTCCATGTCATGATGTGAGAAGAAGAAGATCCCTCCGTAGACTTCTTCTTCTTCTTCTTCAAAGACCTCTGGCATATGCCGTGATGGTATAGCAACTCTTGGTACACCGTTAAGATCTTCGGGTTCTTTGCTTCCAATTCTCCGAGTTTTTTATTGCTCGGGGTGTACTCTTAGTAGGGTTCTTCGCCCCAAGAGAGTTTTGAGACGACATGTATCTCATGGAAGGCCAGTCCCATCTCGCCGCCAAGAGTAAAAAAGTCCCCGTACGAAGGTTGTACAACTCCATCAGGACAATGAACAGGGGCCGGTTCACCTCCAAGTCATAACACGTACCCCTCATGGCAAAGAACAAGTTTGTGGCTTTGAGTTTCCACTCATACTTCTTCAGAATCTACTGGGTCAGGCGGCACCAGGAGGCATTATAGTATACCTAGCTGAGAGCCCGCAACTGTCCTGTCAGATAGGTCCCCTTCTTGGTAACTTGGTGATGGAAAGTGCCCACTGCATATACGCTGAGGTTGGGTCCTAGGTCACTACCGATGAGACCAGGCTTCAATCCCAGTAAGGATTTTGAAGGCGACTCCTTCATGCTATTAAACTCCCCCTTGTTCTTTCGGTTCCATACAGGACATTGCCAAGGAGGGCCCCCTGTGGCTCCAGGGTTAAGTTCCAGTCCATCTCCCGTGAAACCATCATCACCTTCAGGTCCGACAAAGGTAGGTGATGCTCGAAAGAAGGAAAAATCATCTTTGTCTCACAGAAGGTAAAAGTCCAGTTCTCTTTGGTCATCCCTATCTCGGATTGAGAAGACTCCAGTGCGTCACCAAATAAGAAGTACGACTTCTTGAAAAAATGCTTCCTATCTTTAGCGGGGATCTCCCCCGAGTTGATCTGACTCAACAAGAAAGAAGGAGTCTGCTTGGCGATCTTCTGTTGATGCTCAGGCGAAAGATCCTTGTTAACCTATTTCTGGAGAGCCGCAGCCAAGTCCCCAAGATTAATGTTCAAGGGTTGTGGGTTATGCCCGAAGGCCAGTTCACCAGAAGGTATGATGGACAAAGTCACTACAAATATACAAAAGGAGTTAGATTAGAACCATTGAGAGATATCAATAAAAATATACATATGCGGCATAGGCGCCCATGCTGCCAAGTCAGCCATGCAGCCCAGGCACCCATGCAGCATAGACGTATCCATGCGACCTAGGTACCTATGTGACCGAGTTAGCCATGCGGCAAAGCTCGTCCATGCGACATAGTTGCCCATGCGGCAGTGAGAAGTTAGCACATAGACGTATCCATGCGTCCAACTATTAACATGTGTTCCAGAACCCGACTTCGTATCCACGAAACCTACCCTTGATCGACAGTTGAACGTTGGCGGGGAGCGGCGAAGGGTCCACCATAGCAGCGTGACCTTTCCCCTTGATCTTGGCTTTGCCCTTGCCCTTAGGGGCTTTCTTGGTAGCAACGACGATGGTTGAGGCGACCTTGGGAGCCATGGCAACAGCAAGGAGGAAGAAGAGAAGAAAGTTTTGGGGAAAACTCTTTTCTCTCTCTTTAAAACCCTTATATATAGAGCGAAACATACGGTTAGGGATAATGATGATGGCTGACCGTTTCAATCCATGTAACGGCTAGAAATGATGGCGACTCCTCGTTCTTCGGGCCACTTTATCCCCTGAGGGCGCAGAATACCAAGAGATTCGCTTGAGGATCAAATCAAATCAAGGCATTAAATGATCTGACACCTGTCAAACACAACTATGTGCCCATAATACTATGCGATATGCCCTTCATATGCGGCCAATAGCGCTCGGCTATGCTCCTTTCAAAGTATTCCAAACTAGTCATTTTGGAAACTTTGAAGGGGGTCTTGTAGAAGAATGAAAAATTATACAGGCCGCATAAATGTCATACCCCCTCAAAAGAACAAAAACAGACCGTAGAGGACCTGCATGAAGCCTGGAAAACCAAGCCGCAGAGAAACTACATATTGCCTGATCAACCTAAGATCTAGAAGCCGCATAGTACACTCTATGCGGCCTGAACAACCAAGCCACGGAGAAGCCACATACGGCTTGATCAACACAAAGATCTACACTCTATACGGCCTGAACGACCACAGAGCATGAAGCCGCATAAGACCCCCCTGACACAGCATTCGATGTATGTCAGACTCTCTGACCTATCACTCATCACACTGAGATGCTTCAAGACTCGTGAAGATGATGGCTAGGGAAAAGATAAAAAGTCACATCAATATATTGATAGTCTCGATGGATGTGCCATGCCATGTGCTCGCTCACATACGACTACATACCCATGCGGCCTCATCATAATGCGGCCAAAGTGTCAATTCGACCAAGGCTAAACGACAACACGTATGTGGTGACATACCCCTGCGACCTCGTCATCATACGGCTAGAGTGTCCATCCTACCAAGGCCAAACGAGAACACGTATACGTCGACATACCCATGCGGCCACAATGACATACGGCCAGAGTGTCAACCCGACCAAGGCCAAGCGATAGCACATATGCCGCCACAATAATATGCGACTATGACGTTATGCAACACTCGATCTTTCTATTACAATAGAAGAAGATTTCTTACACGATCAATGTTGACTACGTGTCCAACTGACCAAGTCATGCATGCAACGGGTTGAAAACAACCTCGAGATCTCACCAACAACAGATCCCAATCGAAGTGATGTGGAAGCCTACCCATGGCATGCGACGACAGTTGTAACTGTATTCTATTGAAGGATCCCCCTACAGCCACCAAACAAAAGCATATGCGGCACCTATAATCCATCAGCATGATGGCTATAAATAGGAGCAACTTGGACATTCCAAAGGGCTAGATTTTCTACTTTAGAGACTAAACCCCGACGGAGCTACGTACGTGCACACAAGCTCAGGAGAAAGAAGAGAAGAGCATCCTCATCCCCTCGTCAGACCGTAAACGGAGTAAAGGAAAGAAGCCGCTATAGTACTCGATCTCCATCGTCACACTACCCAGATTAAATATTGTACTTAGATCTTCTGCTTAGGATTTTTTTTGTTCATTTGTTTGTTATTAAACGAAAGTGTACATAAACTCACTTGTAATATCGAATAGTTTCACCAATCTAGATCACTTATATACCATATTTTTGTTAGAATTGTCACGCCCCGATCCCGAAAGGGTCATTCGTCCTCGCCGGATCCTTTACGAAACCGATTCATCCTCGCTGGGGCGTGATGTCGTGCGAGCCTGGGGTTGCGCTCGCACAAGGGAAGAACTTGCAGTTTTAGGAACCCATGTTGAAACATAATTTATAAAACATATTCACAGAGATTTAAACACAAGTGCGGAAGAAACATGCTTTTTCATTGATAATTCAGAGTAATTTACATAGAGTTTACATTGATGCGCCTTCTTGGCTATTGAATTGTATTACAAAAGGATAACTCAAAATGCAGGGCGCACTCCGTCAGATAGTCCACGTCGTTTGTACATTACGCCCCTGTATAGATTGAAGTCCATACCTCCAAAATAAACTGAATCCAGATATACTTCAAAATAGAGGTGCTCCTAACGCCTCCTCGCTATGTACTAGCATTGCACCATCTGATTGCCTAAAATAGTTGCCCATAATGCGGGTCAGTGCTCAACTTGTACTGGTGAGCTGGATGAACCCACTCGACCAAATCGACACTAGCTTGTTAGGGGCGAGCATGCATTAAGATAACTTCTATAAGGAAGCAAGTGAAATCAATTCATATCAGTTGCATGTTTTGATAGGAATAAAAATAGCATCGAATACAACCAGCACACCGATTGCTTACTCAATCGATGCACGCCTTCCCTGCAACGAAACACAAATATACTTACCATCTGCACAAGATAATAAGTTAGCATGCGTTCTATTCTATGCGATCATTTGTGTGATCGATACCTTAGGGACATATTTCAAGCATTAGCAGCACGCCCTATCAGCCCGGGTAGCAAGCCCTGCTGGAGGACCCGCTATGCATCGTGACGAGCACGAATCGAATATTTCCCTCTGGATCGATACGGTTCCAGTGCCCCGGAAAGCCGTTTCGAGGAAATGCCAAACCCTGTGCACAAGTTGTCCAAGACTATGCAAATACATGAATAATTCATATTACATACAATGCATCGAAATAAACAGAAGAAGTAAAGCAGCAACATATATATCTCATGCAACAGTTCATATTTTCTTAAGCGGTGTTCTGATTCAGTTATCCCATAAGTCCAAACCCTATCCTAGGCATCAGGCCACCACCAACAACCAACTTTCCTTATAAACAAGCTCAAATTATAAGGTGTGCAAGCATATGATAAATTAGTCTACAAATCCCATGTTTCTTTCTTAGTGGCTGGCATGCCTGTGGCTAAGGATTTCCTAGGCGTCCAACCGGGCATCATCGAGTGAACGTTTGAAACTTAGAGATGTTGGCATGAAGAAGTAGGAAAGAAAGGACCAAACCACTCACTGGTTAAGGAAAAAGAGGCTGAAACTAGGAATCCCGCTTAGCGATGATCAAACGTCAGTTACGCGGACCTAAAACAGCACGAGCACCGAGTTAGAAATCTTACATATCCTTCCTTGTCGAACTCCCCAAAATCCAAGCTCCAAACGAAAAAACTAGCAGCGAAAACCAAGCAAATCGAAAGCAACACCAAATTAAAATCCCAAAGCGGCAATCAAGAAAACCAAGCAACCAAAATACGAAAACTATTGGGCTCGTTTCAATAGAGGCCTTTCCATGAGTTGGAAAGGATCATCGTATTTCGTCCATGGCAAGAAGATGCCGAGATCTAAGTTATGACTCAGACGGCTAGCTACAAGCCCAATTATATAGTGCTCGTCCCGGTAGGATCGGGATTTGAGGCACTACAAGAATCACCTGTCTATACACGTTTTTACTATTTAACGTCCATTCTACACCATAGTTTCAGTTAATATCCCTCCTCTATGCTTATTTTCACCTTCTATACTTATTTTACACTATATTTAGGTTAGAATCACACATCCATTCTCGTTTTCATCATTCTACATTTATTCTATTCCATATTTCATTTAGAATCACTTATTTGTACTTGTTTTCACTAATCTAAGCTCATTCTATATCATAATTTTGTTTAAATTATTCATCTATACTCGTTTTCATTAATCTAAGCCTATTCAAATTATATCTCGGTTAAGATCACCCATCGATACTTATTTTAATCATTATATATCATATTTCAGTTAGAATCACCAATTTATACTCGTTTTTACCATTCTATGTATGTTTTATACCATATTAGGTTAGAATTACCGATTTAAACATGTTTTTATCGTTCTACGCTAATTCCCATACTAACCCGTCGATCACAATTATATTTTAGTACCTATTTTCACAAATCTATGTCACTTCTACACCATATTTTGGTTAGAATCATCCATATATACTCGTTTTCACCAATCTACGAATATTATACACTATATTTTGGTTAGAATCACCAATATATACTCATTTTTATGATTCTACCCATGTTTACCTTCGTTTAGAATTAAGGATCTAAACTTGTCTTCATTATTCTATGATTATATTATACCATATTTCGGTTCGAATCACTAATTTATTCTCGTTTTTACCATTTAATGAGCATTTGATACCTTATTTCAGTTAGAATTCTATTATATACTCGTTTCACCAATCTAGACCACTTATATTTCATATATTGGTTAGAATCACCCATATATACTCGTTCTCACCATTTTATATCTATTATGCATCATAATTTCGGTTATCATCACATCTTTATGCTCGTTTTCACCTTCTACACTTCTTTTTTCTACATTTAGGTTAGAATCACCCATTTATAATCGTTTTTATTATTCTACGTTCATTCTAATCCATATTTCAGTAAGAACCACTTATTTGTACTTTATTTCACCAATCTATGACTCATTATATACCATAATTTTTTTTAGAATCACCCATCTATACTCGTTCTTCAATCTATGCCTATTATAATCTATATCTCAGTCAGGATCACCCAGATACTAGTTTTAACCATTCTACGCACATTATATATCATATTTCAGTTAGAATCGCTCATATATACTTGTTTTTACCATTTTATGTTTGTTCTATACCATATTTTTGTTAGAATTACCGATCTAAATATGTTTTTATTAATCTACGCCCATTTTCACACTAATATTTCAATCATAATCATATTTTAGTTCTCGTTTTCATAAATCTATACCAATTTTGTACCATATTTCAGTTATAATCATCCATCTATACTCATTTTCATAAATCTACGCATATTTTATATCATATTTTGGTTCGAATTACTCGTCTATACTTATTTTCATAATTATGCCCTCTTTTATACCATATTTTGAAATAATCTAAACTCGATTTCATCATTCCAAGATTATATTACACCAAGTTTCGGTTCGAATCAGTCATTTATATCATTTTTACCATTTGATACATTATTTTGATCTGAACCTTATTTTATACTCGTTTTACCAATCTATGCCACTTATATACCATATTCCGATTAGAATCATCGTTTATACTCATTTTTACCATTCTACTCTTATTTTATACATTAATTTTGGTTAGCATCACATCTCTATGCTCGTTTTTATCTTCTAAACTTGTTTTACCCTACATTTATGTTAGAATCACCCAATAATACTTATTTTCCTCATTTATGTTCATTCTATTCTATATATCAGTGAGAATCACTTATTTGTACTTGTTTTCACCAATCTAAGCTTATTCTATACCATAATTTCGGTTAGAATTATTCATCAATACTCGTTTTTATCAATCTATGATAATTCAAACTATATCTCGATTATGATCACCCATCAATAATCATTTGCCCTTTTATGCTTATTATATATCATACTTCAGTTAGAATCATCCATCTACACTCATTTAACTATTCTAAGTCAGTTTGATACCATATTTTGGTTAGAATTACTGATCTAAATATGTTTTTATCATTCTAGGCTCATTCTTACACCAACTCATCAATCATAATCATATTTTAATACTCGTTTTCATAAATTTATTATAATTTGATAACATATTTTTGTTAGAATCATCAATCTGTACTTATTTTTACTAATATACATATATTCTATACCATATTTCGGTTAAAATCACTCTTCTATACTCATCTTCATGATTTTATCCCTATTTTATACCATATTTTGATTAGAATCAATTATCTAAAGTCGTTTTCATCATTCTATGATTAAATCATACTATATTTTGGTTCAAATCACTCATTTATACTTGTTTTTACCATTTTATGAGCATTTGATACCTTATTTCGGTTAGAACCACATTTTTATACTCGTTTCACTAATCTATATCACTTATATACCATATTTTGGTTAGAATCACCTGTCTATACTTGTTTTCACTATTCTTCGCCATTTTAAACTATACTTTTGGTTAGTATCCCTCTTCTATGCTCATTTTTACCTTCTATACTTGTTTTATACCATATTTAGGTTATAATCACCTATCCATACTTGTTTTTATTGTTTTATGTTTATTCTATTCCATATTTCACTTATAAACACTTATTTGTACTTGTTTTCACCAATCTAAGCTTTTTTATACCAGAATTTTGGTTAGAATTATCCACAAATACTTATTTTCATCAATTTAAGCATATTTTAAACTATATTGCAGTTAAGATCACTCATCGATACTCGTTTTAACAGTTTTATGCTTATTTTATATTATATTTCTATTATAATCACCAATCTATACTCGTTTTTACCATTCTACTTAAGTTTTATACCATATTAGGTTAGAATTACCGATCTAAACACGTTTTCATTATTCTATGCTTATTCTCACACTAACTTGTCGATCATAATTATATTTTAGACTTTTTTCACAAATCTATCCACTTCTATACCATATTTTTGTTAGAATTGTCGACCTATACTCGTTTTCACTAATTTACGCATATGTTACACCATATTTTGGTTAGAATCACTCATCTATACTCGTTTTTATGATTCTGTCCATGTTTTATACCTTTTATTAGAATCAAGAATTTATACTCATTTTTATCATTCTACGATTATATTATACTATTTTTCGGTTCAAATCACTCATTTTTTCTCATTTAACCATTTTATGAGCATTTAATATATTATTTTATTTAGAATCATATTTCATACTCATTTTACCATTCTAGGCTACTTATATTCCATATTTCGGGTAGAATCACCCGTATATTCCCGTCTATACACTACCAAAATAATACATATTAGCGACGTCAAAAATATCGCAAATAGGTAAAAAATGTCACGACCCGCACCCGGTATAAGGGCACGAGAGCGTGGGTACGTCCAGCCTACGCCGCAGCATCGGCGGTAGAACGCTGTCTAGGTCAAGTACTATCTAAATAATCTCACACTAGTATCCAACTCCATAAGGAGACACGGATACCACTATAAAATGAACAACATACTCAATCACAACTACAACACGATAAGAATTTGAAGAAACAAAAGAATACAATACAAGTCTAATGACAAAATAATCATAACTGCAATCAGTAACAACCAATCCCCAAGTGTCAGAAACAAGTCCACTATGGTCACAGTCTGGAAAAATATTTTCCAGTCAGGAAGGAGCAAAGTACATCTCTAAATAGCAGTTCTATATAAATGACATAAACTATGTAGCAGTTCTAGATGGAAATATACCAGATGCATGTATAGGTACGAGAAATATACAATGAAAGAAATACTGGAAAATACTGTAAGTAACTACAGGAAAAGAAACAATATGTCCATGAGCAAGAAACCTATGACTAATTGTGTGAGTACTAGCTTTAACATCTGATCGGCTTGGGAACTTGATCAGGCTGGTTACATGTGATTAGCTATGGTTCATATAAAGTCAGGCTAACCGTTGGTTAGCTATGATGCATGTAGAGATCAGGCTAATCACACGTAACAGCTATGGAGCATGTAAATGGTCAGGCCGCACCCGACGTGAGATGTGGGGTGAGCTATGGTGCATATAAAGTTGGGTATGATCACATATCTACACTAAAGTACTCCCCAAACCCCCGACTGGTATAGTAGATCCAATCATGGTACGCTATGGCACGGGATTCCCTAGGGAGGTAGCAAATCTCCCCGGGTCTCAGTGTCTGTACATGCACAAGATATCAAGGAAACAAGTCTTGTACAAGCTACACCATGAATAAGGAATAACATCTCATGACGAGATCCGTGTATACCAATCCGTGTAACCAATGTGTCAAGAACATGGATATTTACACTAGATACAGTGAACATAGGAGATATCATAAATTAGAAACTAATCAGAGAATGTACACGCCTTGGGTCCTTAGCTGGTGAAACCAATATCCTGCCCTTGAAGTCTCCCAGGACGATCCAATAGTCCTATAGACATAACACAAATATACACTTGTATCAGGTGCTACACTAACACACAATAGAAATACACTAGCCTTAGGGCTATGCCAGGAATGGAACTTAGTCAACTAGGGTCATCTAGTAGGGATACATATATAATTATACATTTATACTCAGAACATACATATATACCAATTGAATACGTATATAATATATATATAAGTGTATATCTGTAATTTGTACAAAATATGTATAAAATAGAAGTATATAAATATATTTTTTATATGCTATAAATATTCATAACAAATTTTTATTCATAACAACTATATTCAAGAATATTCATATACTGAATATATAGGTATACATACATATGTACTAGTGAAAAATACATTTGTTATATTTATACAAAATAATAATTACACCATATACATGTATATTAATATACACATACACATTGAATACGTATATATACAATTAGAGAAATACACTATATATATTTATATATATATATATATATATATATATATATATATATATATATATATATATGTACACATATACACATACGCGTAGATACGTACACACGTAATATGCATACACATACACGCAAATATATACGTATACGTATTTACATAATCATATATTTACACATTAATTAAATATATATACATATACATTATTAATTAATTGTACACACATACGTATATATATACTAACACATATATGTATTCACACCTATATAAAGGAGGGAAGAGGGAATGAAGGAGCTCACTGTGGGGGTGGTTCCGATGGTGTAGATGGCCGGAGCTCCGGGATTGCAGGGGGTCGGTTGAACCGCCGGAGAGGAGGTCGGGAAGGAGGAGTTCGAGGAAGATGCAGGGAGAGGGAAGAGGAGCAAGGAGCTGCGGTGGAGCAAGGGCTGTGCCGGAGTAGCAGGGAATGGAGGAGAAACTGAGGGCTCGACGCCGGAAAGAAAAGATGGGGTATACCGGAGTCGGGGTTGCCTACTGTGCAGTGGTGGAGCGGCAGAGTTGAGCTCAGGTGGTGGTGCGGGGAGAATTTCGGGCTGCTGAAGAATGGATAGGGAGCTGGTGGTGGTGTGGCTCGAAGGAGGAGGTTGAACGGAATAGGTCGGAGGAGATGGTGTAGTTCCGGTGGAGAGAAGATCAGTGCCGGGGTGTAGCTCGACTGAACAGTGGAGGGGGATCAGTGGCCGGCGTCCGCTACTCGTCGAGGAAGCCGGTTGAGCAGTGGCTCGGCGAGTATGGCGGAGGAGGGACGGTCGGGTCGAGCTACGCCAAAGATGGTCGAGGTGAGGGCCAGTGTCGAGATACAGAGGTTGTAGTGGCTCGGCGGGTTGCTGCAGGCCGAGGAGGAGGAGCTGGGAAGTCCGCCGGAGAAGGAGTGATACGGGGAGATCAGGCGGGGAAAGGAGGGGAAGCTTCGCCGGAGTTGGCCGCCGCGTGGATGCGGCTCGAGTGAGGCCGGAAAAGGAGTACTGGCCGGCTGCACAGAGGAGGTGGCTGGGTGGCTCGACGAGTGGTGGGGGCGTTGGGATGACGAGGCCAGCTCCGGGGTCGGGGAGTTTGACCGGAGCAGCAGCCGGGCTGCGGTCGGGGCCTGGCAGGGTGGTCGGCCGGGAACAGTGGCAGTGGGGTGGCTGATTTCCCCCTCTCTTTAATGAATTCAAAAATACAAAGAGAAGGGAAGAAGAAGAAGAAGAAGAAAAGAGAAGAAGAAAATGAAAAAATGGAGAAAAGAGGAAGAAGAATAGAGGCTACGGTTTGGTGGGCTTGGGGAGGTGTGCTACCTAGGTTTTCTAGGGATTAGGGTTTGATAGGACATGATATTAAATAGGGGAGAGAGGGTGTTGATGGAGGGTGGTGATTGACCCCCTTGAATGTGTGGTCCAGATTGGACATGAGAAATTAATTCATATGGGAATGAGGGTGAGAGGCTAATTAAATAATTATTAGGGATTCCTCATTGTTTTAAACAAATGAGGTGTTGACAAAATACAAATTTGCAATTTAGCCCCTTTAAATTTGGGTATTTGCACATGCACATAAAATGATAAAAATTTAGCGGGCGATTCGGTGTCTGGTGTTTTGTAGGGTCAGGGGCGCTGTATGATCGGTATGGGCTCAATTTACAGGGCACTGGAATTAATATGGAATTTACGAAATCAGATAAAATGGTATCCTCAAATTAATTAGAAATAAATACAAGTTGTGTTCAAAAATTAATTAGGAGTACATGGGGCCAAAATCAGGTCAGGTCATCAATACCAATAATGAAGAAGACTCAGAACAGAATATTACCCTAATTTGGGCCGCACGAAAAATAGGTCAAGATTGCCTCCAATTTTAATTGGAACGCACAACGATACAAAAATAGGGATTTATTAAATAACGTCCGCGACGATTTTTGTGCGGCCAGAATTAATGCACAGGGAGCAAAATTATGAGTTGCAAAAAATAGCAGAATGGAAGGCGGACATGTCTAGGGCAAGATTGTGAATTTCGTTGGGAGACAAAAGATAGGGTAGTGCTCCAAATATCGAAGCAAAGGCAATGCGCAAAAATATTAAATAAAATACGATAATTAATGAAAATCTCCCAAAATTAAATTATAAATAAAACAATTAATTACATAATTCCATAATTTGGACAGGTGTTCATCTACTGGCTTCTAGGTCAATTCTGCTAGCTAAAAATAAACGAACACTGCATCTAATACTATATTTAATTACACATCACACATAATTATTTAAAACCAAATATACTATCATGCAATTTATTAATTGTAACTACCATAATATTAAATATTATAAAAAGTCGAAAATACCCCTGTTTTCGGAATGTGGTAGTGACAAGTCTACCCACCTTAAAAGAATTTCGTCCTCGAAATTCAAAATCCTCAAAGTAGGGTTTAATCATACACATTATTGTTTTCCCTCAAGGTTTAAATTCATCATCCATGAAATTAGGTTATAATCTACAATGTCCTTTCATGATTTTTTTTTTTCAAAAATTATAAAATTATTGCATCCCTGAAAAATCCTCGAAATAACATCAAAGTCCATTTTTATCAAAAATTTCTTGAAAGTTTTTAGTTAATGATTCAATACTCGAAATTTAATATCTACTCCTCAAATTTGATTTTTTATCAATGAACAGATATAAAATGTAATCTCGTCCAAAAAGTTTGAATTCAAACATAGGTCCATCAAAATTTTATTTCTCGATTTCCTCTTTCCTCAAAATACTTAACAACGTGATACTTAAGGATTCTCCAACTGCAACGTCCAATATAAAATTTTAAAAATTTTATAACTTGCAATCAATTAAATATATTGATAATCTCCCAAAATTTCCAAATTTTATAACCAATTTAATCATGTCATAATCTTCCTGGAATTAATAAATCACCAATTATGCAATATTAATTTCTTAACCCTCTATTTAAATCGATGGTTATCCTCGAATTTAACCATATTGCCTCTCTTGTCAAGTCATAATTCCTTTATGAATCTTCGTCATGGTCAAACCTTAATAATCCTGGTCTAAAAACTTACTACAATCATACAACATGCAACCTAAGGGAATATGTATGGTGTCTTATCATGGTATTGCAGTCTCTATATCAGGGTGTGCTACTAACTACATTATAACAAGAAAATCATGCATGCAAGCTACGGTACTAAGGTATCAGTCAATCAATCAATAGATAGGAACAGAAGGAAGGAAAGAACAGAACCTACTAACACATTACCTGTAGTATCGATCTCCTCGACCGTCATCGCAAATGCCCCGCCCTGCTGGGGTGGTTCCCTTCGCGGGTGCTGAGCAGTATGCGGTTCCATAGGTAGCCTAACTGGATCTCTATCTCCTTAGGACCATACCCTCTGTCAGTTTCCGTTCCTACTACAATTGTCCATACTATTTGTTCTCATCACTCCAGTGCACACCAAGTATAACACCATACTAAGTGCTAACCCCTTCTAATACAAATCTAGATGGACACCCAAGTCAGTCTGCGGTGCCACCTCAATCATGCTCAAGTCATCGGATCCTTACACATGTATATCATCTACTCATATATTAATATTCATCTCTTATCTACCATAGAATTAATCCTCAAACTAATCGTCAAGGTTTAACTTCTCTATCAACAAAAATATAATTGTATATACCTCCTCAAAATCAGATACTAAAATATCGAAAAAAAATTTTACTTTTAAAATCCTTATAGCTTTGATTATGTTTATTGAATCAAATTGAATCCTCAAACATTTTAATAACATAGAAACCTAAACTCCTTAAAATTCTTAAAAATTACAATTTATTTCCACTCTTCAAATTATAAATTTAGATCCACAAGCATCTAAGTACACATATATACTCACGGTCTCTAATACTCAAGGTGCACACAAATACACCAATTATCTACAACCTCAACTGTGTACTAAAATTTGTACTGCCCGAATTACTTGCAATATTACTTCCAATAATCCAAGTTATCCTCACACATATTTTCTTCAATGATTTTCTATCTATATTACTTAATACACCAATCTAATTGTCATCACACGAAGTACTTACTGTCATTAGCACCTTGCTCAACAAGTATTTGATATAAAATTACTAGCACTATTGGTATGGTAACACCAGCTTCATCATTAGATTATCTCCTCAAACTTATTACAAATCATGATCACTTGCACCTTCTATAATACCCATGCTTTACTTCAATCTCAAGGGCAGGCATATGGTTCCATATCTCGATTGATGTATAAGCATATCTCTTAAACCATTTATAGCCTGTTAAACTATTCTGTGATATATTTCACAACTTTCATTACCAATCTTGATATTTCTCTACTCATGGCATCTCATTAAAACCCTTTATGTATATATATTTCTTTACTCTTGATCCACCCAGTATCAATCATCAAATTGAACATCATGCTCCATTAATCTTTAACGCAATTCCTTGATACTTAATTGTTTACAGAGATCATCCAATTACATAATTTAATGATTATCTAGGACTGGCATGCTGGTTCTGATACTAACTCTTGGAACCTTCAATGATACTCTTACTCCTCTTTCTATAATACCAATACTAATTATAATAACACCTATCATAGAGCTATTGCTACAAGGTACTATGCTATGGGTATCTCTAGATTAATGCCTAATGCTCCCATGTCCAACTAAGAAATACTTACAAACTCACAAGTCACACTCAGTCAAACTAATACAAGACACAACCAAAATTGCAAGTCACTAATTATCATACTAACAAGGAATCCTCAAAGAAAATAAGCTCAAAAAGGAACTGGATCAAGGACGGAAGGTATCTTTACTGCTAGTAAAGAAAAGAAGCGATGGAACAAAGTCCTGGAGTAACAGAAATAGATAAGTCTTGAGATGATATTTTAAGAACAAATTTAAGATACAACCTGATAATCATATACGTCTATCCGAAATCATGACACTCAGAATCCTCGCCACGCCAGTAAGCATAGATGCGATAAACGACAGGTTCCGTAACTAAGGTATGCCACTCTATAATCATGTCATCTAGAATCTTCGCCACGCCAACCGGTATGGCTGCGAGAAACTCTAAATCTCATAACTAAAGTATGTACATCCAAGTTAGGTTCCTACGTTCTCGTTACGACAGCTAATATAGCTGCGATAAACTCTAGGTTCCATAACCAAAGTAGACGTTTTACCTTTCTCACTGTCCTCATCAATATATGTCATCAGATGATACCATAAATTTTAGTCCGTAAAATTTATCTCAATATGAAATCAACTCGACAACGATACCAAGAATTTAAACTAACCACTGGTCGACAAAAATCAAGCTCAATATCAACAAGCGAGAACAGACGAAAACAAGGGAAAGAAATTAAAATTAGAAATGGTAATAAGATTCTCAAGGGGTCGTCCCAGGAATCTCTCAAGAATTTGTGATTGAGTATCCTCTCTCATCCTAGTATCCTATATCCTATATTCTATAGCAGGCATATAGTAGTACAACTAAGACGTCACACTACCACAACATCGCACAACTTGCGAAGTCTGACCTGCATGGGCCACCACTAAAAACGTGTCATGACCAGCACCCGGTATAAGGGCACGAGAGCGTGGGTACGTCCAGCCTACGCCGCAGCATCGGCGGTAGAACGCTGTCTAGGTCAAGTACTATCTAAATAATCTCACACTAGTATCCAACTCCATAAGGAGACACGGATACCACTATAAAATGAACAACATACTCAATCACAACTACAACACGATAAGAATTTGAAGAAACAAAAGAATACAACACAAGTCTAATGACAAAATAATTATACCTGCAATCAGTAACAACCAATCCCCAAGTGTCAGAAACAAGTCCACTAAGGTCACAGTCTGGAAAAATATTTTCCAGTCAGGAAGGAGCAAAGTACATCTCTAAATAGCAGTTCTATATAAATGACATAAACTATGTAGCAGTTCTAGATGGAAATATACCAGATGCATGTATAGGTACGAGAAATGTACAATGAAAGAAATACTGGAAAATACTGTAAGTAACTGTAGAAAAAGAAACAATATGTCCATGAGCAAGAAACCTATGACTAAGTGTGTGAGTACTAGCTTTAACATGTGATCGGCTTGGGAACTTGATCAGGCTGGTTACATGTGATTAGCTATGGTTCATATAAAGTCAGGCTAACCATTGGTTAGCTATGATGCATATAGAGATCAGGCTAATCACACGTAACAGCTATGGAGCATGTAAATGGTCAGGCCGCACCCGACGTGAGATGTGGGGTGAGCTATGGTGCATATAAAGTTGGGTATGATCACATATCTACACTAAAGTACTCCCCAAACCCCCGACTGGTATAGTAGATCCAATCATGGTACGCTATGGCACGGGATTCCCTAGGGAGGTAGCAAATCTCCCCGGGTCTCAGTGTCTGTACATGCACAAGATATCAAGGAAACAAATCTTGTACAAGCTACACCATGAATAAGGAATAACATCTCATGACGAGATCCGTGTATACCAATCCGTGTAACCAATGTGTCAAGAACATGCATATTTACACTAGATACAGTGAACATAGGAGATATCATAAATTAGAAACTAATCAGAGAATGTACTCGTCTTGGGTCCTTAGCTGGTAAAACCAATGTCCTGCCCTTGAAGTCTCGCAGGACGATCCAATAGTCCTATAGACATAACACAAATATACACTTGTATCAGGTGCTACACTAACACACAATAGAAATACACTAGTCTTAGGGCTATGCCAGGCATGGAACTTAGTCAACTAGGGTCATCTAGTAGGGATACATATATAATTATACATTTATACTCATAACATACATATATACCAATTGAATACGTATATAATATATATATAAGTGTATATCTGTAATTTGTACAAAATACGTATAAAATAGAAGTATATAAATATATTTTTTATATGCTATAAATATTCATAACAAATTTTTATTCATAACAACTATATTCAAGAATATTCATATACTGAATATATAGGTATACATACATATGTACTAGTGAAAAATACATTTGTTATATTTATACAAAATAATAATTATACCATATACATGTATATTAATATACACATACACATTGAATACGTATATATACAATTAGAGAAATACATTATATTTATTTATATTTATATATATATATATATATATATATATATATATATGTACACATATATACATACGCGTAGATACGTACACACGTAATACGCATACACATACACGCAAATATATACGTATACGTATTTACATAGTCATATATTTACACATTAATTAAATATATATACATATACATTATTAATTAATTGTACACACATACGTATATATATACTAACACGTATATGTATTCACATCTATATAAAGGAGGGAAGAGGGAATGAAGGAGCTCACTGTGGAGGTGGTTCCGATGGTGTAGATGGCCGGAGCTCCGGGATTGCAGGGGGTCGGCTGAACCACCGGAGAGGAGGTCGGGAAGGAGGAGTTCGAGGAAGATGCAGGGAGAGGGAAGAGGAGCAAGGAGCTGCGGTGGAGCAAGGGCTGTACCGGAGTAGCAGGGAATGGAGGAGAAACTGAGGGCTCGACGCTGGGAAGAAGAGATGGGGTATGCCGGAGTCGGGGTTGCCTACTGTGCAGTGGTGGAGCGGCAGAGTTGAGCTCAGGTGGTGGTGCGGGGAGAATTTCGGGCTGCTGGAGAATGGATAGGGAGCTGGTGGTGGTGTGGCTCGAAGGAGGAGGTTGAACGGAATAGGTCGGAGGAGATGGTGTAGTTCCGGTGGAGAGAAGATCAGCGTCGGGGTGTAGCTCGACTGAACAGTGGAGGGGGATCAGTGGCTGGCGTCCGTTGCTCGTCGAGGAAGCCGGTTGAGCAGTGGCTCGGCGAGTATGGCGGAGGAGGGACGGTCGGGTCGAGCTACGCCGAAGATGGTCGAGGTGAGGGCCGGTGTCGAGATGCAGAGGTTGTAGTGGCTCGGCGGGTTGCTGCAGGCCGAGGAGGAGGAGCTGGGAAGTCCGCCGGAAAAGGAGTGATACGGGAAGATCAGGTGGGGAGAGGAGGGGAAGCTTCGCCGGAGTTGGCCGCCGCGTGGATGCGGCTCGAGTGAGGCCGGAAAAGGAGTACTGGCCGGCTGCACAGAGGAGGTGGCTGGGTGGCTCGACGAGTGGTGGGGGCGTTGGGATGACGAGGCCAGCTCCGGGGTCGGGGAGTTTGACCGGAGCAGCAGCCGGGCTGCGGTCGGGGCCTGGCAGGGTGGTCGGCCGGGAACAGTGGCAGTGGGGTGGCTGATTTCCCCCCCCCCCCCTCTTTAATGAATTCAAAAATACAAAGAGAAGGGAAGAAGAAGAAGAAGAAGAAGAAAAGAGAAGAAGAAAATAAAAAAATGGAGAAAAGAGGAAGAAGAATAGAGGCTACGGTTTTGTGGGCTTGGGGAGGTGTGCTACCTAGGTTTTCTAGGGATTAGGGTTTGATAGGACATGATATTAAATAGGGGAGAGAGGGTGTTGATGGAGGGTGGTGATTGACCCCCTTGAATGTGTGGTCCAGATTGGACATGAGAAATTAATTCATATAGGAATGAGGGTGAGAGGCTAATTAAATAATTATTAGGGATTCCTCATTGTTTTAAACAAATGAGGTGTTGACAAAATGCAAATTTATAATTTAGCCCCTTTAAATTTGGGTATTTGCACATGCACATAAAATGATAAAAATTTGGCGGGCGATTCGGTGTCTGGTGTTTTGTAGGGTCAGGGGCGCTGTATGATCGGTATGGGCTCAATTTACAGGGCACTGGAATTAATATGGAATTTACGGAATCAAATAAAATAGTATCCTCAAATTAATTAGAAATAAATACAAGTTGTGTTCAAAAATTAATTAGGAGTACATGGGGCCAAAATCAGGTCAGGTCATCAATACCAATAATGAAGAAGACTCAGAACAGAATATTACCCTAATTTGGGCCGCACGAAAAATAGGTCAAGATTGCCTCCAATTTTAATTGGAATGCACAACGATACAAAAATAGGGATTTATTAAATAACGTCCGCGATGATTTTTGTGCGGCCAGAATTAATGCACAGGGAGCAAAATTATGAGTTGCAAAAAATAGCAGAATAGAAGGCGGACATGTCTAGGGCAAGATTATAAATTTCGTTGGGAGACAAAAGATAGGGTAGTGCTCCAAATATCGAAGCAAAGGCAATACGCAAAAATATTAAATAAAATACGGTAATTAATGAAAATCTCCAAAAATTAAATTATAAATAAAACAATTAATTACATAATTCCATAATTTGGACAAGTGTTCATCTACTGGCTTCTAGGTCAATTCTGCTAGCTAAAAATAAATGAACACTGCATCTAATACTATATTTAATTACACATCACACATAATTATTTAAAACCAAATATACTATCATGCAATTTATTAATTGTAACTACCATAATATTAAATATTATAAAAAGTCGAAAATACCCCTATTTTTGGAATGTGGTAGTGACAAAAAATATCACTAAAATATATTAGCGATGTAATTAACGACGTTTTGACATGGTCGCGTAATCCATGGTCGCTGAGAAGAATTTCGTAGCTATTCGTCGCTATAGCGACGTATATTTACGACATGTACACGTTGCCAAATTAGCAATGTTCAGCTACGCGATATTGGTATATCAACGACGTTGTATATTGTCGCATAACGTAGCCAAATCAGCGATATTATCATCGACGTTTTGCTACACCAATGCTGGCCTGGCAAAAATTGTCATATCAGCTTGTTTAGCGACGTGTAGCGATGTTTTAAAACAGATTAGCGACGTCCCTGATACTAGTTAGTGACATTTCAACACAATTTAGCGATGCATTGTCACATCGATAAATGTCGCAGAATATCGCTAAATTTAAAAAATTAGAAAAAACCATGCAATTTCTAAAATTATTTTCCAACAAAATTTTGCCTGCAGTTTTAAAATCAAAGTTAAAAATAGACCCGGAGCAACCATCCGTTAAATTTTCTGGGTTCGTCAACCCCTTCGATGGAACGCTCAATACTGGTACATACATAAATACATCAAGAATATCAAAACATGCAGGAATGTCCCAACAAATAAATATATGAATCTAAAATAATGTCACATCTGTGTCATCCAAATAATGTAGTGAAAAGTATAAAATAAGTACATCACAGACCCAAGAATGAATGGGTCAATATACACCAACATACTAAAAAAGTCCAATAAAAACTACTGCGGATCAGGAGGAGGAGGAGAAGGAGCACTACCACACATCTGGGATAAGAGGAAGCCATATTGCTCTTGAGAAAGCATCACCAGTCCCGATAGAGGAGGCAGTAGAATCGATGGAGTCAGTGTCGGTATCGATGTCGATATTGGCGAACCAGGAGGATGTATCTGCTCCGATGCTAGCAGTCAAGCATTGTATGAATCCATGGAAGAGATAATCCTCGAAGTATTTGTCTCTACCGTCTGACTCAACAAATCCTGTGTCGCATGTATCCTCGCAAGTGAGTAGCTCATGACCATATATTACCCCTCCATCTCCGCATGTCTGTGCTCCGTAGACGCGGCCATAGTCGCCAAGCTGTGCTCTGTCGTCTGGCTCATAGTCATGAGCTCAGTAAGGCTGTGCTCCGTTGTCTGGCTCAGAGTCCTAACCTCTAATAGGCTACGCTCAAGCGCATCAAAATATGCGGTAATTATCGTATTGTCGATCTGCAAATAAGACTGGGGCTGCTCCATAATCCTCCATAGCAACTCGTCATGCAGGTCAGCAATCTGACGGTCAATGCTCTCCTGGGCTCATGCCGACGCCTGTGAAGTCTGCGAGGAATGCACATTACCAGAGGAGGCCCTGGATGACTGCGTCACAACAAAGGCTCTATTCCATAATTATATGTTAACTCTATAATCTTTCGTAAGATGCTATAGAACTTATTGCCTAGATCGACATCTTTGTAGCTCGAAGATCTGATACACAAACAACTATTTTTCGTAGAATCAAGGTCCAAGAAACTATGTCTTATCGGGACTTTTGTTGACTTGAACCTTAACCTATTCACACAGTAGCTTAGCCAAATTTTGATGGCATAAATTTGTCCCTTGGCTAGAGTTCTAATATACTCATTCTCACGTGTTGTGTGGGGACGGTCGACCTAAATACAAAGGAAACAATTTTAAGTTTAACGTTCTATTAAATATTGTGCAAGTGCATACACAAAACGATCCTTATATATGCACTCAACCAAGAAGGAAAATAAAGTCTCATTTCCTATTCTACTTCTTCATCTATTATGTTTGTTCTTATCGACCTCACATCTTCATTAAATCTGCTAAAAAATAATAAAATATCCCCCAATTAGTGTAATAATATTAGCGTATAGGATTACATTAAGATGACTTAAACGTTGACGTATTAATTACTTACCCCTCTAGCTTCTCCATTTTATCCTCGTCGTAATTGAGTAATATATACAACTGAACAGCCCTTAGATCATCGTCATTCAGATATCTCTTCATTATTTTTTCTGAAGGCTTACCGAAAGCATTAAATACTTTCAATATTGCATTATTAGATTCCTGATATCCATAATCGTCTCTCGGAGCTCTTGTTCGATTAGTAGCAACATGCGGCTTGAAATACATCTAGCAAAAGTTTGTAATCTCCTTAAGAACATAGGCTTCACAAATAGAACCCTCGACCCTTGCCTTATTTTCTACCTTTCTCTTTAGGAGGTTTAGTTGACGTTAGAACGGGTATATCCACCGATAACCGACAGGGCCACCGACACATGCCTCATAGGAAAGATGAATTGGTAAATGCTCTATGGAGTCAAAGAATCTAGGAGGGAGCACTCTTTCAAGCTTGCACAGTATTACTGTAATGTCCTTCTCTTGCTTTTCTAGACGATCAACGATCAACTTGGTAGAACAAAGATCTCTTAAGAATATGCTAAGTTCTGTTAAAGGATCCCAAATTACCTGCGGTAAAAATTCCCGAAATATAATCGGAATTAATCTCTCCATGAATACGTGACAGTCGTGGCTCTTCATACCCGTCAGTTTGTTCTTCTTTGGATCAATGCATCTTCTTAAATTTAACACGTACCCGCCTAAAAATTTTAGCCCCTGAATCCACCTATATAGTCTCCCTTTATCCTCCTTGTCTAGTAAAAAATTTGCCTTAGGCTGCTTATACTTCCCATTTCCTTCTTTTATCAAATGCAACGCAGGGCGTCTGCATATTTCTTCCAAGTCTAACATGGCCTTGGGATTGTCTTTCTTCTTCCCCTTTATGTCCATCATAGTATTAATTATGGTGTCAAATACATTATTCTCGATATACATAACATCAAGGTTATATTTGATCAGATTGGTGCTCCAATATGGCAGATCCAATAATATGCTCCTTTTCGTCCAGTTGTGAGTGTAACCAAATCCATCGCACTTGTACCCCTTAGTAGGCTCTTCGATAGCACTTGGTAACTCTTTAATATCTTCCCATATCGTGTCTCCGGGCCACCTTGGAGGTAGATTTGCCTTCTCCATAACGCCAGCACGAAATGCATTTATGTTCCTCCGGAACGGATAATCCGACGAAAGAAATTGTCGATGACAATCGAAGAAGCACAGTTTTTCTCCGTATTTCAAACGGAAAGCCTTAGTCCGGTCCATGCATTACGGACGTGAGAGACGACCATGAGTGCTCCATCCTGATAATATGCCATAAGCCAAAAAATCATTGATGGTCCACATAAGTATTGCCCTCATCTGAAAATTCTTCTTTTCTGAAATATCGTACGTGTTGGAGCCTACTTTCATAGTTGATTCAACTCATCTATCAACGGTTACAAGTACATATTAATGTTCCTCTTCGTATTGTTCGGACCCAAAATAATGACGGTTAAGAACATAACCGGAGTCTTCATGCATATCCAAGGCGGTAGGTTGTACGGGGTGACGATTATGGGCTAACGCGAACACTGGGAGCCCAAAAGTCCGAATAGGGTAAAACCGTCAAACGAGAGCCCCAATATTACATTACGCGAATCTGAAGCAAAATCGGGATACTCTCGATCAAAGTGCTTCCATGCTTCTCCATCGGATGGGTGATCCAACACTCCTTCAATCTGTTCTCGCCTGTGCCAACTCATATTTTTGGCAGTCTCCTTCACCATAAACAACCTCTACAACTGAGACGTCAAAGGCAAGTAGTGCATCGAATCGGTCGACTTCCTTGCACCAACAGGACTTCCTGTACCAGTTGCTTTGTATCAATTAGCACCACAAAATCGGCACACATCTTCATCCTTGTCGTCTTTTTAGTACAACATGCACCCGTTGTGACATGTATCGATTTTCTCGTATCCCATTCAGAGCGATCTTACCATCCTATTAGACCAGTAGAAGTCTTTAGGTAACTTAGCACTCGCTGACAATATCTCTATATCAACTCCATCAGTTTGTTGTAGCTTTCTTGCGACATGTTAAAATCGGACTTGATGCTCAACAGTCTTGTAACCACCTCCAACAGTGAATGATCCTCACAACCACGATATAATAGAGTCCTTGTATTCTCCAATAACTCCATGAACTTTGCAGTATCGGCACTCGGTGCCTCCTCAACTGCATTATAATTGTCTGGATCAAAATAAGGCCCGACAACATCAAAAACCATATTCACGCACCCGTCGTCGTAATCAGCATGGTCATGGACATCCATATACGGCTCCATATAAGGCTCCGGCTCCGTTGCTAAAGATACAAGTTTTCTGTGTAAGATCCACTGATAGTAATTCGACGTGAAATCCATCGAGTACAAATTATATGTCACATCCACTTCTGAGTGATATTTCAAGTTGCGATATCTCACACATGGACACTTAATTTGGTGTCGTCCATGTACTGAGGGATTGCCTTGGCGAACTGTAGGAACTGTTCCACCCCCTGTATGAATTATCCTGCACACCGCACATGTCATCAAAATGATGGTTGCACATCCATGAACGATGATACAGGTAGTAATTTAGATCTATTTCTAGATACTTCTGAAAATATGAATATATATCGTTCAAATATATTATCCAAATAGATACAAAGATGTATACACATATTCAATAAAGTAATTAACAAATCCTATTGATATGTGAATATTCGAGTTGTGATACGTGAGTATCCATATCATGGTTCATGAGTATCCATTTTATAATTTGTAATTATCCAAAAACTAGTAGATATATGGACAACTCTAATTTCAAACCCTATTAAATAGATGTCGTCGTGTGTTCATTGTCTTGGTACCCATACCTTGCACTCTGGACACTTTTCCATACTTAACATGCCTTTGAACCCAACCCCTAGCATCTAGGTATCCATATTTATGATACCCACATTTGGAAACACACACCTACAACACACACACAATACACTATCACTCACCTACACAAACCTTACCCATAACTCACTAGACATACACTACCCTATAGATGTATCACATGATATGCAAATATCTCACTCACCCTTCTACACACATATATATATATACACTTATTGTGTGCATTGCTTTCTGCCACTGTTCTACTGTACTTGACGTGCTGGCAACCCTAAAATATACAGTATCACCCAGTGCAATACCTGTACTTCATATTGTTGTTGCACACTCTACTGCAACATCCTCCTACAGTGCACTAAAGATGTTGTTGTCAAGGCTCCTGCAGCAATGTAATTGCTTAACTGAGCACAACACAGACCTTAGCTCACCCCCTAACAGTATGAATACAAACCGAGCTCTCTACCCTCCAAGTCCCTGCACTACAGGCCTACAATGAAACCCCAAAATAGGACACAGTTGCAGCACCCTCTACAGCTTTGGAACTAAGCACCAACACAGCTGCAAGCTCTTAAAATCTGCAGGATACTGTCACTTGCAACTGCAGAGTGCAATAACACATTTGCTGCCTCTGCTAGAAAAATACCTACTGCTTCCATCATACAACATGTACAGCAGCTGTGTTATCCTTTCTCAAAATTCCTCATACACACTCATGAATACACAACTAAGTGCACACTCTTAAACATAATAGACTCTCTCTCACACACATAACACTCTAGCACCAAGATAATACATACAAACTCTACACACTAACACTAACATACACAACATCAATATCCTTATATGCCAATTGATACACAACTTATTGATACCAAATATCACAACCAAAACTACCATATTACTCTTTTGATTCTTATTCCCATGTCGTGTCAGAGACATGTCATGTAAGTATTTGTATCCGTATCGTATTCGGTGTCATGTCTATATATGTATCTATGTCGTATCCTCTATCAAATGTCGTATCCGTATCTATGAGAGAGAGATATATAGGGTTAGGGTTAGGGTTTACTAAGAGGAGAAGGAGAAGCCCGAGGCCGTCGGAGGGGAGGAGACACACGAGGGGAGCAGCCGTGTGAGGGTAGCAGCCACGCCGGAGGAGAGGAGCCGCGTGAGGGGGAGGGGACTTCGCCGGAGAGAGGAGCTTCACAGGAGGGAGGAGGACCCCCGAGGGGGAGGGGACTAAGACATAGGGGTAGGGGGGCTTTTGAAATTTTCGGTAAGAGTTCGAGAGAATGGAGGGAAATGAAATCCTGAACCATAAATTAAATAATTTAGCGACGTCTAAAATAGACGTCGCTAAACGTCGCTAATATATTAATATACTGTGACTTGAATACAAAATGTTGCTAAACGTCGCTATAATTAAAATATTAGCGACATTTAGCGGCGCTTCAGCGACATCATTGTATTTGTTTACGCAAAAAAAGAACTGCTTATAGCGAGACTTCTTGCTACGATCGAGACGCTTTCTATTTTACTAAAATATGTCGCTGAACGACGCCAAACATTGCTATTAGTGACTACTTGTGATGTTTTATATTAACGTTGCTAAATTGGAAAAAAATAGTGATTTTTATAATAACGTCGCTAACAACATAATTTTTAGTAGTAATACTCGTTCTTACCATTCTACACCTATTCTGCATAATAATTTTGGTTAGCATTACATCACTATGCTCTTTTTTACCTTTTATACTTGTTTTTCACCATATTTAGATTAGAGTTACCCATTCATACTCATTTTTATTATTCTATGTTTATTCTATTCTATATTTCGGTTAAAACCACTTATTGGTACTTGTTTTCACCCATCTATGTCTCATTCTATACCATAATTTCGTTTAGAGTTACCATCTATGATCGTTCATCAAATTATGCCTATTCTAAACCATATTCACTTAGGATCACCCATCGATACTTGTTTTAACCATTCTACGATCATTATATATCCTATTTAAGTTAGATTGACCCATATATACTCGTTTTACCATTATACGTCTGTTCTATACCATATTTTGGTTAGAATTACTGGTCTAAACATGTTTTCATCAATCTATACTCATTCTCACACTAACCCATTAATCATAATCATATTTCAGTTCTTATTCTCATAAATCTATGACACTTTTACACTATATTTCGGTTAGAATCATCCATCTATACTCATTTTCATAAATTTATATATATTCTACACAATATTTTGGTTAGAATCACTCATCTATACTTATTTTGATGATTATGCCCCAGTTTGATACCATATTTCGATTAGAATCAAGGATCTAAACTCGTTTTTATCATTCCACGATTATATTATATCATGTTTTGGTTTGAATCACTTATTTATACTCGTTGTCACCATTTTACGAGCATTTGATACCTTATTTCGGTTATCATCATATTTTTATACTTGTTACACCCATCTACATTACTTATATACAATATTTTGGTTAGAATCATCTGTCTATCCTTGTTTTTAATAATCTACGCCCATTTTGACACCATAGTTTCGGTTAGTATCCCTTTTCTATGCTCATTTTTACCTTTTATACTTGTTTTACACCATATTTAGGTTAAAATCACCCATTCATACTAGTTTTTATTATTCTATGTTTATTTTATTTTATATTTCTCATTGAATCACTTATTTGTACTTGTTTCACCAATCTAAGCTTATTCTATACCATAATTTTGGTTAGAATTATCCACCTATTCTAAACCATATCTCGATTAAGATCACCCATCGATACTCGTTTTAACCATTCTATGCTCATTCTATATCAAATTTCAGTTAGAATCACCAATCTATAGTCATTTTTACCATTCTACGTATGTTTTTTACCATATTAGGTTAGAATTATGATCTAAATATGTTCTCATTATTCTACTCTTATTCTCATACTAAACCGTCGATCACAATCATATTTTAGTGCTCATTTTCATAAATCTATGCCACTTCTACACCATATTTCTATTAGAATAACCCATCTATATCTGTTTTCACCAATCTACGCATATTCTATACCATATTTCGGTTAGAATCACTCATCTATACTCATTTTCACGATCTGATCCTGTTTAATAGGTTACAATCAAGGATCTAAACTCGTTTTCATCATTCTACGATTATATTATACCATATTTTGGTTCGAATCACTCATGTATTCTTGTTTTTACCATTTTATGAGCATTTGATACCTTATTTCAGTTAGAATCATATTTTATACTAGTTTCACTATTTTATGCCACTTATATTCCATATTTCGGTTAGAATCATCCGTCTATACTTATTCATCAATCTATGCCTTTTATAAACCATATCTCAGTTAAGATCACCCATCGATACTCGTTTTAACCATTCTACGCTCATTATATATCATATTTCACTAAAAATCACCCATCTATACTAGTTTTTACCATTATACGTCTGTTCTACCATATTTTGGATAGAATTACCGATCTAAACACGTTTTTATTAATCTACGCTCATTCTCATACTAACCCGTCAATCATAATCATATTTCAGTTCTCGTTCTCACAAATCTATGCCACTTTTACACCATATTTCGATTAGAATAATCCATCTATACTCATTTTTATAAATCTACGCATATTCTACACCATATTTTGGTTAGAATAACTCATTTATACTCATTTTCATTATTTTGCCCATGTTGTATACCATATTTTGATTAGAATCAAGGATCTAAACTCGTTTTCATCATTTCACGATTATATTATAACATATTTTGGTTTGAATCACTCATTTATACTTATTTTCATTATTTAATATCTTATTTCAGTTAGAACCATATTTGATACTCGTTTCACCAATCTATGTCACTTATATACCATATTTCGGTTAGAATCACCTCTCTATACTAGTTTTTACCAATCTACATATATTCTACACTATATTTTGGTTAGAACCACTCATATATACTCGTTTTCACAATTTTGCCCATATTTTATACCTTCGGTTAGAATCAAAGATATAAACTCATTTTCATCATTCTACGATTATATTATATCATGTTTCTGTTCGAATCACTCATTTATTCTCGTTTTTGATATTTTAAGAGCGTTTGATAACTTATTTCGTTAGAATCATATGTCATACTGATTTAACTAATGTAGGTGTCACGCCCCAGTCCCAAAATACGTAGGACTAGGAATACGTAACACGCCCAGCCGTATGTATATGAACTCCAATATATGGAAACCATATACACATGTATGCTGTAAATGAATATGTAATCCATCAGTGGTAATATACTGTCACAACAAGTCACACACAATCTATATCTCATCCACAACACAAATACTCAGTAGGAATAAAACTAGAATATAACTGGATACCAAAGTGTGTAACGAGGCTGTAGTCTAGTGGAAACAAATTCACTACAAAACGACTATACTGAGTAGCAACAAAATCTATAAACAATAGTCATAATCACAGATACTCTAAGGGTATGATCTCCTCAGTCTCGTAAGTAGCATCCGGTCCAGGCCCATACTCTTGTGGAAGCTCCTGCTCGTCCATATCTGAAAAGGGACCAGGTCCTCAGAGGGACATTACAAGATACATAAGAACATGCCCATAAGTACTGAAATATAAATATCCATCGGGTAGCCTAACCATCTAAGTGAATGCAGTTTGAGAATAACTTTCCACCAAGTGGGCTATCTGGCTTAAATTATGGGATTGGCGTGACCCTCTTGGAGAATCAGAGGCCTCAAAGCATGTCGTCTTTTGAACGACAGAGGCCGCCAGTAATATGTAGTGGTCATCATCACCCTTTCTCCGACGGAGAATCCGGGCATTACAGAAAAGTGCAAAGGATCCCAATTGCTTTACTTATTGTTCTCCCCGCCCCATGCTCTAAGCATGTCATATACATGATACAATAATACCTTTAATAACTGCCAAGTCTACTAGCATACAAAGTTTTTATTAGAAGTCATTCCTGACGCACGGCTCTTACGTATAGGCAGCCAACCCAATACGAAGTTCGAAAATCTATATGAGACTCACAACTCGTGTAATAACTGTGTCACGACCAATGAATCCACGAATGCTCCATAATGCTAGGGTAGTCTTATAAAACAAGTCCAAAGTAAAATAAACATCTATATAGGCAGAATTAAATATGCATGTATCATTTTTTTGGAATGTAAATAGATGTATAGTGGCAAGGTATACTTGTCGAGTAAAGTCCAGTAAAGTGTTCGTCCAAAGAAATATTAAGTGTGATAAGAAGAAGGGTTAGTGTTTGGGAGTTGTAATTATATATAGGAGTAAAGAGGCGGTGGAATTTACTTAATGGTTAAGAAACTATTGTTGTTGTTTTCTTCTTATTGGTTTATGTGTGCGGTTGAGAAGATCTTTTAAGGAGTGGTGGAATGAAATTCTTACACGTGTAGAATAGCAAAGCAAAGCAAAATTGGGTTTTGCTTCTGCTGCTGATACTACGCGCGGGAAAGGAAGTATACGCAGGGTAGTCTTATACGCGTTAGAGGAAATAGAAAGCGGCGCATGATTTTGGTTTTTTTTTTATGCGCAAAAAACTGACGAGTTTACGCGGTTACACTGTTGCTTTTATTATACGCGCGGAAGTGGTTTTGTGCATAGAGAAAGGAATTTAGGCGGGTTAGGTTTTTACGCATGAAAGAGTTTCTGCAGGATTTTTGCTAAACAACTTTTATGCAGGGATGATTAACGGGTTACGGGTTTTGTCCAATAGAAATTTCTATTTTTCTTTTCTTTTCCTTATTATTATAATAATTAATAATAATAACTAATACTGTTTTTCAGGAATCGGGGTTTATATTCTACCAAACTTATAAAAATTTCGTCCTCAAAATTAAAACTAAGCCAAGTAAAATAAAAGTCAAGGATTAGTAGAAGATATAAATTAACAAAGTAATTCATACCTTGGTCTATGAATAGGTTCGGAAAATGTTGGCGCATGCCATCTTCGCGTTCCTAAGTAGATTCTCCTGGCGAGCCATGTTTCTATGCCACGCGGACTAAGGGAATAGACTGGTTTCTGAATACCTTCTCTCGACGATCAAGGATTCCTACAGGTTGCTCTTGATATGTCAAGCTTGGCCCAACGGTGATCTCCGAATGGTCAAAAATATGACTTCTATCTGCTACATATCGCCTGAGCTGCGATACATAGAATACATCATGTACTTCCTCAAGTGAAGGTGGTAGCGCAAGTCGATATGCCACTTCTCCCACTTTTTCTAGTACATCAAATGGCCAAATATACCTTGGACTTAACTTGTCGTGCCTTCTGAATCGAATAGTGCCTCTGGTAGGTGATATCTTTAAGAAGACATGATCGCCCTCTCTAAATTCCAAGGGACGGCGATGAAGGTCTGCCCATTGTTTCTGCCTATCTTGCGCTACTCGCAAGTGTCCTTGTATTTTCTTTACTGTCTCCACGGTGTTAATTACTAGCTCTGGTCCTAGGATTTGACGTTCTTCCATGTCGCTCCAACACACAGGAGACCTACACTTCCTTCCATACAATGCTTCAAACAGAGCCATCTGAATGCTTGCCTGATAGCTATTATTGTCAAAAAATTCCATAAGATGTAGGTGGTCCTTCCATGATCCCCCAAAGTCTAACATACAGGCCCTTAACATATCTTCTAATGTCTGAATAGTACGTTCTGACTGCCCATCTATTTGAGGGTGATAAGATGTACTGAACTTCAGACGAGTTCCAAGGCTTTTTTGCATACTTCTCCAAAAATGTGATGTAAAGCGCGAGTCCCTGTCTGATACAATGTTAACTGGAATGCCATGCAATTTCACGATCTGCCTCATATACAAGTCAGCTAAAGCTTATGTAGATTGGCCAACTTTAAAAGGCAAGAAATGTGCTGACTTGGTGAGTCGGTCTACTATTACCCACACTGTATCTTTACCACTTGGACTCTTGGGAAAGCCCGTGACAAAGTCCATAGATGTTCCCACATCCACTCTGGAATCGGGAGTGATTGCAATAACCCTGCCATTTTTTGATGCTCCGCCTTTACTTGTTGACATACTAAGCATTTAGCTATAAAGCGAGCTATCTCTCTTTTCATTCCATGCCACCAAAAATATTGTCGTAAATTACGATACATCTTGGTGCCTCCAGGATGAATAGAATATATTAAACTATGAGCTTCTGTCATCAGCTCTTGTCAAATTTCTCCATTGGGAACATATAGACGATTGTTACATCGTAATATCCCATCATCATGAATGCACAGTCTTGTCTGCTCTCCAGCTTCTGTTCTTTCTTTTAATCTTTTGAATCTAGTGTCTGTAGGCAATGTTGTCTTTTCTTTCTACTAGTGATGATTGTATTTGCAAGTTGGCTAGTGTCCCGTCTGCTCTGGGTAATAACACTTCAATGCCAAGAACTTGCAAATCCTTCAATAATTTCTTCTGTGTTGTTAAGGAATAAGCTGTTGGCCTTCGGCTTAATGCATCTGCTACAACGTTAGCCTTGCCTGGGTGATAATGTAGCTCTATCTCAAAATCTTTCATCAATTCAAGCCATCGACGTTGCCGCATATTTAACTCCTTCTGCGTGAAGACATATTTTAGGCTTTTGTGGTCGGTATAGATTTTCACCCGTTCTCCATATAAGTAATGTCTCCATAACTTCAAAGCAAATACAACTACTGCAAGTTCCAAGTTATGAGTTGGATAATTCTTCTCATGTACTCGTAATTGCCTAGATGCATATACAATTACCTTGCCATGCTGCATCAATACGCATCCCAAGCATTTCATTGATGCGTCACTGTAGATCACATATCCTCCTGATCCTGATAGAATAGTTAATACTGGTGCTGTAGTCAATCGCTTCTTTAATTCCTCGAAAGCGGCTTGACACTCGTTAGTCCATATGAACTCTTGCTCTTTGCAAGTCAATCGAGTCATAGGTGTTGCTATTCTTGAGAAGTTCTCCACGAATCGTCGGTAATATCCCGCAAGTCCAAGAAAGCTTCTTACTTCTGCTGCTGAATTAGGAACAGGCCATGTCTCGACTGCCGAGATTTTTCCTGGATCAACAAAAATACCATCTCCTGTAATAACATGTCCAAGAAATGAGACTCAGTCCAGAAAAAACTCACATTTACTGAGCTTCGCATATAACCGCTCTCTTCTTAAAGTCTCTAGAACAATCTGCAGATGCTTCTCGTGCTCCTCATGGTTCTGTGAATAGACAAGTATATCATCTATGAAGACTACCACGAATTGATCCAAATATTGATGGAAGACTCGATGCATTAAGTCCATAAAGATAGCTGGAGCATTGGTCAATCCAAATGGCATGACCAAAAATTCATAATGCCCATATCTTGTCCGAAATGCGATTTTTGAAATGTCTTCCTTTCGTACCTTCACCTGGTGATATCCTGATCTCAAATCTATTTTTGAGAACACCTTGGCTCCACTGAGCTGATCAAATAAGTCATCAATGCGTGGCTGTGGATATTTATTCTTCACTGTCACTGCATTCAAGGCTCTATAATTGATGCACATACGTACTGACCCATCCTTCTTTGGTATAAATAACACTGGTGCTCCCCAGGGTGAGGCACTTGGTCGGATGGAACCTTTCTCTTCTAGTTCCTTCAATTGTGTCTTTAATTCATCCATCTCCTTCTTTGCCAGTCTATAAACATGTGATGCTATAGGTGCTGCTCCTGGGGTTAATTCAATTAAAAACTCTACGTCTCTATCTGGGGGTAATCCTGGTAATTCTTCTGGGAAGACGTCTGTAAATTCTGAAATAATGGGATGATAGATAATATCGTCTATTGCGAGCTGCATATCATTAAGGATTTCTGTGGATCCTCGTACAAACTCAAGTTCAGGCTGGCCTGGTACCTTAAAAAGAATGCTTCCTCCAAAGTAATCAAAGAAAGTATGGTGCTTGCTCAGCCAGTCCATTCCAAGCACAATATCAAAAGTAGGCATAGGAAGAACTAAGAGTCGGACATTCATCTCTCTGCCACGTATCATTATAGGACATGATCTACAAATTCTACTAATAGGTACTACTCCTCCTCCGGTAAGAATACTAACATAACTAGGTAAAGGTGTAGAGGTAATATTGTGTTTGGCAATGAAACTAGATGATATGAATGAGTGGGTGGCTCCCGTATCAAATAATGTTACGACAGGAAAAGTAAAAGCAATAGTGATACCTGTTATAACATCAATCTCCTGATCCATGTCATCTACTTCCATAGCAAAAGCTTGCCCATTCCTCTGTGTATGTCCATGACTAGTGTCATACCCCAGTCCTAAAATATGTAGGACTAGGAATACGTAACACGCCCAGTCGTATGTATATAAACTCCAATATATGGAAACCATATACACACGTACGCTGTAAATGAATATGCAATCCATCAGTGGTAATATACTGTCATAACAAGTCACACACTATCTATATCTTATCCACAACACAAATACTCAGTAGGAATAAAACTAGAATATAACTGGATACAAAAGTGTATAACGAGGCTGTAGTCTGGTGGAAACAAATCTACTACAAAACGACTATACTGAGTAGCAACAAAATCTATAAACAGTAGTCATAATCACAGATACTCTGAGGGTATGATCACCTCAGTCTCGTAAGTAGCATCCGGTCCAGGCCCATACTCTTGTGGAAACTCATGCTCGTCCATATCTGGAAAGGGACCAGGTCCTCAGAGGGACATAACAAGATACATAAAAATATGTCCATAAGTACTGAAATATAAATATCCATCGGGTCGCCTAACCATCTAAGTGAATGCAGTTTGAGAACAACTTTCCACCAAGTGGGTTATCTGGCTTAAAATATGGGATTGGCATGACTCTCTTGGAGAATCAGAGGCCTCAAAGCATGTCGTCTTTTGAACGACAGAGGCCGCCAGTAATATGTAGTGGTCATCATCACCCTTTCTCCGACGGAGAATCCGGGTGTTACAGAAAAGTACAAAGGAGCCCAAATGCTTTACTTATTGTTCTCCCCGCCCCATGCTCTAAGCATGTCATATACATGACACAATAATACCTCTAATAACTGCCAAGTCTACTAGCATACAAAGTTTTTATTAGCAGTTATTCCTGACGCACGGCCCTTACGTATAGGCAGCCAACCCAATACGAAGTTCGAAAATCTATATGAGACTCACAACTCGTGTAATAACTGTGTCACGGCCAATGAATCCAGGAATGCTCCATAATGCTAGGGTAGTCTTATAAAATAGGTCCAAAGTAAAATAAATATCTATATAGGCAGAATTAAATATGCATATTTTATTTTTTTTTAGAATGTAAATAGATGTACAGTGGCAAGGTATACTTGCCGAGTAAAGTCCAGTAAAGTGTTCGTCCAAAGAAATATTAAGTGTGATAAGAAGAAGTGTTAGTGGTTGGGAGTTGTAATTATATATAGGAGTAAAGAGGCGGTGGAATTTACTTAATGGTTAAGAAACTATTGCAATTGTTTTCTTCTTATTGGTTTATGTGTGCGGTTGAGAAGATCTTTTAAGGAGTGGTGGAATAAAATTCTTACACGTGTGGAATAGCAAAGCAAAGCAAAATTGGGTTTTGCTTCTGCTGCTGATACTACGCACGGGAAAGGAAGTATACGCAGGGTAGTCTTATACGCGTCAGAGGAAATAAAAAGCGGCACATGATTTTGGTTTTTTTTTATACGCAAAAAACTGAAGAGTTTACGCGGGTACACTGCTGCTTTTATTATACGCGCGGAAGTAGTTTTGTGCGGAGAGAAAGGAATTTAGGCGGGTTGGATTTTTACGCATGAAAGAGTTTCTGCAGGATTTTTGCTAAACGAGTTTTATGCAGGGATGATTAACGGGTTGCGGGTTTGGTCCAAAAGAAATTTATGTTTTTCTTTTCTTTTCCTTATTATTATAATAATTAATAATAATAACTAATACTATTTTTCTGGAATGGGGGTTTACATTCTACCCAACTTATAAAAATTTCGTCCTCGAAATTAAAACTAAGCCAAGTAAAATAAAAGTCAAGGATTGGTAGAAGATATAAATTAACAAAGTAATTCATACCTTGGTCTATGAATAGGTTCAGAAAATGTTGGCGCATGCCATCTTCGCGTTCCAAAGTTGATTCTCCTGGCGAGCCATATTTCCATGCCACACGGACTAAAGGAATAGACTGGTTTTTGAATACCTTCTCTCGACGATCAAGGATTCCTACAGGTTGCTCTTGATATGTCAAGCTTGGCCCAACGGTGATCTCCGAATGGTCAAGAATATGACGGTTATCTGCTACATATCGCCTGAGCTGCGATACATGGAATACATCATGTACTTCCTCAAGTGAAGGCGGTAGCGCAAGTCGATATGCCACTTCTCCCACTTTTTCTAGTACATCAAATGGCCCAATATACCTTGGACTTAACTTGTCGCGCCCTCCGAATCGAATAGTGCCTCTGGTAGGTGATATCTTTAAGAAGACATGATCGCCCTCTCTAAATTCCAAGGGACGGCGATGTAGGTCTGCCCATTGTTTCTGCCTATCTTGCGCTGCTCGCAAGTGTCCTTGTATTTTCTTTACTGTCTCCACGGTGTTAATTACTAGCTCTGGTCCCAGGATTTGACGTTCTCCTACGTCGCTCCAACACACAGGAGACCTATACTTCTTTCCATATAATATTTCAAACAGAGCCATCTGAATGCTTGCCTGATAGCTATTGTTGTAAAAAAATTCTACTATATGTAGGTGGTCCTCCCGTGATCCCCCAAAGTCTAATATACAGGCCCTTAACATATGTTCTAATGTCTGAATAGTACGTTCTGACTGCCCATCTGTTTAAGGGTGATAAGATGTACTGAACTTCAGACGAGTTCCAAGGCTTTCTTGTATACTTCTCCAAAAATATGATGTAAAGTGCGAGTCCCTGTCTAATACAATGCTGACTAGAATGCCATGCAATTTCATGATCTGCCTCATATACAAGTCAGCTAAAGCTTCTGTAGATTGGCCAACTTTAAAAGGCAAGAAATATGCTGACTTGGTGAGTCGGTCTACTATTACCCATACTGCATCTTTACCACTTGGACTCTTGGGAAAGCCCGTACAAAGTCCATAGTGATATGTTCCCACTTCCACTCTAGAATCGGGAGTGGTTGCAATAACCCTGCAGTTCTTTGATGCTCCGCCTTTACTTGTTGACATACTAAGCATTTAGCTACAAAGCGAGCTATCTCTCTTTTTATTCCATGCCACAAAAAATATTATCATAAATCACGATACATCTTGGTGCCTCCAGGATGAATAGAATATATTGAAATATGAGCTTCTGTCATCAGCTCTTGTCGAATTTCTCCATTGGGAACATATAGACGATTATTATATCGTAATGTCCCATCATCATGAATGCACAGTCCTATCTGCTCTCCAGCTTCTATTCTTTCTTTTAATCTTTTGAATCTAGTATCTGTAGGCAATGTTGTCTTTTCTTTCTACTAGTGATGATTGTATTTGCAAGTTGGCTAGTGTCCCGTCTGCTCTGGGTAATAACACTTCAATGCCAAGAACTTACAAATCCTTCAATAATTCCTTCTGTGTTGTTAAGGAATAAGCTGTTGGCCTTCGGTTTAATGCATCTGCTACAACGTTAGCCTTGCCTGGGTGATAATGTAGCTCTATCTCAAAATCTTTTATCAATTCAAGCCATCGACGTTGCCGCATATTTAACTCCTTCTACGTGAAGACATATTTTAGGCTTTTGTGGTCGGTATAGATTTCCACCCGTTCTCCATATAAGTAATATCTCCATAACTTTAAAGCAAATACAACTGCTGCAAGTTCCAAGTCATGAGTTGGATAATTCTTCTCATGTACTCATAATTGCCTAGATGCATATGCAATCACCTTGCCATGCTGCATCAATACGCATCCCAAGCCTTTCCCTGATGCGTTACTGTAGATCACATATCCTCCTGATCTTGATGGAATAGTTAATACTGGTACTGTAGTCAATCGCTTCTTTAATTCCTCGAAAGCGGCTTGACACTCGTTAGTCCATATGAACTCTTGCTCTTTGCAAGTTAATTGAGTCATAGGTGTTGCTATTCTTGAGAAGTTCTCCACGAATCATCGGTAATATCCCGCAAGTCCAAGAAAGCTTCTTACTTCTGCTGCTGAATTAGGAACAGGCCATGTCTCGACTGCCGAAATTTTTCCTGGATCTACAGAAATACCATCTCCTGTAATAACATGTCCAAGAAATGAGACTCTGTCCAGGAAAAACTCATATTTACTAAGCTTCGCATATAACTGCTCTCTTCTTAAAGTCTCTAGAATAATCCGCAGGTGCTTCTCGTGCTCCTCATGGTTCTGTGAATAGACAAGTATATCATCTATGAAGACTACCACGAATTGATCCAAATATTGATGGAAGACTCGATGTATTAAGTCCATAAAGATAGCTGGAGCATTGGTCAATCCAAATGGCATGACCAAAAATTTATAATGCACATATCTTTTCCGAAATACGGTTTTCAAAATGTCTTCCTTCCGTACCTTCACCTGGTGATATCCTGATCTCAAATCTATTTTTGAGAACACCTTGGCTCCACTGAGCTGATCAAATAAGTCATCAATGCGTGGCAGTGGATATTTATTCTTCACTGTCACTGCATTCAAGGCTCTATAATCGATGCACATACGTACTGACCCATCCTTCTTTGGTACAAGTAACACTGGTGCTCCCCAGGGTGATGCACTTGGTCGGATGAAATATTTCTCTTCTAGTTCCTTCAATTGTGTCTTTAATTCATCTATCTCCTTCTTTGCCAGTCTATAAATATGTGATGTTATAGGTGCTGCTCCTGGGGTTAATTCAATTGAAAACTCTACATCTATATCTGGGGGTAATCCTGGTAATTCTTCAGGGAAGACGTCTGTAAATTCTGAAATAATAGAATGATAGATAATATCGTCCATTGCGAGCTGCATATTATTAAGGATTTCTATTGATCCTCGTACAAACTCAAGTTCAGACTGGCCTAGTACCTTAAAAAGACTGCTTCCTCCAAAGCAATCAAAGAAAGTATGGTGCTTGCTCAGCCAGTCCATTCCAAGCACAATATCAAAAGAAGGCATAGGAAGAACTAAGAGTCGGGCATTCATCTCTCTGCCACGTATCATTATAGGACATGATCTACAAATTCTACTAATAGGTACTACTCCTCCTCCGGTAAGAATTCTAACACAACTAGTTAAAGGTGTAGAGGTAATATTGTGTTTGGCAATGAAACTAGATAATATGAATGAGTGGGTGGCTCCCGTATCAAATAATGTTATGACAGGAAAAGTAAAAGAAATAGTGATACCTGCTATAACATCAATCTCCTAATCTAAGTCATCTACTTCCATAGCAAAAGCTTGCCCATTCCTCTGTGGCTGTCCATGACTGCCCTCAGGTACTGATCCTCCTGGGTAGGTAGCGGTGGTACTCGCTAAAATCCCCATGTTATTGGAGGTCGAGGTGCTCCTGGTCTCATAATCTGTTGAGCTGGCCTTGGTGCTGGAAGTGCTAACCTCTGTGCTGGCGGTGGAAGTGTTGATGCTTGTTGCATAGGACAGTCCTTCAATATATGTTGTCCAGAATCACATCTCATACACTATCCTAGGCGGACTCGACAGTCCCGTGAGTGGTGCCCGCATCTCGTACAATAATTGCATTGGGTTTTTCTAAAATCTGGTACGGTCCTTCTCTGTGTTGATACTGTTGTTGCTGAGCTAAAGGACGTCTAATAGGTCCTCCTTGTTGTATCCTTGCCGGTCCTTGTGGCATCCTCAGCTGACTTCCTTTTCCTTTGCTGATGGTTTCTTGTAATCTGGTTTCTGTCAGTAACTCGTCATAAGAGATTCGGGACTGGGAGCTAGTATAGTATTGGAGCTCTTTAGTTAATCCACGATGAAACCTCTTAGCCTTGGCCAAGTCATCTGGTATCAGAGCAGCGCCATATTTGCAAAGGCGGCTAAATTCAGCATCATACTCGTCCACTGTTCGGTTCCCCTATTCTAAGTAGAGAAACTGATCGTATAATGTATCTCTGACAGTGTCCGGGAAATACTTTCTTTCAAAGCATTCCAGGAATTGCTCCCATGTCTGGTATGTACCCAACTGGCGTTCTATGGATTCCCACCAGTGATGAACATTACCATCTAGTAGCGTCCTCGCACCTGTCATCTACAGGTCTGTAGGTAGCGGTGATGCCTCTAATAACTTTCGAGTGTGAGTAATCCAGTTGGTAGTTTCATCTGGATTCTCATTGCCTTTGTATGGTCTCGGGCCCATTTATACAAAGCCTTTTACCGAACCAACTCTTGCTTGTGGTACTGGAGCTAGTGCTTGGGCTGGCACAGTAGTCTTTGCAGCCATCCTTTCAAGTGTTGCCAGAAATTCTTGTCTCTGCTCAGCTACTTGCTGTCTCTGTTTTGCAGCTAGTGTGGCGGCCTGTTGTTTCTGTTCCTTCAGTATCATTTGGAAGAGTTGGAATAGTTGTGTCTGGCCATCCTGAGGTGCTAATGAGACTGGAAGAGTCCCATTAGGTGGATGGGTAAGTCAGATGGAACTGGATTATGAATCTGTCCATCTGATCCTGAAAGTCTAGGGTTTGTTGAAGTCCCTCCTTGAGTTAGATTATTGACTCCAGGAGTTGTATTACCCTCAGTGATAGTACATTCTTTCTGCATATCCATCTTTCTGCAGTTAATGTACATAATCGTTTAGGCAAGGTATGGGAATCAAACAGGGTATAGGCATTAAATAGGATGTAGAAGTATGAGATATGCTGGAAAGTTATCCGCGTAAAATATAGCTTCAGAGCTAGCTGCGTAGAGCAGGGCTCCAAGGAAGTTTAGCGTAAAGTAATAATTTTAGATCGTCGGCGTAAAACATAGTTCAGGACTTATCAGCATAAGGTCTATGCGTAAAAGTTCTGCGCATAAATCTGAGCGTAACTACTATTTTCGTAAATTTATCTGCGTAAAGTATAACATACTTGGCAGCGTAAGAAACTTTTCGTATTCCTTGGATGAACTTGTCAGAAAACATGACATCTGACAAAAGTATCGCACAATATTCGAGAGGACGACTGTGATGGTGATTTGCACAGAAACCCGGTCGTCAAAGGCTGTTGCTGCACAGGGCTCGGAGCATATCTCTGCATTAATTGCAAAATATTGGTTTCTTAATGACTAAAATAGTGATAAATACGCTTATCATCATCCTTATACTTACGCCTGATCAAACTATTTATGCTGGGTTCAGGGATCATCAGGTTTATGTTGGGTATTTACCTATGTAATGGCATACGCAAATTTAGAAAGACTAAGGGATCGTAGAAAAATGTTTTGTTATAACTGCAGCGTAAAGTATACCTAACTATGGCGCAAAAATAGGAAATCTCCTGCAGCATAAAATATATGCCAACATGAGAAAAGGATTTGTGCCTCATGCAACATAAAATATATGCCAACAAGAGCAAAGAATTTATGGCATAAAATAAAATATAGGATAGTTGGAAGAATGAATAAGGTTTTAGTCAAGTGTGGATGAGATCCTTGAAATCTTCCCTATACACAGGCTTGCTTGGTACAACTATGTAACCAAGAAAATATATTCGAGGACCTGCATGGGCCACCACCAAAAACATGTCACACCCAGTTCCAAAATACGTAGGACTAGGAATACGTAACACGCCCAGCCGTATGTATATGAACTCCAATATATGGAATCCATCAGTGGTAATATACTGTCACAACAAGTCACACACAATCTATATCTCATCCACAACACAAATACTCAGTAGGAATAAAACTAGAATATAACTGGATACCAAAGTGTGTAACGAGGCTGTAGTCTGGTAGAAACAAATCCACTACAAAACTACTATACTGACTAGCAACAAAATCTATAAACAGTAGTCATAATCACAGATACTCTGAGGGTATGATCACCTCAGTCTCGTAAGTAGCATCCGGTCCAGGCCCATACTCTTGTGGAAGCTCCTGCTCGTCCATATCTGGAAAGAGACCAGGTCCTCAAAGGGACATAATAAGATACATAAAAACATGCCCATAAGTACTGAAATATAAACATCCATCGGGTCGCCTAACCATCTAAGTGAATGCAGTTTGAGAACAACTTTCCACCAAGTGGGCTATCTGGCTTAAAATATGGGATTGGCGTGACTCTCTTGGAGAATCAGAGTCCTTAAAGCATGTCGTCTTTTGAACGACAGAGGCCGCCAGTAATATGTAGTGGTCATCATCACCCTTTCTCCGACGGAGAATCAGGGCGTTATAGAAAAGTACAAAGGAGCCCAAATGCTTTACTTATTATTCTCCCCGCCCCATGCTCTAAGCATGTCATATACATGACAACTAGCCCTCAGGTACTGATCCTCCTGGGTAGGTAGCGGTGGTCCTCGCTGAAATCCCCCTGTTGTTGGAGGTCGAGGTGCTCCTGGTCTCATCATCTGTTGAGCTGGCCTTGGTGCTGGAAGTGCTAACCTCTGTGTTGGCGGTGGAAGTGCTGATGCTTGTTGCATAGGATAGTCCTTCAATATATGCTGTCCAGAACCGTATCTCATACACTATCCTAGGCGGACTCGACAGTCCCGTGAGAGGTGCCCGCGTCTCCCACAATAATTGTATTGGGGTTTTTCTGAAATCTGGTACGGTCCTGCTCTGTGTTGGTACTGTTGTTGCTGAGCTAAAGGATGTCTAATAGGTCCTCCTTGTTGTATCCTTGCCGGTCCTTGTGGCATCCTCAGCTGACTTCCTTTTCCTTTGCTGATGGTTTCTTGCAATCTGGCTTCTGTCAGTAACTCGACATAAGAGATTCGGGACTGGGAGCTAGTATAGTGTTGGAGCTCTTTAGTTAATCCACGATAAAACCTCTTAGCCTTGGCCAAGTCATCTGGTATCAGAGCAGCGCCATATTTGCTAAGGAGGCTAAATTCAGCATCATACTCGTCCACTGTTCGGTTCCCCTGTTCTAAGTGGAGAAACTGATCGTATAATGCATATCTGACAGTGTCCGAGAAATACTTTCTTTCAAAGCATTCCAGGAATTGCTCCCATGTCTGGTATGTACCCAACTGGCATTCCATGGATTCCCACCAGTGATGAGCCTTACCATCTAGTAGCGTCCTCACACCTGTCATCCACAGGTCTGCAGGTAGCTGTGATGCCTCTAATAACTTTCGAGTATGAGTAATCCAGTTGGTAGTTTCTTCTGGATTCTCATTGCCTTTGTATGGTCTCGGGCCCATTAGTACAAAGTCTTTTACCGAACCAACTCTAGCTTGTGGTACTGGAGCTAGTGCTTGGGCTGGCACAGTAGTCTTTGCAGCCATCTTTTCAAGTGTTGCCAAAAATTCTTGTCTCTGCTCAGCTGCTTGCTGTCTCCGTTTTGCAGCTAGTGTGGCGGCCTGTTGTTGTTGTTCCTTCAGTATCATTTCGAAGAGTTGGAACAGTTGTGTCTGGCCATCCTGAGGTGCTAATGAGACTGGAAGAGTCCCATTAGGTGGAATAGGTAAGTCAGATGGAACTGGATTATGAATCTGTCCATCTGATCCTGAAAGTCTAGGGTTTGTTGAAGTCCCTCCTTGAGTTAGATTATTGACTCCAGGAGTTGTGTTACCCTCAGTGATAGTACATTCTTTCTGCATATCCATCTTTCTGCAGTTAATGTACATAATCGTTTAGGTAAGGTTTGGGAATCAAACAGGGTACAGGCATTAAATAGGATGTAGAAGTATGTGATATGCTGGAAAGTTATCCGCGTAAAATATAGCTTCAGAGCTAGCTGCGTAGAGCAGGGCTCCAAGGAAGTTTAGCGTAAAGTAAAGATTTTAGATCGTCGGCGTAAAATATAGTTCAGGACTTATCAGTATAAGGTCTATGCGAAAAAGTTCTTGGCATAAATCTGAGCGTAACTACTGTTTTCGTAAATTTATCTGCGTAAAGTATAGCATACTTGGCAGCGTAAGAAACTTTTTGTTTTCCTTGGATGAACTTGTCAGAAAACATGACATCTGACAAAAGTATCGCACAATATTCGAGAGGACGGCTGTGATGGTGATTTGCACAGAAACCCGGTCGTCAAAGGTTGTTGCTACACTGGGCTCGGTGCATATCTCTGCATTAATTACAAAAGATTGGTTTCTTAATGACTAAGATAGTGATAAATACGGTTATCATCATCCTAATTCTTACGCCTGATCAAACTATTTACGCTGGGTTCAGGGATCATCGGGTTTACGCTGGGTATTTACCTATGTAATGGCATACGCAGATTTAGAAAGACTAAGGGATCGTAGGAAAACAGTTTGTTATAACTGCAGCGTAAAGTATACCTAACTATGGCGCAAAAATAGGTAATCTCCTGCAGTATAAAATATATGCCAACAAGAGCAAAGGATTTATGGCGTAAAATAAAATATAGGATAGTTGGAAGGATGAATAAGGTTTTAGTCAAGTGTGGATGAGATCCTTGAAATCTTTCCTATACACAGGCTTGCTTGGTACAATTATGTAACCAAGACAATATATTCGAGGACCTGCATGGGCCACCACCAAAAATATGTCACGCCCCAGTCCCAAAATACGTAGGACTAGGAATACGTAACATGCCCAGCCGTATGTATATGAACTCCAATATATGGAAACCATATACACACGTACGCTGTAAATGAATATGCAATCCATCATTGGTAATATACTGTCACAACAAGTCACACACAATCTATATCTCATCCACAACACAAATACTCAGTAGGAATAAAACTAGAATATAACTGGATACCAAAGTGTATAACGAGGCTGTAGTCTGGTGGAAACAAATCCACTACAAAACGACTATACTGAGTAGCAACAAAATTTATAAACAGTAGTCATAATCACAGATACTCTGAGGGTATGATCTCCTCAGTCTCGTAAGTAGCATCCGGTCCAGGCCCATACTCTTGTGGAAGCTCCTGCTCGTCCATATCTGGAAAGAGACCAGGTCCTCGGAGGGACATAATAAGATACATAAAAATATGCCCATAAGTACTGAAATATAAACATCCATCGGGTCGCCTAACCATCTAAGTAAATGCAGTTTGAGAACAACTTTCCACCAAGTGGGCTATCTGGCTTAAAATATGGGATTGGCGTGACTCTCTTGGAGAATCAGAGGCCTCAAAGCATGTCGTCTTTTGAACGACAGAGGCCGCCAGTAATATGTAGTGGTCATCATCACCCTTTCTTCGACGGAGAATTCGGGCGTTACAGAAAAGTCCAAAGGAGCCCAAATGCTTTACTTATTGTTCTCCCCGCCCATGCTTTAAGCATGTCATATACATGACACAATAATACCTCTAATAACTGCCAAGTCTACTACCATACAAAGTTTTTATTAGCAGTCATTCCTGACGCACGACCCTTACGTATAGGCAGCCAACCCAATACGAAGTCCGAAAATCTATATGAGACTCACAACTCGTGTAATAACTGTGTCACGGCCAATGAATCCACGAATGCTCCATAATGCTAGGGTAGTCTTATAAAACAGGTCCAAAGCAAAATAAATATCTATATAGGCAAAATTAAATATGCATGTATCATTTTTTTTTTGGAATGTAAATAGATGTACAGTGGCAAGGTACTTGCCTAGTAAAGTCCAGTAAAGTGTTCGTCCAAAGAAATGTTAAGTGTGATAAGAAGAAGGGTTAGTGTTTGGGAGTTGTAATTATATATAGGAGTAAAGAGGCGGCAGAATTTACTTAATGGTTAAGAAACTATTGCTGTTGTTTTCTTCTTATTGGTTTATGTGTGCAGTTGAGAAGATCTTTTAAGGAGTGGTGGAATGAAATTCTTACACGTGTGGAATAACAAAGCAAAGCAAAATTGGGTTTTGCTTCTGTTGCTGATACTACGCACGGGAAAGGAAGTATACGCAGGGTAGTCTTATACGCGTCAGAGGAAATAGAAAGCGGCGCATGATTTTGGTTTTTTTTTTATGCGCAGAAAACTGAAGAGTTTACACGGGTACACTGCTGCTTTTATTATACGCGCGGAAGTGGTTTTGTGCGTAGAGAAAGGAGTTTAGGCGGGTTGGATTTTTACGCATGAAAGAGTTTCTGCAGGATTTTTGCTAAACGAGTTTTATGCAGGATGATTAACGGGTTGCGGGTTTGGTCCAATAGAAATTTCTATTTTTCTTTTCTTTTCCTTATTATTATAATAATTAATAATAATAACTAATATTGTTTTTCAGGAATGGGGGTTTTCAGTAATATATATATACCTATTTTCAATTCTTGCAATGTCATTTCAATTTATTATTTATTATATATTACTGTGCTGGATAATACAGCCTACATATATATGTATAATTGTTGCACTATCATTTAAATTTATTATATATATATATATATTATCTATATACATTATGTACTATTACATAGATATATATGTATTTATTTTCTGTCCTGTCATTTCAATTTATATATATATATATATACATCAGTGGATAAACCCTGATATCATAATATTATTTATATATGGCAGAGGATATACCCTGCTACTATTATAAATTATATATATACCTGCATTTTTCTGTTCTGTATATACTATATATACTGCTATATATATTATATCTACATATATATACATACTATATATATATAACTATATTATATATGTAAATATAAGTATATATATATATACTTTATATTACAACTTTGATATTCACGAACCCTGTCTGTTTTAACAGAAACCAACTTCAGCACAGCCAGTGACCCCCAGTCACAAGCACCCTCAACCCTGACTGTGAGATCAGGTTTTCAGTACTATCAGGGAGTAGGCAAGTATACCTTGCCAAGTTAATATTCAAATTCAATTATTGATATCTGCTTGGTTCCTGAATTTCATACACCATGATTACCTGACTGCCTTGGGTACAGTCAACTGATACGTTGACATTAGCATATTTAACTTAGTCTTACAGACTCACTATTTGCTGTGAGAGTATTCTAATATTCTCCTAGACCCTAACACGGGAACACGCAATATGGTTGCAATGCATATTGGGATGCGAGCTGCATAGTTGATTAGCTACCAGTACGTGTGACCCGCATCACGGATTAGAATAATTCAGGAATAGTATGACTTGACATTTAGTTTTATTAGGATGGGAAAGATAACTAGTAGACGTATGGGACACCCCCTCCATAAATGATTTATACTTTCGTACCATGATGGTCGATTGCAGAGTTCCCTTGAGTCAGGGGGCATATGACACATATACTAGCCAGTCCCCATGATTGGTGAACTACGTCAGCATATGTCTAGCCGACACAATCCCATGCGTACTACAAGGTCTTTACTTGCATTTCACTTAGAATGATTAGCACCCTGTATTTATTTTCTTTTTTCAGTATTTACATACTTGGCATATCATTTTCTGTATCTTGTTATGTCCCACTGAGGACCTGGTTCCCTGCCAGATCTAGACGAGGCTTTCTACCCAACTGTGTACGGCCCTGATCAGGAGGCTAGATGTGTTACCGAGGAGGAGCTCGAGGAGACACCCTCAGAGTATGCTTGACCCTAGAGGCCTGCCACCTGGAGATGGAGATGTTTTGATCAGATAGACACTGCTTAGTCTATCTGATTTTTCTGCGCTATTATCAGTTTTTGTAGTAGGCTTGTAATCTCACCAATTGTGTACTGTATCAGACTCAGTTTTATATATATCAGCACTTGCATTTTCTGACATTTTGTTGTGGATGAGATAGTTTTGCCTGTGTTGTTCTTGTAGTATCTTAGGACAGCGTAGCACGTCCCTATAGGTCTATTCAAAATAGATTAAGCCCTTAGTGACGTGTCAGCTGGCCAGTGACACGTGGCCTAGTTCCTGACATTTTGGGACTGGGGCATGACAAGCGGGCTGGAGCAGTCGGCGCGGGGGACGGCTGTAGGGGGTCGGTCGAGTGAGGTGGTCGGGAGCGGGCTGGGGTGTGCGGCCGGTTGGGAGTAGTCGGGGTTGAGGGGTCCGGTCGGTTGGGGAGCTTGGTTTAGATGGGGAGGTCGGCTAGGGTTTTGTGGAGGATGATGAATAGTAGTTTATTAGGGTTTTGCATAAGGGGGTTTGTATTTATAGTTGGTGATGGAGATTATGGGCTGGCCTTGCATATGGGCCTGTCCTTCCTTGTTGGGGTCTGGTCCATGTAGCAGTGCACAAGGTGGGCTTGGTCGGATTTGTTTGAGGTGAAGTTGACTTCAATATAATTAAATTAAATAATTGCAAGGCGCTCTCTCAAGAACTGCGGCGTAGCTAAGGTGAGATGCAAGGGTGAGGTGCATTTTAAGACGTAAATGGACGCACATTAATCCTAATTAATGCCAAATAAACCCTAGCGTCTCGATTTAATTCTAATAAGTCTTGAATTGGTCGAGGGGATTTACAATCTACCCTCCTTAGAATATTTTGTCCTCGAAATTAAAACCTACTCATGGTAAGAAGTTCTGACCGAATACAAAAGATGCTAATACGTACCTAGTCCTTCAAAGAGATGGGGATAGCGCTGTCTAATGTCCTCCTCGCATTCCCAAGTTGACTCGCCTGGTGCTTGATGTCTCCACGCGACTCCAACTAAGGGAATGGTTTGTCGTCGCAGTACTTTCTCGCTCCTGTCCAGAATCTCGACGGGCTCCTCTTGGTATGATAAGCTCGGGCCAACTGTGATCTCTGAGTGATCAAGTATGTGACTCGGATCCTGTATGTACCTCCTCAGCTGAGATACATGGAAGACGTCATGAACTCCTTCCAAGGTCTGCGGCAAGGCTAATCTGTAAGCAACCTCTCCAACGCGTTCTAATATATCGAATGGTCCGATGTACCTCGGACTCAGCTTCCCTCTGCCTCCAAATCTGATAGTCCCTCGAGTAGGTAAGATCTTCAGAAATATGTGATCTCCAACCTAAAATTCTAAGGGTCGACGATGTGCATTCGCCCAATGCTTCTGTCTGTCTTGTGCTGCTCGAAGGTGCCCTTGGATCTTCTTTACTTTTTCTACTGTACGAACAACCAACTCTGGTCCGAGAATCTGTCGCTCGCCTATATCACTCCAGCATACTGGGGAACGATATTTCCTTCCATACAATGCTTCATAGGGAGCCATCTGGATGCTTGCTTGATAGCTGTTGTTGTTGAAAACTCGACCAAATGCAAATGGTCCTCACATGATCCTCCGAACTCAAGCATGCACGCTCTCAACATGTCTTCTAGCGTCTGAATGGTGCACTCCGACTGACCATCTGTTTGTGGGTGATATACTGTGCTAAACTTCAGGCGAGTATCGAGACTCTCTTGCATACTCCGCCAAAAGTAAGACGTGAACCTCGTATCCCTGTCAGACACGATGCTAACTGGCACTGCATGTAGGCGCACAATCTCCCTCATATATATATCTGCTAAGGCCTCCATCGATTGCCCAACTCTGAAGGGTAATATCCACAATTACCCATACTGCATTGCGCCCACTAGGACTTCTCGGGAAACCCGTAACAAAGTCCATGGTGATATGCTCCCATTTCTACTCCGGTATAGGAAGCGGCTGAAGCAATCCTGCAAATCTCTGATGCTCAGCCTTGACTTGCTGACACACCAGGCACTTGGCCACAAAGCGTGCTATCTCTCTGTAGAAGCATAAAAAATACGCTGGATAGCTCTACGCAGCATATTGATGTAGGGCAGCATAAAACAGATTACTTCAGAGCCATCAACGTGCAATAGAGCTTTTCCGCTAAGCACAGCATAAAAAATAGGCTCAAGGACCATCCACGTAATACAGTATGTCCAGGCTGCTTCAGCATAAAAAGGGTGCTACATCGCCTTTATGGCGTAAAACTCATTCGCTTTTAAAGCAGCATTGAAGTGTACGAGGGACGCTTCGTATTCCCCGAAATGAACCTGACAAGTCGTGCAGTGAACCTAACAAATTGTGCAGTGAATATGACATCTGACTCCTGACAAAGAGTACTCCAAGACTACCCGGACGACGGCTATAATGATGGCGCGACACGGCAACCCAGGCTGTCATTTACTGCCATTTCCTTGGCTTAAATCGCTTTTACGCATACAAAGGAATACGCCACCTAGTTTTACACAGGCAGATGTGAGCTGTTTACGCTCCGTAGAAGACAAACAACCTACCACGTCAAAAGCTGCTCTTCGTACAGGGCTCGAGGCACGTCTCTGCATTTAATGCGCAGAGCGGTGACAGATGCTCGAGGCACGTCTCTGCATTTAATGTGCCGAATACTGATAGATGCCCGAGGCACGTATCTGTATTTTATGCGTAGAAGAGTGGCAGGCCTTCAAAATATGCCTCTGTATTTAATACGCAGGATAATGGCGGATCTCCACATTTAATACAGGAGATTTGATTAAATGTTACCGAACCGTCGTCTAGTGACATTTCCTTTGCGTAAACCGCTCTTACGCATACAAGGGGATACGCTGCCCAGTTTTACACAGGCAGACGTGAGGTATTTATGCTCCACAGAAGACAAACAGCCTGCCATGTCAGCAGTTCCTCTTCGTACAGGGTTCGCGGCGCATATTTGTATTTGATACGCAGAATGATGGCAAATCTTCGGGACAGAAAATCTTCGAAGATACGTCTCTGCATTTAATGCGCAGGATGGGGGCATATCTCTGCATTTAATGCAAGAGATTTGATTATATCTCCAAAATCTGTAATCTCGGCTAAAATGTCCATATTATCTCGGCTTCTACGCCCACTCGGCTTCTACGCCCACTCGGCCTCTATGACCACTCAGCTCCTACGCCTACTTGACTTCTATGCCTACTCGGCTTCTACGCCTACTCAGCTTCTATGCCTACTTGGCTTCTATGCCATGGTGACAGTTATTGGCTTCTACGCCAACCTCTTCTACACAAGGGATAACTACCTACGTGGCTTCTACGCCGTGATCTTCGCAGCAGTTGTACGCATTTTCCCTTAGTTGGACACGCGTCACATGCTCACTCAAAAGGTCATCTATACACAGGCAATGGTTATTGTAATCGTCGTATAAAAGGGTGCTGTACTTTCCACTACTCGGTTTTTATACCGACTGAGTGGTCACTGTCACTAAAACTCTATTAATAGAGACCTCTATCAACAGGGGTCGAGGTCAAAAAATTGAAGGTCGAACGATCGGAAATTGGTCAAGGAATCCAGTATCAGATCCAAGGTCGACAATTGGGAGGAAAGAAGGAGGAGAGAAAACGGTCGAGAAAGAGAGAAGAATCCAGAGCTCAGGCAAAGAGAAGGGATCAACGACTTTGGCATCGGGAATCCACCCTCTTTAGCAACCTTCGAAGCTACTTTTTGTCTTCTACGGCACTTCTTCAACATCGTGTGGTCCAAGGGCCAAAGTGATCGACTGCAGATCAGACTCCTATAGCAATATTTACCAAGATTAAATAAATTGTACTTAGACATTCCTCGTATAGGATTAAATTGTACAATCTTGTTTTTAAACACCGAAGAAGGGCAGGTTTTCCTATAAGACCTCGTTTCCACGTATTTATCTTTCATTTATTTTAATCAAACAACAAGATGGCGACTCTGCTAGGGACATCTTTCTCTTCTGACAAGGAAGCAATTGTTCAACACGATACGGTATCCGTGGGATCCATGAAGAAGATACTAGTCGTCCAATTCGACCAGTCTGCCTATGAAGACATACTTCGAACAGGGGGTAGCTCTCACACTCTCTCTGTCCAAGACAACAGGAAGCTGCGTAAGGTCTGGATGCCCAAGACATCCCCTACCATTCCTGTCGACTTTCTGACCTCTCCGACCTCTCCGATGTCACGCCCCGGTCACGCCCGGGCCGCCGCTCCGCCCTATCCTGCCCCGTACGGCCGGGATTAACGAACCGGACACGTATCTCCGTGCCTCGACGTGCCGGACGCGAATTACCGCGCCCGTCCTGCGGGTGCGAGGGAGGAAGGGAGCTATACGAATGGCCCGTTCGAGCTTTCGGGGGACGTGATGCCGCACAGGCCTGGGGTTGCGCCCGTGCAAGGCCAATCGTTTAAGTTGATAGTTGGCTATCATCGCATCAATCGAGTAAGCAGCGAAAAGTGACTTGTTGCAATGTAATGCATTTAGCCAACTGAGTGTTCGGGATAATCGAGGCAACTTGGGTTTCCTTTAGCAAAGGCACATGTTCGTTTCATACATTATGCCCCCTTATACGATAGCATTCTCGGGGCAACAATCGAAACCAGGATTCCGGGTCTTCGGGACTGTGGCACGCCTATCGCTCCCTCAGATGATCCAGTACCTGCAAGCAAGTAAACTGTTGGTGGGTCAGCACTTTATACAAGTACTGAGATAAATCAACTGAACAGAAACAAGCATTTACTCAAACAGGCACTAAGTAATCATGTTATAAAATATTACATTACTAGTGATCTTTCTAGTTTTACCTAGGTTCATTTCATGCAGTTCGCTAGCAGAGTCATATTACATTATTTGGAAACATGTTTGGAAACAGAGTTTCATATTGAATATGCAAGCAAGCAAACCGTTCATGTTCCAGGGTGTGAGCAGCGTGTCTCGTGCGACTCGAGGGTCAGATGCAAAGCTAGACACACAATGCACATTCTTAGGGGCAGTCACTATCCAAGCCAACACAATGACTTAGCTATATTCAGGGCGGTCCCCGAGTATCTCAGAATCGGCAGCTGGTGGAACAGCATACTAATGACTCATTTCTCTGATGCTAATGGCAGCTGTGACCCATGGTGGATGACGCATGCAGTTCAGCTCTTCACCAAAAGCCATTGTCCGACCGCGTGCGAATGCATGGAACACTATCAAATAAACTCTAGTATGCAGACGAGACGAACCATCAGAATACACACATTGTTGTGGGGCAATCCGACTTATCACTTGAACACGTTCAGGCACAGTATGGTTCTCTCGAAGCATAGACGATAGTGAACATGTTCATGCATTCTAAGCAAGTGATTCAGGATTCTCGTTTAGCAGACATTGTTTCAAAGACAAGCTAGGTGAGTTCGTTCATTAACATGCAAGGCAGGTTCTATCATTCTCTTATGAAAACATTGCAAGCAAAAACTCAGGTTATTATTAAGGCGTGCAAGAATCAGAGAACGAAGTTCTGCCCACTCACCTTGATACATAACGCCGGCGCGGAGCGGGGCGTTACATACTTACCAACCAACAAAAAGTTTCGTCCTCAAAACTTCAAGGATAAACTTCTTGATATTCCGAGCACCGATAGTGCCGTCCCTCGTCGTACTCAATCGAAACAATCAAGCAATTCAAGTTCAGGAAACATTTTGCACTTTGAGAATATCTATGGACTTATTGTATGGAACGCTCTTTGCAATACCATATCGATAATATCTCAGAGTCAAAGCAACGGTTTGGGCCAGAGAATCGATTCCGCTCTGATACCATTCTGTCACGCCCCGGTCCCGCCCGGGCCGCCGCTCCGCCCTGCCCCGCCCCGTGCGACCGGGATTAATGAACCGGACACGTATCACCGTGCCTCGGCGCGCCGGACGCGAATCACCGCGCCCGTCCCGCGGGTGCAAGGGAGGAAGGGAGCTATACGAATGGCCCGTTCGAGCTTTCGGGGGACGTGATGTCGCACGGGCCTGGGGTTGCGCCCGTGCAAGGCCAATCGTTTAAGTTGATAGTTGGCTATCATCGCATCAATCGAGTAAGCAGCGGAAAGGGACTTGTTGCAATACAATACATTTAGCCAACTGAGTGTTCGGGACAATCGAGGCAACTTGGGTTTCCTTTAGCAAAGGCACATGTTCGTTCCATACATTATGCTCCGTTATACGATAGCATTCTCGGGGCAACAATCAAAACCAGGATACCGGGCTTCGGGACTGTGGCACGCCTATCGCTCCCTCGGACGATCCAGTACCTGCAAGCAAGTAAACTGTTGGTGGGTCAGCACTTTATAAAAGTACTGGTGAGATAAATCAACTGAACAGAAACAAGCATTCACTCAAACAGGCACTAAGTAATCATGTTATAAAACTTTACATTACTATTGATCTTTCTAGTTTTACCTAGGTTCATTTCATGCAGTTCGCTAGCAGAGTCATATTATATTATTTGGAAACATGTTTGGAAACAGAGTTTCATATTGAATATGCAAGCAAGCAAACCGTTCATGTTCCAGGGTGTGCGCAGCGTGTCTCGTGCGACTCGAGGGTCAGATGCAAAGCTAGACACACAATGCACATTCTTAGGGGCAGTCACTATCCAAGCCAACACAATGACTTAGCTATATGCAGGGCGGTCCCCGAGTATCTCAGGATCGGCAGCTGGTGGAACAGCATACCAATGACTCATTTCTCTGATGCTAATGGCAGCTGTGACCCATGGTGGATGACGCATGAAGTTCAGCTCTCCACCAAAAGCCATTGTCCGACCGCGTGCGAATGCATGTAACACTTTCAAATAAACTCTAGTATGCAGACGAGACGAACCATCAGAATACACTCATTGTTGTGGGGCAATCCGACTTATCACTTGAACACGTTCAGGCACAGTATGGTTCTCTCGAAGCATAGACGATAGTGAACATGTTCATGCATTCTAAGCAAGCGATTCAGGATTCTCGTTTAGCAGACATTGTTTCAAAGACAAGCTAGGTGAGTTCGTTCATTAACATGCAAGACAGGTTCTATCATTCTCTTATAAAAATATTGCAAGCAAAAACTCAGGTTATTATTAAGGCGTGCAAGAATCAGAGAACGAAGTTCTGCCCACTCACCTTGATACATAACGCCGGCGCGGAGCAGGGCGTTACATACTTACCAACCAACAAAAAGTTTCGTCCTCGAAACTTCAAGGATAAACTTCTCGATATTCCGAGCAGCGATAGTGCCGTCCCTCGCCGTACTCAATCGAAATAATCAAATAATTCCAGTTCAGGAAATATTTTACACTTTGAGAATATCTATGGACTTATTGTATGGAACGCTCTTTGCAATACCATATCGATTATATCTCAGAGTCAAAGCAACGGTTTGGGCCAGAGAATTGATTCCGCTCTGATACCATTTTGTCACGCCCCGGTCCCGCCCGGGCCGCCGTTCCGCCCGGCCCCGCCCCGTGCGGCCGGGATTAACGAACCGGACACGTATCACCGTGCCTCTGCGTGCCGGACGCGAATCATTGCGCCCGTCCCGCGGGTGCGAGAGAGGAAGGAAGCTATACGAATGGCCCGTTCGAGCTTTCAGGGGACGTGATGCCGCACGGGCCTGGGGTTGCGCCCGTGCAAGGCCAATCGTTTAAGTTGATAGTTGGCTATCATCGCATCAATCGAGTAAGCAGCGGAAAGAGACTTGTTGCAATGTAATGCATTTAGCCAACTGAGTGTTCGGGACAATCGAGGCAACTTAGGTTTTCTTTAGCAAAGGCACATGTTCGTTCCATACATTATGCCCCGTTATACGATAGCATTCTCGGGGCAACAATCGAAACCAGGATTTCGGGTCTTCGGGACTGTGGCACGCCTATCGCTCCCTCGGACGATCCAGTACCTGCAAGTAAGTAAACTGTTGGTGGGTCAGCACTTTATACAAGTACTGGTGAGATAAATCAACTGAACAGAAACCAGCATTCACTCAAACAGGCACTAAGTAATCATGTTATAAAATATTACATTACTAGTGATCTTTCTAGTTTTACCTAGGTTCCTTTCATGCAGTTCGCTAGCAGAGTCATATTACATTATTTGGAAACATGTTTGGAAACAGAGTTTCATATTGAATATGCAAGCAAGCAAACCGTTCATGTTCCAGGGTGTGCGCAGCGTGTCTCGTGCGACTCGAGGGTCAGATAAAAAGCTAGACACACAATGCATATTCTTAGGGGCAGTCACTATCCAAGCCAACACAATGACTTAGCTATATGCAGGGCGGTCCCCGAGTATCTCAGGATCGGCAGCTGGTGGAACAGCATACCAATGACTCATTTCTCTGATGCTAATGGCAGCTGTGACCCATGGTGGATGACGCATGCAGTTCAGCTCTCCACCAAAAGCCATTGTCCGACCGCGTGCGAATGCATGGAACACTATCAAATAAACTCTAGTATGCAGAAGAGACGAACCATCAGAATACACTCATTGTTGCGGGGCAATCCGACTTATCACTTGAACACGTTCAGGCACAGTATGGTTCTCTCGAAGCATAGACGATAGTGAACATGTTCATGCATTCTAAGCAAGCGATTCAGGATTCTCGTTTAGCAGACATTGTTTCAAAGACAAGCTAGGTGAGTTCGTTCATTAACATGCAAGACAGGTTATATCAATCTCTTATGAAAACATTGTAAGCAAAAACTCAGGTTATTATTAAGGTGTGCAAGAATCAGAGAATGAAGTTCTGCCCACTCACCTTGATACATAACGCCGGCGCAGAGCGGGGCGTTACATACTTACCAACCAACAAAAAGTTTTGTCCTCGAAACTTCAAGGATAAACTTCTCGATATTCCGAGCAGCGATAGTGTCGTCCCTCGCCGTACTCAATCGAAACAATCAAGCAATTCAAGTTTAGGAAATATTTTGCACTTTGAGAATATCTATGGACTTATTGTATGGAAAGCTCTTTGCAATACCATATCGATAATATCTCAGAGTCAAAGCAACGGTTTGGGCCAGAGAATCGATTCCGCTCTGATACCATTATGTCACGCCCCGGTCCCGGCCGGGCCGCCGCTCCGCCCTGCCCCGCCCCGTACGGCCGGGATTAACGAACCGGACACGTATCATCGTGCCTCTGCGCGCCGGACGCGAATCACCGCGCCCGTCCCGCGGGTGCGAGGGAGGAAGGGAGCTATACGAATGGCCCTTTCGAGCTTTCGGGGGACGTGATGCCGCACGGGCCTGGGGTTGCGCCCGTGTAAGGACAATCGTTTAAGTTGATAGTTGGCTATCATCGCATCAATCGAGTAAGCAGCGAAAAGGGACTTGTTGCAATGCAATGCATTTAGCCAACTGAGTGTTCGGGATAATCGAGGTAACTTGGGTTTCCTTTAGAAAAGGCACATGTTCGTTCCATACATTATGCCCCGTTATACGATAGCATTCTCGGGGCAACAATCGAACCAGGATTCTGGGTCTTCGGGACAGTGGCACGCCTATCGCTCCCTCGGACAATCCAGTACCTGCAAGCAAGTAAACTGTTGGTGGGTCAGCACTTTATACAAGTACTGGTGAGATAAATCAACTGAACAGAAACAAGCATTCACTCAAACAGGCACTAAGTAATCATATTATAAAATATTACATTACTAGTGATCTTTCTAGTTTTACCTAGGTTCATTTCATGCAGTTCGCTAGCAGAGTCATATTACATTATTTGGAAACATGTTTGGAAACAGAGTTTCATATTGAATATGCAAGCAAGCAAACCGTTCATGTTCCAGGGTGTGCGCAGCGTGTCTCGTGCGACTCGAGGGTCAGATGCAAAGCTAGACACACAATGCACATTCTTAGGGGCAGTCACTATCCAAGCCAACACAATGACTTAGCTATATGCAGGGCGGTCCCCGAGTATCTCAGGATCGGCAGCTGGTGGAACAGCATACCAATGACTCATTTCTCTGATGCTAATGGCAGCTGTGACCCATGGTGGATGACGCATGAAGTTTAGCTCTCCACCAAAAGCCATTGTCCGACCGCGTGCGAATGCATGGAACACTATCAAATAAACTCTAGTATGCAGACGAGACGAACCATCAGAATACACTCATTGTTGTGGGGCAATCCGACTTATCACTTGAACACGTTCAAGCACAGTATGGTTCTCTCGAAGCATAGACGATAGTGAACATGTTCATGCATTCTAAGCAAGCGATTCAAGATTCTTGTTTAGCAGACATTGTTTCAAAGACAAGCTAGGTGAGTTCGTTCATAAACATGCAAGGCAGGTTCTATTATTCTCTTATGAAAACATTGCAAGCAAAAACTCAGGTTATTATTAAGGCGTGCAAGAATCAGAGAACGAAGTTCTGCCCACTCACCTTGATATATAACGCCGGCGCAGAGCGGGGCGTTACATCCGATCTCTCTGACCAACGAGGTAGTAGCATTGCTCCCTCCGTGCCTTCCACGTAAAATTCAGTCGCCTGTCTCTGACGGGGCAGACAAAACTTCTGGCAAGGCCTCAGCGCCAATCCAAAAGTATACTCCGTGCCTTACGCATACAATTCAGTCACCTGTCTCTGACAGGGCAGACAAAACTTCTAGCAAGGCCTCAGTGCCAATCCAGAAGTATACTCCGCGCTCTGCGTGTAAAATTTAGTCTTCCGTCCCTGGCGGAGCAGACGAAACTTCGGAGAATGCCTCAGCACTAGTCCAGAAGCCTACACCGCGTTCTGCGCATAGAAACCAGTCTTCCGTCACTGGCGGAACAGACAGAATTTCTGACAGTGCCTTAGCGCCAAGTCAGAAGTTCCAAACGTGCTCCATACGTAAAAATGCATCCGCCTTCCGCGGAAAAGCAGATGATCCCTGCAATCTACGCAAGGAAAAGCAAGCGGCAGACTACTCAACTCCTCGGCCTTTACGCCAGCAAGGGAACAATCTGCCCGCCCTCCGGATTATGCGAGAGGCTGACGGCCGGCTGAGGACATCCTCAGCTTTACGCCAACCTGAGGAGAGCTCCAAATTACGCCAGGAGAAGCCCCTCAGCGTAAAGAAGGCTCAATTTGCAGAAAGACACCCTCCTCGGGGATTATCCGCTACCTAGATGGCCAACCGGTTGTATACTGGTGGCACAGGAAAAACTATGGTTCCCAACATCCGCATGCCCACTGATGTGAACAGAAGGAACAAGCCATATTTTTCTTCTTCTTCTGCAAATCCTTCTGACCTGCGTGAATATCTGATCCAGAAACGCAAGGATAGGGGATCTTCCAGCATGTCTATTACGCCTCCTAAGGTCGACAATTGGGAGGAAAGAAGGAGGAGAGAAAATGGTCGAGGGAGAGAGAAGAATCCATAGCTCAGGCAAAGAGAAGGGATCGACGACTTTGGCATCGGGCATCCACCCTCTTTAGCAACCTTCGAAGCTGCTTTCTGTCTTCTACGGCACTTCTTCAACATCGTGTGGTCCAAGGGCCAAAGTGATTGACTGCAGATCAGACTCCTATAGCAATATTTACCCAGATTAAATAAATTGTACTTAGACATTCCTCGTATAGGATTAAATTGTACAACCTTGTTTGTAAAGACCGAAGAAGGGCAGGTTTTCGTATAAGACCTCGTTTCCACGTATTTATCTTTTGTTTATTTTTATCAAATAACACTCTCTCTTCATTCTGTGCCACCAGTAGTACTGTCTCAAGTCTCTGTACATCTTTGTGCCTCCTGGATGAATAGAATAGGTTGAACTGTGTATCTCTGCCATCAACTCCTGACGAAGTTCTCCATTTAGAACATAGAGACGATCTCCGCATCTCAAAGTCCCATCTTCATGTATTCTTAGTCCTGTCTGTATTCCAGCCTCTGTCCTCTGTCTAAGCCTCTGAAATCTGGCGTCTGTCGGCAAGGCAGCCTTGATTCTCTCTACTAATATCTATTGCAATTGGAAACTCGATAATTGTCCATCTACTCCGGGCATAACGACCTCTATATCCATCTGCTCTAGCTCTCTCAACAGATGTAGTTGGGTGGTCATGAAGAATGTCGTGGGTCTTCTACTCAATACGTCAGCTACTACGTTGGCCTATCCCGGATGGTACTGTAGCTCGATCTCGAAGTCCGTCATCACCTTGAGCCAACGTCTCTGCCTCTAATTAAGATCCTTCTGAGTGTAAACGTACTTTAGGCTCTTATGATCAGTAAATATCTCCACTCTCTCTCCATATAGATAGTGCCTCCAAAGCTTTAAGTCAAAGATTACTGCTGCAAGCTCCAAGTCTTGGGTGGGATAGTTCTTCTCATGCGTCCTCAACTGTCTAGAGGCATAAGCTACAACCTTTCCATGCTGCATCAAAACACATCCTAATTATTTTTTGGACGCATCGCTATAGATTATGAATCCTCCGGTTCCAGATGGTATGGTCAAGATAGGTGTTGTAGTCAAGCGCTTCTTCAGCTCATCGAATGCCTTCTGACACTCCTCTGTCCAGGTGAAATCCTGCTCCTTGCGGGTCAAACGGGTCATTGGCTCTGTAATCTTTGCAAAATTTTATACGAACCTCCGGTAATATCTGGCAAGTCCTAAAAAGCTCCTCACTTCCGAAACATTGGTAGGGGTTGGCCATGTCTCTACCGATAAAATCTTCGCCGGATCTACTGAAATTCCATCTCCTGAGATGACGTGTCCAAGGAAAGCGACACGATCCAGAAGAAACTCACATTTGCTCAGTTTGGCATAAAGTTTCTCGCTCCTTAGTGTCTCTAACACTAGTCTCAGATGCTCTTCGTGCTCCTCGTGGCTCTTCGAATACACCAAAATATTCTCAATAAAGACTACCACGAACTGGTCTAAGTATTTTTGGAATACTCTGTTCATCAAGTTCATAAATACAGCTGGCGTATTTGTCAGCCCAAATGGCATTACTAAGAAGTCGTAGTGACCATAACGAGTCCTGAATGTTGTCTTCTGAATGTCTTCTCTTCGCACCTTCATTTGGTGATAACCCGATCTCAAGTCAATCTTGGTGAACACTACTGCTCCTGTCAACTGGTCGAATAAATCATCAATCCGCGGTAGGGGGTACTTGTTCTTGATAGTCAAAGCATTAAGGGCTCTGTAATCAATGCACATGCGTACTGTTCCATCCTTCTTGGGTACGAACAACACTGGTGCTCCCCAAGGTGATGCACTAGGACGGATAAATCCTTTGCTCTGTAACTCCTCTAATTGTAACTTCATTTCGTCTAACTCCTTCTTCGCCAATCGGTATACATTAGAAGATACCGACGCTGCTCCAGGTACTAGTTCGATGGTGAACTCCACGTCTCTATCTAGCGGTAAGCCTGGCAGCTCTTCGGGAAATACATCCTCAAATTCTGCAACTATTGGCGGGGGTACAATCTCCATAGCCATGCAAGTTTCCGCTATCTGTCCTACTCCTTGTTCGACTATCCTCACATGTACTCGAACTCCGATTGATCTGGTGGTCTAAAAGTGACGCTACCTTTTCGGCAGTTCAGTACAGCGTTATACTGGCTTAACCAGTCCATGCCTAACACAACATCAAAGTACGACATAGGCAATATCAAGAATCGCGCTCTCATCTCTCTACCACATACAACTACCGAGCACGTTCTAATAGTGCTGGTAACCGGCACGATACCTCCTACGGTAAGAATCTTCCAACTCCTAGGTAAGGGGGAAGTCGCTACTCTATGCATTGCTACGAATCTACTAGATATAAATGATAATGTGGCTCCAGAATCAAACAATGTAGTTGTAGGTAACAATACAACTAAGATGGTACCTGTGATAGCTTCCCCTTCTGTTTCTTCCTCAGTAGCTGCTAAAGCGAAGGCTTATCCCTGCCTTTGTCCTCCTGTCTGCTGTCGGTTCTGGTTGAACTGTACTTCCTGTGGGGCCAAGGGTGGTCCCCTCTGAAATCCTTCGGGTGCTGGTGGTCGCTGACCTCCTGGTAGGGGTAGTGTCCTCGGGGCTGGTGCTACTGGCCTCGATCCTGTCTGTAGTGCTGCCTCTCTGCGCTGCGGGCAATCTCAGACAAGGTGCTGACTGGACCCGCATATCATGCATAATCCCAACTTCTTTCGGCAATCTTTAACGACGTGTCCCTTCTTGCCACAATGGTGACAAGTCGGAAGCTCCTGCTGTGGGTATGGCGCTGCTCTTTGCTGCGACTGTGCTCCGGGACGACGAAGCGGTCCTCCTGCTCTGGGCTGTGCTCTGGCTGGTATAGTCGTGCTGGGACGTCTAGCTCCTCTGACGATGGCCTCCTGGATCCTTGCCTCTGCAAGAACCTCTTCATAAAAAATCCTCGCCTGTGTAGTAGTATACCTCTGTAACTCGAAATTGAGGCCGTGATGAAATCTTAGGGCTTTTTCGAGATCATTGGGTATCAGGACGACACCAAATCTGCTAAGGCGGCTGAACTCCGCGTCATATGCGTCAACAGTCATATTCTCCTGTTCTAGATGTAGGAACTGGGAGTACAGGGCATTTTTGACTGTAGTTGGAAAATACTTCGCATTGAAGTACTCTAGGAACTGTTCCCACGTCTGGTTCTTTCCTAAACTGCGCTCAATGGAATCCCACCAGTGATGGGTGTTGCCTTTCAGTTGGGCCCTCACTGCGGTCATCCAAAGGTCGGGGTGCAGTTGTGAAGCCTTTAGTAGCATATCCGTGTTGGCGACCCAATCGGAGATCTGTTCGACAGTCTTATTGCCCGAGAAAGTATCTGGTCCCATCTGTCGGAACCATCTAACAGTGCCACCTGTCTGGGCTGGTGGAGGTGCTAGTGCTGGTGTTGCGACAGGTGTCCTCTCTAGTACTGTCATCAGACTCTGTCTCAATGTCTCTGTTTGCTGCCACTGTGCTTGCATCATTGTTTGGAAGAACTGAAGCATTTGTGGCTGGCCATCTAGTTGTGGCATCTGGGGTTGATAAGGTGGAGACGGTGGTAGTAGAATCTCCGGCTGTGTAGTAGGCATCTCCTCAGATGTCGGTCTCTCAGTCTGCGTCATCGGTGTAGCTCCAGAAGTCTGTCCCTCACAATGTTGCGTAGGGATTGTTTGGGAAGTCTGTCCTTCGGGCTGCGGCGTAGGATCGCCCTACGATGTCTCGTGCCAATGTATCAGCGGGGTCTGTAGAGGGGGTTGCCCTTGGGGTACTTCATCTCCTTGAATGGTGTTAGCTGGCACCGCGGCACTGGGTGCTCCTCGTCCACTACGCAAATTCATCTTGCTGCAAGAGATAGGACTTAATTAAATGAGTACGAGAACAAACAAACAGGATGCAGATATTTAGAAGCAGTGTGAAGGAAGTTCAAGAATGAATCAAAAGTGGATGAGACTTAGTAATTTCTATCCTATTGCAGGCTCGCTGGGTACGTTACCATACCACAAACGAAAAAGTCGACCTACAAGGGCCACCACTAAAACCATGTCATGCCCCAATCCCAAAAGTACACGGGACCAAGCCACGTGGCAATAGCCAGCTGACACATCTCCGAGGATATCCCAATTTAATGGATCCACAAAGAGTGATATGCTGTCCTATAATACTAACAGGTGCAATATCAGTCAATAACAGGTAATCTAATCTCATCCATAATATAAAGAGCAAGAAGTACTACATAAACTGCTAGAAGATAAACACCAGTCTGAAATATCATAGTACAAACCAAGATGTCTGGTGGGAACAAACTGACTGCTATGATGAAATAAAGTACTGAAATGAGATATAAAAGATAATGACTAGGGCATCGGCTCTAGGTAATGATGCACCCAATCCAGGCTGAAGGCCAACAACTGATCACGAAAACTCTGACGGCTGCACCTCTAACTCCTCTACGGTAGCGAATCTCGTCTCCTGTCCGGGGCCGTACACTGTGGGGTAGAAAGTCTCGTCCAAATCTGGAAGGGAACCAGGTCCTCAGAGGGACGTAACAAGACACATAGAGACAAGCCTTATATAAATACTGAATAAAATAAATACAATAAAGATGTGCTAACCATCTAAGTGAATGCAATGTGAGGACAACTGTGAGTATATGGGAAGGTGTAGGCTAGACATATGCTGACATAATTCACCAGTCGTGGCAACCAGCTAGTATATGCCACACATGTCCCCTATAACGCGGGCGCAGAAATACAATAACGTCCGACATTCTATAGAGTGTGGTATCTGCAATGTCATCAAGTAACGCCCAACACTCTACAGAACGTGGTATCAGTAATATATAAATATGTCTGTATCACTCCGTCGAGTGCGGTATCAGTGTAAAGGAGTGGGGTGTCCCATATGCCTACCAGTCGTCCTCCCCTCCCAATGTAGATATATCAGTCAAATAATCGACGTGCAAATCTCTTATCTAAATGCCAAGTCTCTATACTGAAATAGTCCTAAATTGCTTGCTAACCGTGATGCACGTCATACGCGGCGATAGCTAGTCGATCACGCGAACACGCATTCCAACATGAGATTTATCACTATGAATACGTGTAAAAGTGTCAGGTCTTGAAAGATAATAGGGTATCATCCAATGAGGTGAGTCTGCTAATGACTAAGTCCATATATACTAATCATCGACGTGTCCATCGAATGCACCCGAGATAATCTCGGGCGCGCACAGTTGTATAAAGCAAGACAACAAGCATATAATACAATATTTGCATAATTTAAATTAGACAGTAAATATGGCAAGGTATCTTGCCAGAGTCTTCAAGAGATGAATGCCAAAAGTCTGCTTTGGTAGCGTCTTCTGGATGATCCAAAGACCCTAGATAATTAATATAACACAATAATACAGGCATCAGATACTACGCATTATCTACGTACGGTTAATACGCTACTCTTGAATACTTGTCGCGAGTTCATTGTTGCTCGAGTACAGCATCACGTGCGCACTTAGCTAGGTGTACACGTATTGTGTCTTCGGTTAACAGGTGTCTAGAGGCAATAATTATCCAGTTACGAGTTATCCAAGATTTTTGTTCTATGCGGGCATGTCTTTCTTCTATATGTTTGTTCATACTAGGATTTATATCCGGGGGTTTCTACCGAATTACCTGTCCTTTGTAACTGGTCATTAGTTTAGAATAATTAATCACTAATTAATATCTAACTAAAACTCAATTCCATGCACAAAATATTAACTAGGTTTATGAGTTTATTAATACACTTCCATGCTGACACGGTGAGACGAAGGAAATTACTAGGACACGAGAGAGACGGGTTCCATGAATGAGTACCTGATCAACTGAGCGAGGGGGTACGCTCACTGGTCGGCTGTTCCCTTCGACGAGGGTGGCTCCGGTAGCGTGGACGGATCCGTCTAGCGGTGATGGGACAGTCGGTATCGGGGCAGTGCTCCGGTCGGGGAGCGGTCGGGCTGGGTTGAGCAGTCGGCGCGGGGAGCGGGATGGCTGGGTTGAGCAGCCGGTCGGGGAGCGGGTTGGCTGGGTTGAGCAGCCGGTCGGGGAGCAGTCGGGGTCGGGGTGGAGCGGGAGCGGGCTGGAGCAGTCGGCGCGGGGGGGGGGGGGGTGCGAGAGCGGGCTGGAGCAGTCGGCGCGGGGGCGGCTGTAGGGGTACGGTCGGGTGAGGTGGTCGGGAGCGGGCTGGGGTGTGCGCCCGGTTGGGAGTAGTCGGGGTTGAGGGGTCCGGCCGGTTGGGGAGCTTGGTTTAGATAGGGAGGTCGGCTAGGGTTTTGTGGAGGATGATGAATAGTAGTTTATTAGGGTTTTGCATGAGGGAGTTTGTATTTATAGTTGGTGATGGAGATTATGGGCTGGCCTTGCGTGTGGGCCATTCCTGCCTTGTTGGGGGATGGTCCACGTAGCAGTGCACAAGGTGGGTTTGGTCGGATTTGTTTGAGGTAAAGTTGACTTCAATATAATTAAATTAAATAATTGCAAGACGCTCTCTCAAGAACTGCGGCGTAGCTAAGGTGAGATGCAAGGGCGTGCATTTTACGACGTAAATGGACGCACATTAATCCTAATTAATGCCAAATAAACCCTAGCGTCTCGATTTAATTCTAATAAGTCTTGAATTGGTCGAGGGAGTTTACACTTGAGATTTTATAGTATATATATATATATATATATATATATATATATATATATATATATATATATATTCTATTAGGATCGAGTTTTTTCAAAGAACAAACTTGTTTGTGTGAATCTCTATGTCTTGATTACAACATTAGGATCAAACATAGAGCATATTGCAAAGTTTTGCATGAATTTTTGTTCTTGACCTCTACCATCTGTCTTTGGTCTAACTCGAGACTAACAATCTAGTGATTCTCTGTTAAGTAATTAGTCAAGATAAAAGCAAAGGTAGATATTATGACATTGTTATGATATGTATATAGCTAGTAAGAGACTTTCTAAGAAGGTTGTTAAAGGTCAAATCGTTCTACAAGTAGCAATTCTCTCAAACAGTTCACTTGAGTGCCATTGCAGGAACTAATGAAAGAAACATTGAAAAAGAAGGGCATGAGCATCTTTAAAAGTACTCCATCTTGTAACCCGTTCCAACCCATTTGCAAAACCATTTGACTGTACTCTTGTCACACCACCCATCATGTTCCAAACATCAATTATTAAAATGGCATGAGCACCTTTAAAAGTACTCCATCTTGTAACCCGTTCCAACCCAGGTGGTTTATCAGATACTGCTGGTGGCATTGCTACTGACGATGATCCAACATAAGGGCGCTTTGGCCTACTAGTCCTGCCTCTCATCCTTGCAAGATCTCCTGTGATCTCGTGCCTCATTCATTCAAAAAACTATTGTACGTGCTGAATTCAGTATATTCTTTCCATATCAGTTATTAAATTATCATAAAAATATATACATGTATATATTTTCATACAATCTAATAGTTGGAGAGATGAAGGATACACGAGGTTAACACGTACAATTTTTTTTTCCATTCAATATGGCATTGCACATTGCAAATTGTTGACTCGATAGGTGGGCCTGAATCTCCAAAGGAAGCACCTGCTTGAATCTTGAGCTCTGTCCATCTTTGTCGCCAACAATTAGGCAACTATTTGATTATTAAACATAAAATGAGGAAGACAATAGGACTCAAAGAAAATGGTAGCGAAGGAAAAACTAAGTAGTATCGACTTTCTTTTCTCGACCAATGGTAGGTCCTCCCATCCAACACAACATGTCTAGTAGCAACTATAAAGTAAAAATTTACTAAAAATATAGTGAAGTATAGTAAAATAATAAATAAGATAATAGGTTATCAAAATTTTCAAAAAAATAATGTGTCCCCAAAAGCGTTAGCAATATAAATGTAGTTTTTTTCTTCCAAACACAGGTCTTTGGAAAAGTAATTCAAATATTTTTTGACGGTTGCATGATGAATGTGCTATTCCTTATTGGCTATATTCTTTTCAGCTCCAACGCCTATGATAGTCTCCAGTCCCGCCTTCTAGGAGGGTCGCGCGGTTGCAACTCCAGGACTTTCGGGACTATGACTACTATATCCACCCAAAAATTCTAATTCTCGAAAAAAAAAATTCGTCACTAAAATTCTAACATCGTTACTAATATTTGTCACTAAAAGGTTAATTTTGTCATAAAAAAATTCAATTTCGTCACTAAAATTAAAATCAGATAACATGTAGTCAGAATTATTGGCGACATGCACCAATGGCGTTATGAAGCACTCATATAGCCAAAATCAATGGCGTTATGAATGCAAGTTTTTATTTTTATTTTGGAAAAAAAATATTTGTCAATGAAAGCCTAATTTTGCCACTAAATTGACACTAAATTCTCAATTTCGTCACAAAATCTCGTCACAAAATATTTTTCATCATTAAAAATTTTCTGACTTTAAAACTGAGAAGTCATAATGTTTAATTTTCATGCATTATTCTGTCAAGGTGTGTATTGGGCCGGTCCGGACCGACCTGCGGCTCGAGTCAACCGGGTTTGACATGGTCCGGTCCGGACTCTACCCGAAGAGAGCGGCGGATCGGCCCGGTCAATAAATTATCCGATCCAGTCCGGGCCCATGACCCGGTGAGGGTAGGACCGGGCCGAACCGGTCTGGGTCCGGGCCGGTCCACGGTCGGGCCGGACCGGCCCGATATTTTTTCCTTTATATATATATATATATATATATATATATATATATATATTTCAGGGCCGACCCGGTTCAGTTTTTTTATTTACTTTAAAAAAATTATATATATATATATATATATATATATATATATAAAAGTAAATAAAAAAATAGGGCCGGTCCGACCCAACCCATAATCTGTTCGGACCCGCAATGTTGCACACAGGGCCGAACAGGACCAGGCTTACGGACCGATTTTACCGATCCAATCCGGACCTGCAAAGGAGCTGGGTCGAGCCGGTCCCGATCGTTGATCGAATCCAGACCGATCAGAATCGAATTTGACCGGACCAATCCTGTTGTGGGTTCCGAACCAACCCGTACTTTTACACACTTGAATTATTCTGCCACTTCATATTCTGTGTTTTGATACCAATCCTCTCCGTCTACTTATCCCGCTAATTATTGGAGTTTGCGTCAAAATCTAATCATGGTGAACCTAAATGAGCGAGTGATGCGAGATTCAAACACGAAAGAAAAGCATATCAGTCAAACCAATTATTGCACCCCCCATAGATGATTCATCATTGTCAAACGTAGCATACCCCACCCTCTCTCTCACGTCCCTATGTTACTTGATTCTCCTCAATCCTCAGAATTGCCGATCCACTACAAATACAAATTCACAGGGCTTGACTAATTGTTGTATTCAGTCCTCGGAATGGGATTTTGCCTCCGTTTCGTTCGCATTTGGGGGCTCCTCCTCCTCCTTACTTTCATAGTTCTGTCCGGTAATCCTTTCGCTATCGCAGGTATGTATCTATCTGCAAGACTAGAAACGCTATCTCGACTGATTAGTTTTCATATCAGTGAGATGTACATATATATTTATATACAGGAAACGTCGACGGGATGATGGTGCAAGAGAACAGGAGGTCCCTGGAGGCAAAACTAGATGACTACCCCAATCCTGGGCCGAATCCCGGGCACAGCCCTCCCCATGGCGGCGTTGGCAGCAGCAGCAGTGGCGGCGGCAGCATGAAGGCCTATCTCCCTCCAAGCCAGCGCACATGAAATATGTTATTTTGATAGCTAGATTGCTAAAAAGGAACCGGATTGTCTACCTAGAATTTTGAAAATATTAGCTATTGTATGATACATATAATTAATAAACTCAGCCTGAACTATGACTACTTCATCATTTTCATACAGATTTATTACTTTAGTAGTGGTAATATATGGTTAAAGTGAAAGCAAATATGAATATAAATGTTTCATTGATGGTTTTGATAGTTTATGATGTTATTCTGATACTATTGGAAACCATATTATGAACTCTTAATACTCGTCAAGCTCTAGTTGGTGAAGTTACAGGGAATTGAACATGGTATTGGTACTATTAGCCATCCAACTTTATATCTCGTCTGCCATGCCATTTAATGGATCTTATAAAAAATACATTATATTGAACCCATGTAGACCATAAACATAAAGTTTACATCACAAGAGTTTATAATTAGTCTTGTGACAAAGATTTTAGCAGATACTGTTAGATTAGTTTTGAACTTCGAATCTATAAGTGCCATGATCAGTATTTCTATACATGGTTCAAGCAGGTTTACTTCCTAATATGATCCTGATTATTTTTATTTCAGAAAATTGTATATAAGGCATCAAAGTTCTCTTAATTTGTACAAAAGACATAAAGTTTATGGTATTTTTAAATGCAGTCCCAATACATCCTTTAAAAGGGTGTAATTTTTTTTTTAATTTATATTTTATTGATCTTGAATGAAGGTTAACTAACAAAATTTTAAGGACGAATTTTATCTTTTAGTAACAAAATTGAATTTTAAGTGACAAATTTGAGCTTTTAGTGAAGAAATTGAATTTTTACTGATGGTTTATTTTTTTTTTTTTTCTGCATTTTTGATGTTCTCGGAAATATTGTTCTCCAAAAAAAAATAAAAAAATAACGTTGTATTGGAACTGTATTTAAAAATACTATAAACTTTAAACTTTATATTTTTGGTGCAAATTAAGATAACTTTGATATCTTATATATAATTTTTTGTTTTTATTTCTTTTTGCTTACGATTCTACTTGGCCTTGTTTTCACCCATATCCCCCATATCCCCTTTGGATGGGCAACTCTAGGAAGGTCAGCAATTGGCGAGCATTTCGCTTTTCTCACCGTCCTTTGCTGTGGACATTTGGTCTTCTAGTTGTTTGTTTATGTAGAACTTTCCATTAATTATGTTCTAAAACAGTGTCTTTCAATATCACTGATGACTCGTCGTTCAGGGCATGTTGTAATGACCAAATAAAAATATGAATACAATTATTATATTATTTAGCACATAATTAAAAGTATACAATTAAGAAACGGCACCCATGGAGAAATAAAGAATTAAATTTCATACTGTCGTCGAAAGTTGAATAGAATTAAGTGGACAAGGGACTAGGTTATAGTTAAATCAGGGAAGAGCTTTTACTTGGAGGTATTTCTGTGTATTTTTTATTTTATTTTTCTTATTAGTCCATGTATTTCCTTTCTGGTATTTTGTCTTAATGTTAATGTGTTTTGTTAATAGATAATTTTTTTACTTTAAAATTTTTTATTTACAGTAACCAAACATTTAATATAGTAGCTTTTTGCTTTAGATCAAATGGGAGAAAGGAAAAAGTATTTATCTAAATCAAATAAAATAATTTAAAAAATAATATCTTGAATAATAAATTGTTTATTGGATTAACATATTGTTTGGGTATGTGAGAAACGTGGGGGAAGGAAAAAGTTGAAGAAGAAAAGGGGAGGAAAATGAAAAATAATGGTGTTTGGGATTGGTGGAGGAAAAATGAGGAGAGAAATTTGAAAAAAAAAATTCATGTGGTTCCCACTCAAAAAAAAAAATCTTCAAAAAATGGAAGAAAATGGATAGAGGTGGGAGATATTTTTTGAAAAATTTATCCAACTATCCCTAAAAAAACTAAACATAAATTATAATTTCAGTAAAGCAAGTGCTAAATAGTAATTAGATCTTCATCCCACAAACTAACAAAAAATTATTTTTTCACTTTTTCTTTACTTGCTTTTTGCTCATCCAAACAATAGAAAGAAAAATTAACTTCACCTCGTTTTATTCTTCTTCACTTTTCTTTCCCTCTCCAAAAAAATTTCCTAACATACTCTAAATAAACTTTCCATAGCAAAAAGTATTATATTAATTGTTTAATGGATATAAATAACAGTTTTTAAAAGAAATAATTATCTATTAATTATTTTTAACATATTATCTTCGGACACATGTTAACAAAATTTATTGTTCCATCTGATCTTATCCTCTCAGAGATGTCTACTAACTAATGAACTTACTTGAATTAAATAAATTAGATTCTCAATATATTACCAGGACATGTTTTTCTTAGATCTAACTGTTCTACTCAAAAGAAGACAAAATAGAAAAAAAAAACAAATCCTACTTCACCTTTGTTGTAAGCGTACAACACACAACACTAACCTTAGAGAACCCTTTCTTTCCCAACCCTCGTTAAACCTTTATCCAAGCCTAAACCCTAACCTTAGTATATCCATCTTCTCTGCACACAAACAGGAAAAAACTAAAAGAAGGGAAAAAAAATGGAGAGAGAGAGAGAGAGAGAGAGAGAGAGAGAGAGAGACTAATTTGCAACTAATACCTTAAACTTTGTTGGATCTATAAGTTGCTATCATAAAAATATTAAAATTAGCAAATTTCTATAATATGAACTATTACAATTAGCCTTTAAATTTCTTGAACTTTTTAAACTTTCTTACTTACTTTCCTTATCTCGTTAACGATGTCTACCTTTCATAGTTTTATATTCTTAATGGTACCCTATTTTACCTACTAGGGTAGAAAAAGTTGAAAATTAGTGAAGTTCTGGATATTTAGTTACTAATTAGAGAAATAGGATAGCATGCTGCTAATTTTAATAGTTTATGATAGCAACTTGCAAACCCAAAAATGATTAATTTTTTATACAAATTAGCAAAAAAATATAAATATAACATTTACCTTAACCAATCATGGCCCTCACACCCTTAACCCTATCCATCTACCCTATTCTATGACCAGTCTCTACTCTCGGACCATTGACCTTTCCCTCCTCAACTTTAGTTACACCTGTTTCAAGTTTCAGTACCACCCCCCCCCCTCCCCCTGTGACAAAACATCCTTCAGACCCATCCCTAGACTCCTTGAACCCTAGGCTCCCTTCATGACCTTATGCTCATCTTCTATGACATGCCACCATCTCTAAAACACAGTTATCTTCTCGGTCCCAAATGAGGACATCCATCGATCTCCAATTCCCTTAACCAACTATCTTCCACGACCCATTTTGAAATCTAGTATAATAAGTGGGCTTCAATTTAAGTTTTGGTGCTTACCAATTTAAATGTTTATAACCCGTTTAGATAATCCTAATACCCTAACTTGTCTAATTTCGTAGGACAAAATATTACTTCCTTGCTATTGACAACATTCCAGCAAATAAAAATTATAATTCTAAGGTTTAACCCTAACCCCGTTCCTAAGAAAATTTTACCTTTACGTAAACCATGATGCCTCTAAAACTGGCCATACATTCTTTCTTCTTCTCCTCCTTTAATTCCTTCTCCTCCTTCTCTTCTTCCATCCGCCTCGACGAAGTATTAACATCCTCTTTCCCCTTCTAATCCCTCTCTTCTTGTTCCTCTCACATGGACAACCACCCAGATATTGTCATATTGCCACACCTTCTCCTTTGTTTCTTACACCTACTAAAGCTTCATCCATGGTCACTCATGCTGCCCCTTACCTCTGTTTTCCATTAAACAAAGTTTATTATTTTTTGCTTACAAAAACTTAATTATTTCTTTAAACTTACAAAGAATTCTATACAAAAATTCTAAGTACAAGCAATGAGAGTAAAATCTGGAAAGTAGTAGCGATGGAGGTCCGATCTGCACACAATTTCTTTCCTCCTTGGACTACCAGAGGCAAAGATGAGAAACTTGTTAAGTCTCAAACTCACCAACACTGGAGTGAGAAAACTGGCAACAAGAAGGCTCTGGAACAAGACATTATGATTTTGATGTCCTGAAACAATACATATCTCAAGGTATTTATAGCTTTTATACTGAAGTGGCCAACCCTTGGAATTATGCACAGAAACAATATCCACTGTGTTTTCTTTTTTTACGAACAAATATAAAAAACTACCATTAATATGAACATTTATCGAATTTGAACGCCCACGTATAATATGGTCTACAGGACACGTGGCAGCAGTTACGAGAAATATATTAAATTCCTATAATTGACACGGTTGTCATTTTAAACTTTAAAATGCATCTTGTAATCTACGCATTTAATGGGCGAGATCTCCTCGAATTCTCTGTTGGGAACGAAAGTGCAAAAATCGTTCCCCAAACCAAAGAGTACATACGAGAGAATCGAGCAAAACGCACAAACCAAAAGCGCTAAACACAAATGCAGACACATAGATTTTTGACATGGAAAATTCTTGCAAAAAAACTACGGGACGATCGGAGTCCAACCCTGAAAAGCCTCCTCTAATGGAATAAGAAATACACCGACTTCTTACAAACTTCTCACTGATCCAAACGGATCCCCACAACTTTTTTTGAACAGAAAATAGATTATAACCACGAAGAAGAAAGACAACGAGAAATACCCGAAACTAATCTTCTTCTTCGAAACAGCCTCAAATACTTCTTTCTCCTCTCCAATGTTGCAATGGCACTCTTGCCTCCTTTTCTCTCCTATTCCTATATTTTTTGTTTTTTAAAGAGAGAGAGAGAGAGAGATATTTTAGGGCCAGGAGACACCTATATATATCCCCAAACCCAAAACTAGCATTCCTATTATAGATAGAAATATCTAATCCAAATCCAAATCCAAATCCATTGACATATTCCTATTATATGTAGGAATATCCAATCCAAATCCATTGAGATATTCCTATTATATTTAGGAATATCTAATCCAAATAAATTGAGGTATTCCTATTATATGTAGAAATACTCAATCCTACTCCGGGGTATTTTTCACATAGGTTGGGAACCCCACCCACTCCAACAAATCCTCCCTTCACAACTATGTAGAGAGGGTCGTCATCCCGACGATCCGCCTGCATTACTCAAACTTTTCCCTTGGTAGAACCTTTGTGAACATATCTGCTCCGTTGTCATCTGTATGAACCTTCTCAAGCGCTGCTTCCTTCTTGTTAACCACATCTAATGATACCGGGTATCAATGTGCTTGGATCGGCTATGAAATATCTGGTTTATCACAAGGTGAATAGCATAATAACTATCGCAAAGCAAAGGATACTGGTCCTGCTTTAGCCCAATTTCCTGTAACAGCTTCTTCATCCATATCAACTCCTTGCAAGCCTCCTCATCGTAATATATTCTGCCTCTGTCGTCGACATGGCAACACACTTCTGTAAACGCGACTGCCACGATACTGCTCCACCAGAAAACATTATCACATAGTCCAAAGTCGATCACCTCGTCTCTACATCTCCAGCCATATCAGCATCGGTATATCCAACCAGCTTTGGCTCGTCACCACCAAAAAAAAGTCTCCAATCGGCAGTACCCTGAAGATATCGTAGAATCTACTTAACCCCACTCCAATGTACCCTTACAGGATTAAAAGTGTACCTGCTAACTGTGCCGACTGTGTGAGCCATGTCTGGCCTCGTACATACCATAGCATACATAAGACTCCACACTGCTGAGGCATATGGAACTTGCTCCATATCTTCCTTCTCGTCCTCGGTAGATGGATACTGCTCCTCAGTGAACTTAAAGTGAGCCGCAAGGGGCTTACTCACTTTTTTTTGACCCGTTCATCCCGAAACACTGAGGTATCCGGTGAATGTACTTCTTTTGGGACAAGTGTAGCAGCTTGGACTATCTCTCTCGACTGATCTCCATCCCAAAAATATTCTTCGTTGCTCCCAAATCCTTCATAGAGAAGGTCGCACCTAGTTGACCCTTCAACTCTGCTATCCTGGTGGCATTCCGACCCACCAACAGCATGTCATCAACATAAATCAATAAAATAATGAAATCATCCTTGGCGAAGTATCTCACAAAAATACAATGATCCGACGCCGTCCGTGCATAGCCATGCTCCCGCATAAACGACTCGAACTTCCTGTACCACTGCCTCAGAGACTGTTTCAGACCATACAAGCTCTTCCTCAACCGAAAGACCAAATAAGACTTGCCCTTCTCACAGAATCCCTCTGGCTGCTCCATGTACAACTTCTCCTCAAGATCATCATGGAGGAATGCCGTCTTCACGTCTATTTATTCGACCTCCAAGTCAAAACTGGCTGCCAATGCTAGCACCACCCGTATAGACGACTGCTTAATGACTGAAGAAAAGATCTCATCATAATCTACGCCTTTTCGCTGACGGTAGCCTTTAACTACCAGCCTCGCTTTCTATCAAGGGCAAGTAGCATCATCTGTCTGCTTCACTATGAACAACCATCGATTCTTCAAAGCCTTCTTGCCCTTTGGTAACCGTACCAGATAATAAGTAGAGTTGGCCTCCAAGAAACTCATCTCCTCCTACATGGCCTCCATCCATTCTTACATGTGTTCGTCTTCCATAGCCACTGCGAAACTTTCAGGTTCTCCCACGTCAGTCAGTAGCACATACTCATCCGGTAAGTATCTTGTAGATTGTCGACGCTCTCTATTGCTCATCCTCAACGGAACCACTGGTGCTGGCTGTATATCTACAGTCTCCTTCCCTCCAGGAACTGCCTCCTCGGCATGCTCATCCTCCTGAGGGTCACCCTGACTACCATTAGTAGGTTGATGATAAAGTTTGGGAGCAACTCCATGTACTGGCTCCCCCATAACTAGATCCTCTTTGATATTCTCTGGAAATTGCTCGAAGTGAAATAACTCTAACTCCGGTAATTTCTCAGTCTTAGAAGGCATCTAGAAATCCTGAGTGTTGGTCATAGTCTGATCATCGACGAATACCACGTCCCTGCTTCTTTAGAGCTTTCTTTTCAATGAATCGTAGAGTCTATAGCCAAACTCATCCTGACCATAGCCGACAAAGATGTACCACCTTGTCTTTGGCTCAAGTTTGGATCTCACATCCTTTGGTACATGCTCGAAGGCCTTACAACCAAACACTCGTAGGTGATTGTATGACGGCTCTTTGTCATACCATACTTTGTCAGGCACATCACCCTGTAAAGGAGCACTAGGAGATAAATTAATAACATAAGCAGCTGTGTAAAGTGCCTTACCCCAATAGCTGCCTGGCAAGTTTGCTTCTGACAGCAAACACCGCACCCTCTCCATTAGCGTCTTGTTCATCCGCTTCGCTACACCGTTGAGTTACGGTGTCTTTGGTAGAGTCTTCTGGTGTCGTATCCCTTGCTCTCTGCAATAAGCATCAAAGGGACCGATATACTCATCGCCATTGTCCGACCGAACACAAAGCATCTTCTTGCTTATCTCTCTTTAAATAGACGCCTGAAACTCCTTGAAAGTGGGCAGCACCTGATCCTTGGTCTTTAATGTATAGACCCAAACCTTCCTGGAATAGTTATCAATAAATATTATAAAATAAGAAACACCACCAATGGATTTTACCTTCATAGGACCGTAGACATCCGAGTGAATCAACTCGAGCAACGCCGACTTCCTTGAACTTGGGTGACTTTGAAAATATATAATATTTTTCTTCCTTGCCTAACAGTGCGTGCACTTCTCCAACTTTGTAGACTTTAGCATATTCCTGTCCACCAAGTAGATCATCCCCTTCTCGCTGATATGGTTGAGCCGCCTATGCCACAACTTAGTAGATGTATCAGTAGCTGCGTTAACCTCCTGTGTGCCATGTGCGCTCCTTTCCATTTAGTAGAGTTCGAACCTCTTGCTTCCTCTAGTAATCACTATCAAATCTCTTGAAATCTTCCATTGATTATTCCCGAAGAGACTGAAGAAACCCTCATCATCCAACCTTTCAACCGACACCAGGTTATAATGGATATCAGGGACATAACGGACATCATTGAGAACAAGAATTGCACCTGTCTTTGTCCTCAAATGCATATCTCCAATGGCAACCGCCTTCGACACATCTTTATTGCCCATCTTCAACACTCCACAGTCGCCTGTTGTGTATGTAGCAAATAGTGCCCTGTTGTGAGATACGTGCGCTGAAGCACCTGAGTCTACCATCCAAGAGTTGTCATCGCAGGCGAGGTTCATAACTACCTCATCACCTACAATGATCACGCCGCCTCCATGTGTCGATGCTGCCGCTGTAGTGTTCTCACTTTTCTTCCCCTTGTCACCCTTCTTCTTTCTCTTCCAAGCGAAACAGTTTCGCGCTTGATGTGGCCCTTCTTGCCACAATGGTAATACTTTGAGTCCTTGTACCGACCCTTGGACCTTTGCCTGCTTTTGTCTCTGCCACCGCCTGGACCCCTGCTTTTACCCCTTCCGTGGCTCTCTGAAATAAGCGCCTCTCAGTGGGATGTGGATGAAGTACCCTGAGAATGTCTCTGCATCTCTTCATTCAGTACCCCGCTCTTGGCAAACTCCAGACTGACCACGCCTTCCGGAGCAGAAGCGATAGACACTCGTACGATCTTCCACGAGTCTGGCAATGTACACAGCAGCCATAGTCCCTGAACCTCGCCATCGAACTTAACTCCTATCGAGGATAGCTAGTCAACCACGCCCTGGAACTCACTCAAGTGATCCATAATAGACGCCCCCATCTTTGTAACGCTAACCCATCATCATCCAGATCAGGAATAATTTATTTACTCCGGTCTTCTTTGCATACAAAGATTCTAGATTATCCCACAGTGTCCTCGCGTGCTTAATACTGGCAACATGGTTGTACAAGTTCTCGTCAACGAAATGCCTGATGTACCCATACACCTGTATATGCTCAAAATTTTAGTCCTTTTCGAATTTGTCACTAGGCCTCTCGGAAGCAAATATAGGCAGATGCAGCTTCTTGACAAATAGCAGATCCTTAATCTTGCTCCTCCAGTAATAATAGTTGGTACCATTCAGGTTTACCATGTGCACCGGCTTCGCGTCCATCTCTCCTCCCTGGTTTGCTTGTCAACTCCTGACACCCTTCTAAAATTTCAGAATCTGGCTCTGATACCACTTTGTAGGGAACGAAAGTACGAAAACCGTTCCCTAAATCAGAGAGTACCTGTGAGAGAACCGAGCAAAATGCACAAACCAAAAATGCCAAACATAAATCACAAACACAGAGATTTTTGACATGGAAAATTTTTGCAAAAAAACTACAGGACGATCGGAGTCCACCCCTGAAAAGCCTCCACTAATGAAATAAGAAATACACCAACTCCTTATAAACTTCTCACCGATCCCACGGATCACCATAACTCTTTTGGAACATAAAATAGATTATATCCACGAAGAAGAAAGACAACAAGAAATACCCAAAACTAATCTCCTTATTCGAAACAGCCTCCAATCATTCTTTCTCTTCTCCAATGTTGCAATGGCACTCTTGCCTCCTTTTCTCTCCTTGTTGTTATATTTTTTGTTTTTTTAGAGAGATATATTTTAGAGCCAGGAGACACTTATATATAGCCTCAAACCCACAACTAGCATTCATATTATAGATAGGAATATCCAATCCAAATCCAAATACATTGACATATTCCTATTATATGTAGGAATATCCAATCCAAATCTATTAAGATATTCCTATTATATTTAAGAATATCCAATCCAAATAAATTGAGGTATTCCTATTATATGTAGAAATACTCAATCCTACTCTAGGGTATTTTTCACATAGGTTGGGAACCCCACCCACTCCAACATTCTCAATCGTTCACTAATAACTGGGGAGGGAAAATTAATACTTTCGTACACAAACGTTCTGATTTTGTGAAGGAAACTAATTTTTGTGCACCCAAATTGACACGTGGCACTGTCTCACAGGTCAGCAATAAATTATAATCATTCTATCGAAGCAATCAATATTGTCTTCACGTTTTATGCAATGTTCAAACATTTTGTGGCACGCAACGCATCAGAAATATCAGGGCATAGTCTTCAATGACAATTGACATTTAATGAAGGAATATGAACTGGTCTCCTTCACTTTTCTGCCCTAGCAGCACAACAAATTTCTGCTTGGAAAAAATTCAAAAGGTTCGTTGAGAAGTTGCATCTTATTTTGTGCATGTATTTAGTCAGGAGGACTAAAAATTACTTTCATAGTGCATTTTCTTGCTAATGTGAAGTAGGATATCGTCACATAATCTTGCAAATATTTTTCGTGTCCAGCTAGCACGTAAAGTGGGGTATGATTACATAATCTTGCATGTAAAGTGGGGTATGATCACATAATCTTGCTAATATTTTCTGTCCCCAGCTAGCATGATGGATTCCAATCATGACTCCTCACGACAGGTATCTATGATACTAGCCCGTGTAACTACAGTGTCAGAATCAAGCATACACTACAACTAGAATCATAGTAATAATCAACATAATGAAAACTGTCAGATAATGTACTCGCTTGTGGTCCTGAGCAGTGAATGAGGATCAATGTCCAAACTGGAGTCACAAAGACCTAGATATCACATATAATGTTATTTGGTATTCTCGGAGGACAATATCATTTACAATGTTGAAATACAATTTTTAGGCCAAAACTAGGTCTTTAATAGGCTGACTATGTCATTACCTAACTATGCTAGTTATACCAAGTTATACTAGTTAATATTAACTATACTTTATGACTTACCAAGCCTCACTTATACTCATACCTTATATGGTCCTAAGTATATAATATAACATTTGATATCATATTGATACCATCTAAAAATGATACTAGAATACACCCTACATAGTCCTCACACTATTACCTACACATGATACCCACAAGCCAGACTCTAAGATACTCATATACACAATACCTTGCTCACAACCCTCACTTAATTTGGTGAATGCACAATGTCTTATTTTCCCTCAATGGCTTGTCATGAAGAGTTATTTAATTAATGAGGTTTCAATCTTAAGTAAGGTACCTAACTAGAATCTAATTAATAGAATAGGCATTAGTATAGTGGGTTAAATGTCAAGTCTAAGCAAGGTCCATGGTCACATCAAGGCTAGTCCACTAACCCATGCCATTAATGAATATAATATAATATGTATATTATCTATAATGCAACTATTAACACAATATATATAAAATATTCTAAATGACCATAAAGTCCCTACTCTAGAAATGTGGTGGTGACAAGTCTACCCTCCTAAAAAATTTTGTCCTCGAAATTGAACTAAACTAGCACAAGAACACAATCAGAAAAAAGAACTATACCTCAAGGCTCGAATAGATACGGGTACTGCTCGCGCATTTTGTCCTCCCTCTCCTAGGTTGACTCGCTTGGAGAGTGATGTCTCCATGCAACACGAACCAAAGGAATAGTCTGGTTCCGCAATACCTTCTTCCTACGATCTAAGATCTCTACGGGCTGCTCAGGATAGCTGAGAGTCGGACCAACCTCGATCTCCGAGTGATCTAGTACGTGACTAGGATTGCCACGTACCGTCTCAGCTGTGACATGTGGAACACGTCATGAACTCCCTCTAGTGCAGGCGGCAAGTCTAGTCTATTCCACTGCAACGACCCTTGCAAGAATACTGAAAGGTCCGATGTACCATAGACTAAGCTTTTCGCCTCCACCAAAGCGAATCGTGCCCCGTATAGGAGAGATCCGTAAGAACACCAAATCACCAACCTAGAACAAAAGTATCCTTAACACACAATCTAAACTAAAATATTTACAAGCCAAAAATAATAAAACCTATACCTCAAACTCCAGGGATCTACGGTAGCTGTCGGCCCAATGCCGTTGTCTGTCCTGCGCCACTCGAAGTTTGTCTCTGATGAGTTTTACCTTTTCTGCTGTATCCATGACCATCTATGGTCCTAACAAGGCTCTTTCTCTGACATCATCCCAAGATAATGGTGTGCAATACCTCCGTCCATATAGAGCCTCGAATGGTAACATCTCAATACTGGCCTGGTAGCTGTTATTGTAAGCAAACTCTACTAGGTCTAGATGATCCTCCTAAGAACCTACGAGATCTAGAACACAAGTGCATAGCATATCCTTGAGTGTCTGAATAGTCCTTTCAGACTGTCCATCTGTTTGGGAGTGATATACGGTACTGAACTTGAGCTGAGTGCCCAAGCTAGTCTGCAAACTCCTCCAGAAGTGGGAAGTGAAACGACTATCCCGATCCAAGATGATGCTCACAGGAACCAATGTAATCAAATAATCTGCTGCATGTACACATCTCTCCTAGCTTCTCGGTCGACGTACCACTTTGAATGGTGAGAAGTGGGTTGATTTGGTCAACCTATCCACGATGACCCAAATAGCGTTCATTCCTCCTGGAGAACACGGAAGCCCTGAAATAAAATCCATAGTCACGTGCTCCCACTTCCACTCTAGTATGGGTAAAGGCTGAAGTAATCCACCTGGCCTCTGTCGATCTGCCTTTACCTGCTGGCACACTAAACACCGAGATACAAAGCGTGCTACCTCGCGCTTCATATCATACCACCAAACGTGCTCCCTCAGGTCTCGATACATCTTGTTAGCACCTGGATGCATCGAGTACTGAGAGCGATGCGCCTCCTGCAAATCCTCCCTGCACAGCTTCCTGCTTGGCACACATATCCTAGTACCGTATCGTAATGATCTATCATCAGCGATACTGAAGTCTTCGGATAATCCTGTCCGAATCTGTGCCCTGATACTCCTCAGATCCTCATCATTATAATGCGGAGCTCTTATTATGTCTATAAGCTCGGACTGTATCTGGAATCCCCATATTTGAATCTCGATACCGGAAACTAGCACCTCAATTCCCAAGCTCTCAAGGTCGGCCAACAAGTGTCTATCTGTCATAAAGTACATAGCCATCGGATACCTGCTCAAGGCATCGGCGACTACGTTGGCCTTTCCTAGGTGGTACTACAATAAAATATCGAAATCTTTCATCAACTCCAACCACCTCATCTACCTCATGTTTAGCTCTTTCTGTGTAAATACGTACTTCAAGCTCTTGTGGTCTGTGAAGATCTCCACACGCTCTCTGTACAAATAGTATTTCCACAGCTTTAGAGTAAAGATAACTGCTGCCAACTCCAAATCATGGGTGAGGTAGTTCTTTTCATGAGGGCATAATTGCCTGGAAGCATAGGCAATCACCTTCCCGTGCTGCTGAAGAATGCAACCCAAATCCTTCCCTGAAGCATCACTGTAGATAGTGAATCCACCTATCCCCGATGGCAACATCAATATTGGAGCTGTCGTCAATCTTTTCTTTAGTTCATCAAATACGGTCTTAACAATCCTCTGTCCAGACAAAATCTATATCCTTCCTGGTCAGCCTAGTCATCGGCTCTACAATCCTGGAGAAGTCTTGTACAAACCTTCTGTAGTATCCTGCTAGTCCAAGGAAACTCCTGATCTTAGCTAATGAACTAGGAGTTCCCACAACTCCACTGCCTCGATCTTCTTTGGGTTAACTGAGATCCCGTCACCCGTCACCATATGCCTAAGGAATTCAACCTTGTCAAGGAAGAACTCGCACTTCGAAAGCTTTTCGTAAAGCTCCTCTTTCCTGAGAGTCTCCAAAACCATCCTCAGTTGCTCTTCATGCTCCTCTGGGGTCTTCGAATACACAAGAATGTCATCGATGAACACCACCATGAACTTGTCAAGATACTGGTGGAATACCTTGTTCATCAAGTTCATGAATACTATCGGTGCATTAGTCGGCATTACCATGAACTCAAACTGGCCATATCGGGTCCGAAAAGCTATCTTCGGAATGTCTTCTCTCTTCACCTTCACCCGGTGATAGCCTGACCTCAAGTCTATCTTTGAAAATACCTTCTCTCCACTCAACTGATCGAAGAGATCATCTATCCTCGACAGTGGATATTTGTTCTTGATAGTGAGGTTGTTCTGAGTATATAGTTGATACACATGCGCACCGACCCATCCTTCTTCGGTACAAATAATAACGGAGCTCCCCATGGTGATGAAATATATTTGATGAAGCCCTTGTCCAGCAACTTCTCAACTTGATTCTTCAGTTCTGTCTGCTCGCTGTTGTTGACCCTATAGACGTGTTTGTGATATGGGCTCTGCTCCTGGCACCAAGTCTATAAAGAAATCGACATCTCTATTTGGTGGAAAACCTGGCAACTCCTCTGGAAGTACATCCAGGAACTCTGCTATCAGAGGATGTGGCAACTTCTCTTCTTCCATCCTGGCTCCACAAAAAGTGCCCCTACTCTGCTCCACTATTCCTCTGGCGACCTCGAACTCTGGCTCTCCTGGCGGTCAAAATATCACTCTGCCTCCATGACAATCTATAGTAGCCTGGTGCCTACTCAACCAGTCCATTCTGAGTACAATATTGTATCCCGGAAGTGGCATTACGAGTAAGCATACGCCCAACTCTCGGCCTCCCAATGATACTCTTCGGTCCTTGAAAAAATTACTGACTAAAATAAAGTCTCCGCCAGTCGTGATCTTGCAAGTCTTATCTATTGGTTCGGCCTCTCAACGATGCTTAAGAGCATAAGTTACAGACACGAAACTATGGGAAGTGCCAGAATCGAGTAATGCAAGTGTTGGAATAGAATCGAGAAGAACTGAACCTGAAATCACGTCTCCTGCTGGCTCGGCCTCCTCGATCGTCATGGCATATGCTCGTCCCCGGGGTACACTTCTCTGCTGCTGCTGGTGATAAACAAACCTGTGCTGCTGTGGCGGAAGTGGAGGTCCCCTCTGCTGGCCTCCTGGTACAGTAGGTACTCTGGCAGGTCCCCTACGAGTGGCTGCTCTACCCTGACCTAAACGAGCCTGAATAGATGTACAGTCCCTCAACTGGTGCGCTGGCGATCCACAAGACAAATATATATCCAGCCTCTTCCTGCAGATGTCCCTCGTGTGTCCCACCTTCCCGCAGTACGCACACTGGATAGCGAGCTGTGTCTGCTTTTGAGGCTGCTTCTCCTGCTGGGTGTGTCCTCGAGCTGGTGCCTGGTGCTGCTAATATTGATGCTGATACGTCCTTTGTTGCTGCTGAAAGTGGGGATGCTTGGTCGGTCCCGCGCTACTACTCGCTCCTCCAGAAGTATCGCGTCCTCTTTTGGGCCTAAGGTCCAAATTATCCTCAGCAATCTGGGCATCCATTAGAATGCCCATGAAGGTAGCAGTGCGACGCCCAGAAGTGTGAGACTTGATCTCGCTCATCAGCCCCTTCCTGAACTCCGGCTCGGTCTCCTGGGTCCCGAATCATCGATGGTTCAAAATGACTCAAACGGCAAAACTCTGTGGCGTACTCTTCGACCGATATATTTCTTTGGGCCAAGTCATAGAACTGACTCTCCAAGGCTCCCAGGGCCACATAGGGGAAGAACTTCTCCTTGAAAAGCTCCTTGAAAGCCTCCCAAGTAAGTCCTCTAACAATAAGTCTCAGCTCCGTATGATACCAAGTCAGCACAATATCGAACATCTGGCTGCCGACGGCCTCGATCTGCAGGCTCTCTAGAATCTACGCCAAGTGCAAGTTCCTCTCTATATCCTCCAACCAGTTGTCGGCGTAGATTATCCCCTCGATGCCCATGAACTCCCGAGGTATCATCCTCTTGAAGTCCACTATAGTGCCTGGCCTCTGGTATTGCTGGCCAGGATGCTGCTGAGTGACTCTCTCCACAGCCTGGAGAGCTACCTGATAAGCATTCTCCATGCTCTCTATCATCATCTCCTTCTGTGCATGGTGTGCCTCTTCCTACACCCTCTGAGCCTCAGTCTGAACTTGTTGAGCCTCTGCCAATGTCCTCTGAGCATCTACCATACCTTGGATTAGTGCGAACATCTGTACCCCGTCAACGAGTATACCTCCGGGAAACGAAGTCGATGTTGGTGGAAGTGCTCCATAATAGTCGGGGCAACACTCGGAACAGGTGGGGGAGGAGGACCCCCAAAAATTATAGAAACCCCTATATAAACAAGTAAAGTAGGAGGAACTCCAACTGTCTAGGTATCAGGTCAAGAGGTGGCAGACCTCTCTGAAGCTGTGGGTCCCAATCTCAGCGACCTAGTCTTCAGTGGCATCCTGAAGACAGACCAAAAAAGAATTAATTAAGGCAACATATATGATATCATCAAGGAAGAACAGTAAAATTTAAAGAAAACAATTATTCAGAATAGCAATATAAAAATTAGAAATTTCGTAGTTGTAATTGAGAAAACTCTCAGCCTAAATCAATTTCCTAAAGCAGGCTCGTAGCAATACTCTAAGTGAGCACTACTACGACATCGCTCTAATTGCGAATCTAGACCTACATGGGCCACCACTAAAATGTGCTATGACCCGTACCAAAAATTTGGGCGTGAGCCGTGGGTACGTCCAGCCTACGCCGCAGCATCGGTGGTAGAACACTGTCTAGATCTCAATACTACGAATCAAAACTCACAATATAACCTATCAATGATCTCAACTCCATAAGGAGGACAAAGAATAATGCATTGATCAACAATTCATAAGATACTCAATCACAATAACTATAGGAAAGTAAATGGCATGATAAGATATAAAAGATAAGAAAGTTCTGACATAAGTCTAGCACATAACCCAAATACAACAATAATCTAGAGTCTAGCTATCCCAACATAAATAGTCTCAACATAATGCAATCAAATATCATGTTTAGAATAATTTAGTACATAGATAACTAGACCAAGAAGCTGTCTAAACGACTGTGGGTAGTGTCTCTTCTAAGGAGAGTGACTCCTCTGAAATCTCTGGTATGTAGTCTCCCTCTACTCCTGGACCATAGTGAGTAAGACAGAAATCCTCAAGGTCCTCTAAAAAATGTTACCCAGTCAGGATTGGAGCAAAGCACAAATACTAAACAACAGTTTCAATTATATTGACAAAAATTATAAGACAGTGTAAGGAAATACATGATGAAGAAATACTGGAAAAGTAAGGAATACTAGAGAGATATATAATCAACAATAGTACTAACTAGCAATGAACAAATATATGTGAATGCTAGAAATGAGTGAACTGGAATAAAAAAATAGAATTTTTAGCTAAGTGTTTTAAAATATCAGTTTACTATATAATCGGCTTAGGACTAGATCAGGCTTGTTATATATGATTGGCTATGATATATGTGAGGTCAGGCTAACCATCTGGTTAGCTATGATGCTAGCAATAGTTAGGCTAATCATATATAACAGGCTATGAGGCATGTAAATTGTCAGGCTATACCCTACGTGATATGTGGGGTGAGCTATGATGCATGTAAAGTGGGGTATGATCACATAATCTTGCTAATATTTTCCCGTCCCCAGCTAGTACGATGGATTCCAATCATGACTCCTCATGACAGATATCTATGATACTATCCCGTGTATCCACAGTATCAGAATCAAGCATACACTATAACTAGAATCATAGTAATAATCAATATAATAAAAACTGTCAAAGAATGTACTCGCCTGTGGTCCTGAGCAGGGATTGAGGATCAATGTCCAAACTGGAGTCACAAAGACCTAGATATCACAAATATAATGTTATTTGGTGTTCTAGGAGGACAATATCATTTACTATGTTGAAATACAATTTTTAGGCCAAAACTAGGTCTTTAATAGGCTGACTATTTCATTACCTAACTATGCTAGTCATACCAAGTTATACTTGTTAATATTAACTATACTTTATGACTTACCATGCCTCACTTATACTCATACCTTATATGGTCCTAAGTATATAATATAGCATTTGATATCATATTGATACCATCTAAAAATGATACTAGGATACACCCTACATAGTTCTTATACTATTACCTACATATGATACCCACATGACAGACTCTAAGATACTCATATACACAATACCTTGCTCACAACCCTTACTTAATTACCTCACATCTCCCATACTAACATATACCTATAGATACTAATATACTCTTATCTAGACATTGATACCCAGTGTATCACAACCATTCCCATAACCTACTGTTGGGGTTCTATATTTAATATTGTTGCTGCTACTGGCTACTCCATTGATGCCTGCAACAGGCAGTATCACCTCCTATCCCCAACTTAACTGCTACTGTAGTTACTTCCTTATACACCCAACTTAACTATAATGATATAAACCATCTACACCTCGGCTAATTTATCACCCAGGAAGTTCCCTACATATGTAGTGATTCACAACCACCTCTCACTAACTAATATAGCACCTTAGTTATAACTCGAGCCTCTCACCTACATTGCAGTGCCAAAGACACTACATAAAACTGATGTTATTGAGGTTGTTTCTCCACTCAATTCCCATTGCCCACTGGCCAATCCCTTATGCAAACCTGGTTGCTCCTACCCGAATCCCCAATGCAAATACTAGCACCTGCACCTCACACGATTCTGTATCACTATTACAAGATATACTTGTGTGCAAAATACATACAGCAACTCCACACAACTCTACTGAACCCACAACTATAACCAACTGAAACTACTGCTGCTACCCTAGCTGTCCTGATACCTAGGTCCCATGATCAAGTGTACCCCGATACTCCAGAGTATCAGCTCTATCCACACATCTTACCCTCACTCACTGAACTTACTCACTCACTCACTGAAAAACAACCCGATAGCACAACACCACTCATCACCACCAAACCACAATGCGCACACTCAACCTAAACATCTAATACCAAGTGCACTTCACTGAATCCCCCTCTTGTTGTGCACTGCTCAATGCACACATTGCTGTGCCTTACTGAGCCTGAGACTTCTGCAGTGATCATCTCCACTCACCCCTCGAGCTGCTGCTGCTGCCATAGCTTTCTGCATGATGCAGTAATGGCTACTACACATGGGCTCGAGGTGAGTGCACACTGCCCCAGCTGAAACTCCTTGCTGCCCATTTACTGATATATCACACACAACCACTAGAACCAACTCATACACTCAAAACCAACACCCACAACTCGAATACTCTCTTAAGCATTGGTACATTGATGCATAGTGAGGTTGAGGCACACTGTGCACACCACAGTGAACCCGACCCCTCTGCCATACCTAGAACAAATCCACACACTTATATATATATATACATATATACCTTAGTACATATACATACCTATGTATAAATATCCAAATCACATGAACTAGGCAATATAAATAGGTATACTTCCTATTAGATATTTCATCAAACACCTTGTGTGCCCCAATGTGATACTCTATGATACAACATAAATCTTCATGCATAAACCCCAAATATACAACTAAACATCAACATATATAATATATATATATATATATATATATATATATATATATATATATATATATATATATATATATATATATATATATGATTAATTGTTATGAAAAATTAGGGAAAATGAATCCTTAGAACACAAACCCCCAAATAACATGTGACACCATGAAGAAATCATCATGAAACCAATAGAGACTCATGCTCTCCCTTAATAGCCATTCCTAAACCAAAGGGTGGGCTCCTTATGGCCAAACAAATGATAAAAACAGAATCTAAATGAGCGATTTTAGATTTTTCACCTATTGGGAGATGAATTTCCAATGTGACTTCTTCTTCTCCAAGGATCCTTGAACTCTAAGTTTATAGGCCTATTTTGATGAGGTTTAGAAATTCTAAAATTTGTGGAGGAAAATAAAGGGTTTTGGGGGAGCTATTTCTAGGATTTCTTCATGAGTGATGAAATGGCATTGAGGGAGGCTCCCTCTATACTTATAGGGCCGGCCACTAGCTAGGGTTAGGTTTTGGTGACTGCACAATGTCTCATTTGCCCTCAATGGCTTGTCATGAAGAGTTATTTAATTAATGAGTTTTTAATCTTAAGTAAGGGACCTAACTAGAATCTAATTAATAGAATAGTGATTAGTCTAGTGGGTTAAATATCAAGTCTAAGCAAGGTCCATGGTCACATCAAGGCTAGTCCACTAACCCATGCCATTAATGAATATAATGTAATATGTATATTATCTATCATGCAACTATTAACGCAATATATATAAAATATTCTAAATGACCATAAAGTCCCTACTCTAGAAATGTTATGGTGACATATGCTTTTACCCCCTTTTACTTATAACTCTTCACCATACACTCTCCTATCCTTTCTAAACCATCTTTCCATCCCTACAAAAATTTACAAACCCTAGAGGACTAAGGCAAGTCCTTTCCTTGACACAAATCTCATAATCTCATTTTGTGTATTTTTTATATTATTCTTGGCTATTTCTATTATATTATGCATTAATGTTGAGTTAAATATATGTTGTTTAGAACATAATTTTAAGAATTTTTTGTTAAGGTGACACACCAATATGAGTATTAGACATTAATTAGAATTAGAAATATATGTGCTGAATCCGTTCCCATTGCGCAACAATTTTCGGAGATGGTTTTGATCTAGTAAACATGGTCAAAATTAGAATATGTATAAACATATTTCGTAGAAAATTCGATAAAATTTTCATCCATATATGATATGATAGCAATTGGATTTATACTTTAGGAGTTATTGGTCGTACAACTCAGGGGTGAACTTCTAGAATGAATTCTGGAACCTTTGTACACAATTTTCTTGTAGACCAGATTTGACCTATTACACTTTGTCAAAAGTAAAATATGTCTAAACGTGTTTCATTGGAAATTCGATAATTTTTCCAACCATATAAAATATGATAGTGTTTGGGTATATACGATATAAGTTATTGTTCGTGCACTACTAGTGTAGAATTTTGGAATTTAAATCTGGGATATTATACACATTATTTTGTAGGCCAGTTCTGACCTATTAAACATTGTCAAAATTTATTTATGTCTAAACTGAAAACAGAGAGGATTCAATAATTTTTCTAACTATATATAATATGATGGTATTTTGATTTATATGATTGGAGTTATATACTGTGCAACATAGGATATACGTGTTAGAATTTTGTGCAACTTGGTTTTGTGCTTTTATACATTTCATATCTATCATATTAACTGCGTGTGAATGGTGTAGAGTTTTTCCACCGAAGGGGCTTTGACCCATGTCAATTCTATGGAGAGTTGTTCTGGATCGTATTATATTACTGTATTTGGAGCTCGGAATACAAATGAGACTTTGTCTGAAATTTTAAGAATTTTGAAAGATAACCTAATTCTGAACCTTGAACGAACCTAATTCTGAACCTTGAACGCTGTCGTATTATACAAAACCCTAAACCTAGATAATTTTATATTGACTAAGAGACATACATAAGACTACTCTAGAAATACTTAGAGGTTAATTGTATAAGTTTTAGACTCGTAAGGGCATGTAAACACATAAGCGATCTAATTACCAAATTTTGTTTCTTTGGTTCTGGAATATCATGTTGACTGTATTCTCGTATTATGTGATATTCACACTTATAGAAAATTAATTGTTGTTATTCAAATAGTTGGAAACATTTCTGCTAAGTGATATTTGTATTCCAGAAATACAAATTAAGATGTATACTTGAGCCAGGAAATAGAATTTTAATTATTAGAATGGACTTAGGTTTGATTGTGATTGTCGAATAGAGCATTGGACGAGGGAGAACATTTTCGATCACATCGTATAAAATCTTGGCAATATAATTAACAAAACTGATCAGTACATGTAGCTCCTTTGCAGGGCCTTGCATTGAGAGTGGGTGAATGCTTAGATCACCTAGCTACCAGTATCTCGTGTTAATTGTAAATGTTTACCCTAATTCGATAAAAATATAAATTTGGTTAATTGATGTTTATAATTTTGCTTCAGAAGAGGAGTGGCCGGACTACTTAGCACCGTGCCTATCTACCATGACCTAATCCCTGATAACGGGATTATTTTCTAGATAGTGCTCGTGACACTGCTTGAATGTGAGATCCAAACATGTGCTCTAATTTTGCATCATCATATAGAAAAATTGTGTTGGGTTCATGTTAATGACTTTTAGGACTTAAGGAACAATTTGGTTACGTTTACTTCACTAGATTAAGATTACTTTAGAAGTTAGTCCAAAGTAATATTATATCTTGTACTTAGAGTTTATTTGGTTTATATTCCATTGTACTTTATCTTCAGTATTATATTATTTTATTTATTTTACCTTCCTTGAATCGAGGACTTGTATATTTTTGATGACCTAGTTTTGTTCACTAGAAGGCCAGGCTGAAGATGAGATACTTTCCTTATATAATGTGGATGAGTCTGAAGAGAAAAGGATGCTGTGGGTAGACACATAACTTAATTTTGTGTTCATGTAAAATTATATGTATATTAATCTTTATGGGAGATAAAAATGTGGTTATATAATTAGTGAGTAGCTTGTGTACTATCTTTTGGAGTCAGAACTCAACTTGTGAGATGTAAATAAAAAGGGTTAATGTTGTGAATGTACTGAGTTATTACCTTGTTGTTGATTTATAATTATCCTATACTTTATCCTAGAACTTATAGGTAACAATCATAGTTAAGAATACAGGTTTATTCGTAAAGCACGTAGCTTGAAGATGCTGGTTACATACTCGACTCACCGTATTGGAAGCGGGGCCTGACCCATCTTTTAGTGGTGGACCATGCAAATCTGCATTATAGATATGCAACAGTCTACATCTAGGCAGCAGATTTGTTAATTATATCTATAAGACCCTAAGATTGATTCCTAGGAAAAGTCTAACAAGAACCTTAGGATATGAGTATTGAGTATTATAAGGTTAAGGAAATTAAGTTTAGTAAACTTATTTTATATTTTCATAGCATGTGTTTCTGTTCTAAGGAAACATGATTCATGTTTATTTACTCTTAATTACTTATAGCTGTGTTTAAGTTTTAATTCTATGTATTGATTAGTTTTCCTTTATGTGTGTGTAGGTTATAACGTGAGGCTTCCTACCTCATTTATGCTTTGACTGGAGTAACCGAACACTATATGGATATTACTACCATATTAGGCACCTACTGAAAATGAAGCAAAATCAAGTCATAACTGTTTATGGCATCCTTTATGGTGTCATAAAACTTATTGTCCAGAATGTAAAGGATGGGGCTAAGATGATATTTGAAAAGAGGACATATTTTCAGATAATCTGAGCTCAGCAATCCCAGGACTCCAACTATCGCATAGATGGCTATGATGGTAGATTACAGGATTGGAGGGCTAGGCACCCTTATGTGGAGATTTTAGGTAGCAGGATGAGGTGGATACAAATTTGATCTAGGGAGGATAGGAGGTGTTTATATAAATAAGACTACTATGTAGGAAAGGTGTATGTATATAAGACTATTTTGTGTGTAATATAGATATAAGGATGTCTTTTTGTCAGTTGGAGTTCATTTTTGTATAATAGTAGATGTAAATAGTGGTTGTGTGTCTTTGTAGTCTTGTATCATATACTATTTCTGTAACTAAAATATTCAAATTTCTTATTTATTTTGCTTTACTTTTATATAACTGTTCTCTTGATTTTTTTCATTGTTAATAATGGTATTATAGCTACTTGGGTTAGTCTATTAAAAATTCTACATTCCTTGTCTCCATTTCAAAAATGGACGATTCTGAATTCCAGTCCCCTCTTAACAACCAAGTTGAGACAAGCGCCGCTAATATACTCCAAAACTTTTAACAACATTTACAAATGAATAATCAGCATGCTAATGTTGTACAAGCTACCTCAGTAGTTGTACTAGAACAACTTAGGGCACCTCCCCAACAGAAAGCTTGAACCATTGCCGATTTTAGAAAACTAATTACAAAGAAATTTTCTGAAACTGAAAGTCCATTGGAAGCAGGACAATGGTTGAGGACTACTGAAGGATTGCTTAAGGGAGAAAAGATTGCACCAGAAGATATGGTAGTGATCCAATTAGAAGATGTAGCAGAAAGCTGGTGGAGTGCAGAGCAGCCAGAGGAGTCTGATAGAGTGGCGACATGGAAAGAATTTAAAAGTAAATTTGAAGAGAGATTTTTTTTCAGAGTCAGCTAAAATGGAACTAGAAAGTAGGTTCATCCAACTAAAACATGATAACTATACTGTGGATGAATATGCTGCAGAGTTCACCATACTAAGTAGATTTTCTCCCTTACATGGTAGCTACAAAAAAGCTAAAGTATCTATGTTTAGAGAAGGGTTAGAAAGTAAACTTAAGGGCAAAGTTGAACATTATAGATGCGAAACATATTTTGAGATAACTAAAGCTGTCTGAGACCAGGAAATAATACAAAAAGATAGGAAAGTAACAAAGGTTGAAGGTCAGAAGAGAAATTTTAAACCAGGAGCATCTTCTTCAAAGAACCAATAGCAAGGTCAGGCCAAGCGACTACAGATGACAACATCAAAAGTTGTGCCCATATAAAATTTTATAGGAAGCCAGGCCATTTGAGGAATCAATGCAGACAAAATAATAGATGGTGTTTAAGATATGGAGCAGCAGATCATTAAATTACTCAGTGTCCCCAAATGTCTATGACAAGGCCTATGACACCATATCAACAATTTGTACCAAGGCCTATGAATACAGGATTTAACCCAATACAGGTAGTTCAAGGAAATATACTAAGGCCAATGTTAAACGCACTAAGGCCAATAGAGCATGCAACACCAGTGGTGCAGACTATTGTACCTGTAGGAAGTCAATATAGGCCCCCGTTACCACCTCAATGAAATAATTCCAATAAGCACAAAGATCACAACAAACTTATACTGGCAAGAAGAAGCATGGCCATGCATTCATGATGAATACTAATGAAGCATAATTGCCTGGAGAAGTTATGATAGGTACTACATTAGTTTCATCTTATCCAGCAACAGTATTATTTGATTCAGGCATTACATATTCTTTTATATCTGCTCTATTTATATGTTTGCAAGAGATTGAAACTGAACTACTACCTAAGAAACTGAGAATTCTAACCGAAGATGGTTTGGTGGAAGTCAATCATATATGTAAAGCCTGTCCAATCAGAATTGGAGGTGAATTATTTCGAGTATGATATTTTGTTTTTTCAATGATCAATTATGATATAGTCTTCAGAATGGACTGGTTGACATTAGCAATAGCTAATATTGATTTTGGTCAAGAAAGGGTTATATTTCAACTTCCAGGAAGAGAAATAAGCGAATTTATTCGGGATCATAAGGAAGATCAAACAGAGAAGATTGAAGAACTTAGACTGCCAATTCGAGCAGTATTCCAAGACATTGAAGAAGAACATTTCCCGAGGACAGTATCTTAATTTAGGGATATATTTTCTGATGAATTACCGGGATTACCACCAGACATAATAGTAGAGTTTATTATATATATGGTTCCTGGAGAAGCACCAGTAGAAAAGAAAATATATCCTATGAATAAAGAAGAATTAGCATAGTTGAACAAATAAATAAAAGAAATATTGACTAAAAGATTTATTCAACCAAGTGTTTCGCCTTGGGGAGCACCAGTCTTTTTTGTGAAGAAGAAAGATGACACATTACGACTGATCATTGATTATAAAGCATTGAATAAAGTAATAATCAAGAACAAATATTCATGACCAAGAATTGATGAATTATTTGATCAACTTGGAGGAGCACAAGTGTTTTCAAAAATTGATCCGAGGTCGGGTTATCATCAAGTAGAAGTAAAAAAAGATGTATCAAAAACGGCTTTTCGAACCCGATATGGGAATTACGAATTCTTAGTTATGCCATTTGAATTGACTATTTCCCCTACAATTTTTATGGATCTTATGAATTGCATTCTACCAATACTTGGACAAATTTGTCATAGTATTCATCGATGATATTTTGATATATTCCAAGAATGAGGAAGAACATCTACGAATAGTACTTCAAACTTTGAGACAAGAACAATTATACGAGAAACTTAGCAAATGTGAATTTTGGCTAGACCGTATATCTTTTTTTTGCCATATCATCAGTGGTGAAGGAATTTCATTCAATCCAAGGAAGGTAGAAGTAGTAAAATTATGGCATGTACCAAAATCTGTAGCAGAAATCCAAAGATATCTATGGTTAGCAGGATATTACAAAAAATTTATAGAAAATTTCTCAAGGATTTCTGAACCTATAATCCGTTTGACACAGAATGATGAGAAATTTATCTGGACAGACAAATACAGGGCAACATTTGAAGAATTGAAAGAAATACTTATTACATTACTTGTTCTAGCATTACCAAATGGATCTGGAGGTTATAAAATTTATAGCGATGCTTCTGGTAAAGCCTTGGGCTGTGTACTAATGCAACATGGAATGGTTATAGCATATGCTTCTCGTCAATTGAAGCAGCATGAAAGAAATTATTGAACGCATGATTTAGAGCTTGCAGCAGTAGTGTTTGCACTTAAATTATGGAGGCACTACCTATAGTAAAAGAATAAAATCTATACTGACAAAAAAAATTTAAAATATATATTTAGCCATAAATAGTTGAATTTGAGACAAAGAATGTGGTTAGAGCTACTTAAAGAATTTGATAGGGAAATATAATATAATCCTGGCAAAGCAAACAAAGTAGCAGCTTCTTTAAGTAGAAGACCTACAATATTATTTATGAACACATCAAAAAAAATTCTTGATGATTTAAGAAAAAATGGGATTTGAAATTATATATCCAATGGTAGACTTGCAAGTTCAGTCATCCTTAGTAGAGAGGATCAAAGCAAATCAATAAGAAGATATTAAATTACAAGAATTATGGAAGACGACTGAAATATCCAGATGGAACATTGTCACAACCACATTTTTCTAGGAAAGGATATTTTAGTCATTTCATAATTAATTAAATATTATGCATGTTGAATATTTATTTATTGTATTATTTATTTATTATTATATTTTAGATTTATTTTGGACTTGTGTTAGTGGACCAAACCAGTTTAAAGTAGATCCACGGACCAACATTTAATTCTAGTTAGAATTTAGCCCAATACTAAGCTCATTTATTAAGATAATGAATTAATTAGTTAAACCAATTGGACTAGAACCTTTTCTCCATAATCAATTTCTTCATGACAAGCCCCAAGGGATATTATGGATATTTTATAGTGCCTTGGAGAGGGGGCAAGGCCGGCCACTACATAAGGGGGTGGAGACTCTCTCTTCTCTCTTTTCTTTATTCCAAATTTAGATCTAGAATTTTTTTCTTCTAAATTTCTTCATTCCTACATCAATTCTACCAAAATTTCCTCCCAATTCCTTCTCTACTCATCATTGGAGGCTATTAGAATAAGGAGGAAGCAAGGATCTATAAGGAGAAGCAAGGATCTACAAGGAGGAAGCAAGGATCTACAAGTTGAAGACTCTTGACACTCAATTTAGAATTTTTATTAGGAATTCATCTCCCAATAGGTATAATTTAGTTTCTCCCCCTCTAATTAGACTATAAATCTATAATTTAATCATTAGGAACCCACCCATGTACTAAGGCTACCCATAGAAAGTGAAATTAGGTTCATAGGAGGCCTATGGAGAAAGTTATGTGGTATTTTGAATCAATTTTGGGGTAATTTCGGGATTGGCACATCATGTGTTTGTCAATAGGTCAATTAGACCAAATATATATGTGTTTGGTTGTGTGTGACTAGTGTCGTGTCCACAATTAGATACGTGTAGGCCATAACCCGATAATTTGGCGATACGGGTTGATTTGGGGGTTTTCTTCCGACACGGGAGTTTGAACATGTCACATTTTGACACGGACACGTAGTTGAGTAGCTAGCTCTTCGTGTTGTTCATAATTGCATAATTATGATTCTAGACTTGCTCGTATCCTTCGGGGTACGTATGGTGGTGTGGGGGATTCGTATCGCAATATATCATAAAATGAGTGTTATACAGGTGCAGTGCACTCCACATGTTTGATACTTTACATTCTAATTTAATTTACCTTGGTTATAGCTATTAGAGTATTGTATTTATAGTTGTTATATGATATATATATATATATATATATATATATATATATATATATATATATATATAGTTATATGTATTTTCTATTATCATTGTGATGAGTTGGTGGTCATTGGAGAGTAGGAGAGAGTTCATGTGCACTATTATTGTTGATATGTATAAGCATAGATATATATATATATATATATATATATATATATATATATATATATATATATATATATATATATAGATAGATAGATAGATAGATAGATATATGTATATAGATATATATGTATAGTTATATTTATGTTCTATATTTCTTTGTGATGTGTTGGTGGTCATGGAGAGTTCATTTAGTATGGGTATGTGGTATCATATATATATAGGGTAGGGATATATATATATATATATATATATATATATATATATATATATATATATATATATATATATATATATATATATATATATAGTGAGTATATGTGTTTATAGGGGGGTGTGTGTGTGTATGTGTGCTTGTGAGCAAGGGGGGCAAAAGCAGCAGAAGCAGAAGCAGCAAGCTGCAGCGGCAGCAAGCAGTAGCAGAAAGTTGCAGCAGTAGAAGCAGTAAGTCATACCAGAAGCAGCGATAAGCTGCAGTAGCAGCAAAAGAAGTAAGCAACAACAGAAGCAGCGATAAGATGCAGCAAGCAGCAGCAGCGATAAGAAGAAGCAGTAGTAATAAGCACCAGTAGTGAGTGCTTATAGTTAAGTTAGTTAATAAGCTAAGTTAGTTTATGTTGATAGTTAGTTAGTTTATATTGTTAGTAAGTTAAGTATATATATATATATATATATATATATATAAAAGCACTAGTTAACATTTGTTAGTATTATTTCTAGATTACCTTGAGTTACACCAAGTTATGATAGTTAAGGTATCTTGGGTACGTGTATTAAATATCAAGGGGTATGTTAGTATGTTAGTTTAGTCTAGTATTGTTATAGGTTTAAATGCATATTAGTGTATATTGAGGTGTATGGGTAGTTAGTTATATGTTAGATATTGGATTACCTTGTGATACCAATGTAATGTCAAGGTATTGGTTTATACTCAAGGTATTGAGTTTGTATATCAAGATGGGTGTGTAGGTGGTGTGATACCGTATTTGGTTCAAAGTCAAGGTATCTACTTAGCATTAGTTTGGCTAGGAGTACTATATATTTTGTCTTGTATATATATTATCGTATTTTCATATCTAATAACTTACGTATCTTATGATACGGTATTTTATTAGTATCTTAGTATCCTAGTATAGCTAGTATAGCCTAGTTATATAGTATATACACCCAATATCCTAGAGATGGACTCATACAACCTAGAAATAGCTAGTTTGACCAAGTTTGACTAGTTTGACCTAGAGTTGACCTAGTTTGACTATGTTGACTTAGAAATGGCTTTATAACCTAGAATTAAACTAGTTTAAATTATTTTTATTCCAAAACCTTGTATTGATGCAATATTCCATATATAGGTCCGTGTGACACCAGTTCGGATATTGTTTTGCATCATTTGCTCTGGAGCACAGGCGAGTGTATTCTCTGATAGTTTCTATTATTTGACTACTACTATAATTCAAGTATTTAGAAATGTTACTTATAATTCTTTGACACATTGGTACATAGATTGGTATTGTTATTGGATCGTCAATCATGAGATGTTACCTTGATTATCGAGATGGTATCGAATACTGCTCTTTGTTGGTATTGGATAACATTGGATATTATAGGTTAAACATTGGATATATTGGCTAGTAACGTGTCATCATTAGATCTATCGTATCAGTCGGGGTAGAGAAAATACTAATTAAATAAGTGATCAAGAACTATCGGCTAGTAGTGTAATCATTGGCTAACTAATCATACACTTCATGTATGGTTGAGTTAACTCCTTAGTGTAATCATTGAATATCCCAAGACGATCACATATTTAGTTAGTATCTCAAACACATAATATATTGTAGATTCTATTTTCAGTTCATAGTTACCCTGTTCTATTTCTGACACTATAGTTCATCTCCTTCATTCTTGTACGCATTGATTTATATTTCTGGTGCTAGTTTTTCCTGTTCCTTCATTGTTCTTAGATCATCCGTTATATTCTAATCATATATAGCATCCCCTATTTTACTATTTTATAGTTTTTGTCAAGTAATTGGAACTACTATTGTGTTATACTTCGCTCCATTCCTGTCTAGATAATATTTTTCAGAGGATCCGGGAGATTGGTGTTCGACGTACTATGGACCTCGACCTATAGATGGTGCAGACATGGACCCACTAGTTCTGGAGTGACTGCCGGAAGATCTAGCCGGAATCACTAGTTATCATAGTTAGTTTTCTTTAGCATTTTGGTACCAGATTTATTTTTGGCGTATATTTGAGACTTGGATATTATTTCTATTTGTTGTTATATTTAGACAACATAGTTATGTTAGAATTCTTTGATATCTTATCGTGCTATAGATTTTTTATTGTGTTGCATTAAGTATCTTGCTCTCCTTCTTGGAGTTAAGATATTATTGGCATATTATACATTATTGTGAGATAATTAGATAGTATAGTTGACCTAGACATCGTTCTACCGCCGATGCTACAACGTAGGTTGGACGTACCCACGTACTCGTGCCCCTTCACCGGGTGCGGGTCGTGACAAACATTGAGGTTAGAAGACATATTATGTATACCAAATGGAGATCTAAAAAACCAAAAATATGTCAGAGGCAAATAATTCTCAATATTCTATTCATCCAAGGAGTACAAAAATGTATATAGATCTCAAACAAAAATTTTGGTGGCATAGAATAAAAAGATAAATTACAAGATTTGTATCAAAATGCCTAGTGTGTTAGCAAGTAAAGGCAGAGCATCAGAGGACTGCAGGACTTCTTCAGCTTTTACCAATACCAGAATGGAAATGGGATCATATTACTATGAAATTCGTATCAGTACTTTCTAGGACTCAGAAGGCTAACAATTCTATTTGGGTTATGGTGGATAGACTTACAAAATTTGCTCGATTTCTACCATTTTGAGTGTGTCAATCAATAGAAATATTAGCTGATATGTATATGAAACAAATTATTAGTCAACATAGAGTACCTACAAGCATAGTTTCAGACAGAAACTCTCGATTTATTTCAAAATTTTGGAGAATCTTATAAGAAAGTCTTGGTACACGTTTAAAGTTTAGCTCAGCATATCATCCTAAAAAAGATGACCAATCAAAAAAAACTATTTAAACTCTGGAAGATATGTTGAGAGAATGTACTCTTGATTTTGGAGGATCGTGGAATAATTATCTTTATCTAATTGAATTCTCTTAAAATAATAGTTATCATGCCAGCATTAAAATGGAACCCTTTGAAGTTTTGTATGGAAGGAAGTCTCGGTCTCCTATATGTTGGAGTGATGTAGGTGAACGTCAATTGCTGGGTCCAAAAATGGTGATACAAACTGTAGACAAGATTAAATCCATATGGAATTATTTTCATGCAGCTCAAGATAGGCAAAAGATGGGTGCCGAAAAACATATAATATTTTTAGAATTTTAACCTGACGATCATGTATTCTTAAAAATTTTGCCATCTCGAGGAACAATCAGATTTGGAACTCGAGAAAAATTAAGCCCAATATACATTGGTGTAAACCCCCTAATTTTTAATATAATTTTAGTATTTTTATTAAATTAATAGATTTCTTTTGGAATTTTGTTAGTTAATTAGAAAACAACTTATTTGATTAATTACTTATATAAATACTTATTTATAATCATTTTTATGCTATTTTAGAATTTTTTGGATTTTTTTTAGAATTTTTGGGTAATTAAAACCTATGAAACATACATTTTATGGGCTTCCATGGTTTACTGTGAGACCATACTGACATATTTTTCTTCTAAACATTTAATTTAGGGTTAAAATATTTAAATATATTTTTTATAATTTATTTGGAAATTTAAGAAATTTATTTGGATTTTTGGAATTATTTAGAATTTAATTGGATATATAGTCTTAATATTAGATAGATGCTAATTTAGTGTTAATAGATATAAATAAGATTAGATATAAATTATTTGTATTATCTTTAATTCTATTTAAGATTATAAATTATTGATATAAACTCAAACTCTATTTTAAATTAATCATAATCCTAAGTTTACTGGGAAATCAACTTCATTCATATCCTATCCAAATTAGATAATTTAGCCGTATTCAAATTAAATATTCTCCATCATTATAAATACCTACTAAAATTATGAAATAAAATCAAATTTTATCTTTTTCTTCCCCAACCTCCTACATTTTTTATCCAAAAATAGTCCAAATTCGTCATAAATTTAGCCTCATTTTTTAGAATTTTTGACGAATTGGAAAGACCGTATCTCCTAGTTCTAGACTCTAAATTTAACTTCTTTTTTTGTGTTAGAACCATATCGAGGTAAAAATTTTGAATATAAAATTTGTTTCACAAAATTCTTAATATTAAATTCTAAAAATTTATAGAGTACAACATGTCCGAAAATAGACGTATCTCGGTGTTTTCAAAATACTGGGAGAACCAGGCATCCGAATCATAAACTATTTGAAATTTCAAAAAGCTAACATCGATACTATCGACATATGTTTTTTTAGAATTTAACTAAAATTATTTTTGTACTGTTAATTCTGTAGAACTTCTAAGTTAGCAATCAACCCCCATTGCCCAATATGATTTTGTATGTGCAATAATTTTCAAACAATTTTGAATCCAGATGAGCCATAAATTCCAATGTACTTGTGATGCTGAAATCTATAGGAATTCATGCATGAAAGTTGAGTTTGTATTGGTATACTTTTTGGTTAACGAATTGTCTCGATTCGTGTGTCACGGGTCCCAAATTTTGTAAAATTAAATTGATTAGTTATAAATTCCAAAATTTACTAAAATTCCAGTATTAATGATTAAAATCATATTTTTGGATAATTTATTCATAATTATAATTTATTAGAATATAAAATCTATTGACCCAATTTTGTAGATCTAACTTGTTTTAATTTATGTGTCGTGATAGAATGGACGATGTCTTGAGTTGCGACTTCATACTTTTTTTGAGCAGACAAGATACCTTGCTATATCTATTGTCAATTTATTTTTATTTCAGCATTTTATATTATTGTTTTATAAATTATTTTTATATAAACTGTGCGTCTAAATTTGACTTGGGTGCAAACGACGGTGTTCGTCATCTTTCGTAGCTTTTATTATTTATATGCATATTGACCTAATTTTAGCGGACTACCTCCTAATTATGGGATATTTTTATATCTTATTGGACCATGACACCCATATAACACGATGTTTCATTATAGGGCACGGACTGTGGATTCGACTTGCTACCGATACGTAAGGAACATGTGACGGTTAGAACGTAACGGTTATGATTAGTGTATTAGAGACTCATACAATTACAATACTGGACATGTTGTGTGTACGACTTGGTTAGCGTGTGGAGAGGGGAAAGATAGTCATTATGCGTATGAGTTAGCCAAATCGGTGGCTGTAGTATCCAGTTGGAACTTTGGTAATTATTATATCAGATACCCTCTGACATCGCTGGACGTTACGGCTGTTTAGAGCATATGACTGTGTTGTAGTATATGTACAGGATGTGATGAGAAGCCAGCAATCCCACTCATACGCACGAAGGTTGTCTTCTAAATTGCATATTAGATAGTTATAACACCCTTTGCATATTTATTACTTACTGCAGTTTATATAGCTTGCTTGTATGTATCTTGTTACGTCGCTATGAGGACCTGATCCATTTTCAGGTGTAGATGATCAGGACTATCCACAGGAGTATGGGCCAGGACCTGATGCATCATTTTTTGTCGAAGAGGTCTTACCTTTTGAGCATCCATGATAATCTCTTAGTTGATGGACTTATTACTTGTTATTCTCTTTACTTTGCATTTTATTGTATATTGGAGTTCCGTCCTCCTCTCTCATTTTAGTTTTGTTATAGTCATTGGTAGTGGATTTATCTCTACTCGACAATCATTTTGGATTACCCAGACTTGATCATTTTTATCTATTTGGTTTAGTTTATTTATTGACTTGCGTCTGTAGATGAGATTTAGTTATGCCCTGTGACTTGTGACATTTTATACCACTTGTGAATTATTATTCATAATAGATCGTATGTATGTGTTATGGTTTTCATATATTGTAGTTGTCATATACTTACGGCTTGCATGCTCACATATTCCTAGTCCTATGTATTTTGGGACTGGGGTGTGACAATTGGACCCTTTGATGTAATTGAAAGAATGTGAGAGGTATCATACAGATTGGCCTTACCTCCAATACTAGAAGAAATTCATGATGTATTTCTTATCTCACAACTTCAAAGATATGTACTAGATCTAAATCATATACTGGACCATTCGGAGATAACAGTGGGCCCGATACTCCGAATAGAACAACAACTAGTATAAATCCTATATAGAAAAGAAAATATACTCAAGAACAAAAGCATATCTCTTGTACGAGTGATATGGAGTAAAGATTCTTCAAGAGAATCTACCTAGGAATGGGAAGAAGATATGCGAAAACAATATCCATATCTATTTACCTCATTTTACTTCTAACTCTTCACCATACACTCTCCTATCCTTTCTAAACCCCCTAGTCATCCCTACACAAATTTACAAACCCTAGAGGACTAAGACAAGACCCTATTTCCTTGACACAAATATCATTTTGTGTATTTTTTTATATTGTTCTTGGTTATTTTTATTAATTCAAATAAAGTTTATATTATAGATTAATATTGAGTTAAATATACCTTATTTAGAACATGATTCTAATTTGTTGTCGTTAAGGTGACGCACTTGTAGGAGTATTAGACATGAATTACAATTTGAAATATAGGTGCTGAATTCGTTCCCTCTGGCAACAATTTTCAGAGCTGGTTTTGATTAGTAAAACTGGCAAAAATTAGAATATGTATAAACGTATTTCATAGGAAATTCAATAAGCTTTTCAATCATGTATGATATAATAATATTTGAATGTATACTTAGGAGTTATTGGCCGTACAACTCAGGGGTGTAATTCTGGAATGAATTCTGCAACCTATGTACATAGTTTTCTTGGAGGCCAGATTTGACCTAATACACTTTGTCAAAAGTAAATATATATCTAAATGTGTTTCATTGTAAATTCGATAAGCTTTTCAACCATATATGATATGATAGTGTTTGGGTGTATATGATAGAAGTTATTATTAGTGCACTACCAATATAGAATTTTGGAATTTAAATCTGGGACATTATACACATTATTTTGTAGTCCAGTTTTGACCAATTAAACATTATTAAAATTTATTTATGTCTGAAAAAAACGTAGAGGATTTGATAAGCTTACGAACCATATATAATATGATAGTATTTAGATTTACATGGTAGGAGTTATGCACTGTGCAACGTAGGGTATATGTATTAGAATTTTGTGCAACTTGGTTTTTTGCTTTTATACATTTCCTATCTATCCTATTAATTGCGTGTGACCAGTGTAGAGTTGTTTCACCAAAGGAGATTTGACCCATGTTAATTATATGGACAGTTGCTCTGGGTTGTATTATATTACTGTGTTTGGAGCTCAAAATACAAAGGAGACTCTGTCCGAAATTCTAATAATTTTGGAAGATAGCCTAATTTTGAACCTTGAACGCTGTCGTGTCATACAAAACCCTAAACCTAGATAATTTTATATCGACTAAGAGATAGACATATGACTGTTCTAGAAATACTTAGAGGTCAATTGTATAAGTTTTGGACTCGTAAGGACATGGATATGTAAACAAATGAGCGATCTAATTATCAAATCTTGTTTCCTTGGTTCTGGAATATCATGTTGACTGTATTCTCGTATTACGTGATATTAACACGTATAGAGAATTAATTGGTGTTATTCCAATAGTTGAAAGAATTTTTGCTAAGTGATATTATGTATTCGAGAAATACAAGTCAAGATGTATACTTGAGCCGAGAAACAGAGTTTTAATTAATAGAATGGACTTAGGTTTGTTTGTGATTGTCTAATAGAGCATTGGGCGGGGGAGAACAGTTTCGATCACATCGTAAAAAATCTTGACATTATAATTAATAAAACTAATCAGTACATGTAGCTCCGACGCAAGGCCTTGCGTTGAGAGTAGGTGAATGCTTAGGTCACCTACCTACCTGTATCTCGTGTTATTTATAAATGTTTACCCTAATTCGATAAAAAGTTAAATTTGGTTAATTTATGTTTATAATTTTGCTCCTGAAGAGGAGTTGCCAGATTACCAATCACCGTACCTACCTGAAACCACTTGATCCCTATTAACAAGATTATTTTCTAGATAGTTCTCGTGACACTGCTCGAATGTGAGATCCAAACATGTTCTGTAACTTTGCATCATCATATAGGGAAATTGTGTTATGTTTGTGTTAGTAACTTTTTGGACTTAAGGACGAGTTTGGTTACAATTACTTCACTAGATCAAGATCACTTTAGAAGTTAGTTCAAAGTTATATTATATCTTGTACTTAAAGTTTATTCGGTTTAGATTCTATTGTACTTGATTTTCAGTATCATATTAATTCATTTATTTCGCCTTCCTTGAATCGAGGAATTATATTTCTTTGAAGACCTAATTTTGTTCACTACATGAAGGCCATGCTGAAGGCAAGATACTCTCCTTATATAATGTGGACGAGTCTGAAGAGTAAGGGATGTTGCGCGTAGACACATAACTTTATTTTGTGTTCATATACAATTATATGTATATTAATCTTTATGGGAGATAGACATGTGGTTGTATAATTAGTGAGTAACTTGTTTACAATCCTTTGTAGTCATAATTCAACTTGTGAGATGTAAATGAAAAGGGCTGATGTTGTGAATGCACTGAGTTCTTACCTTGTTGTTGATTTAGAATTATCATATACTTTATCCTAGAACTTATATACAAAATCTTGGTTACGGATATAGGTTTATTCGTAAAACACGTAGCTTAGGGATGTTGGTTACATACTCGACTCACTGTATTGGGAGCAGGGCGTGACACGTCTTTTAGTGGTGGCCCATACAGGTCTGTGTTATAGATATACAACAGTCTATATCTCGGTAGCAGATTTGTTAATTATATCTATAAGACACTAAGATTGATTCCTAGAAAAAGTCTAACAAGAACCTTAGGTTATGAGTATTGGGTATTATAAGGTTAAGAAATTAAGTTCAATATACTTATTTTATATTTTCATAGCATGTGTTTACGTTCTAAGGAAACCTAATTCATAATTATTTACTCTTAATTACCTATAGCTGAGTTTAAGTTTATAATACTAAGTATTGATTAGTTTTCCTTTATGTGTGTGTACGTAATGACGCGGCGCTTCCTACCTCATTTACGCTTTGACGGGAGTGACCGAACACTATATGGATATTACTACCATTTTAGGCGTATGCTAAAAATGAGGTGAAAGCAAGTCATAACTGTTTATGGCATCATTTATGGTGTCATGAAACCTATTGTCATGGATGTGGAGGATGGGCCAGAGGTTATATTTGAAAAGCGGACATATTTTCAGGTCATCCGAGCTCAGCAATCCCAATCACTTAGGGTCACATAAAACATCTAATGTCTCAATCATTCAAACGAGAATAGTAAACATAAAATATATATGACAAGAAAGTAAGACATCCCAAACGTCCTGCCAAAATATTCTAGAAACCTGTTTTACAAAATGAGAAGCTGGTAGAGTAGCAAAAGTATATAACCATGATCAGCTGCAGTCTAATTAATTATAATCATGTAAGGAAACTAAATGTCCAAATTTACGGCTAACAAGTACTGGTAGCTAAATGACCAAAAGAGAAAAATGTACAATAACAAGCAGTGATTAAGAAATCCAGTCGTGTCCATCAGTGGCCATCTGTCTGGTGTACGCTATTGTTCAGGGGAAAGTAAGCTGGATCCTCTGGTGCTAGCTCTAAACCTAGTCATGCAAAACCAGTGGGATTAGACCCCAAATAGCAAGTACCACAAAGGAAGAACGAATAAAGGAACAAAACTAGTGAGAAATAAACACACATATATATAGTTCTGTCTCATAGTTTCGGTCTATAGCCTTCCATGATACAATAATCTAACCCTACAACCAAACCAGGACAAGGGTTAAACCATCGTACCATGATAATCCATGTCCCTAAACTATTTAACATAAGATACAATACACAATCAAGCTCAGTTACATAATCGGCCAATCACTTGTACGGCTTACTAGGTGGAGTCTGGGTTATCCCAGAGATATATGCGTATAATAGGAATCCTTAGATCGAGCCATGTACTAGCAGGGCTAGCCGAGCCATGAATCACCGTATAGCATGTAGTATTTATGAACCGGTCCCTCGTAAGGCCACCGTGCTAAAATTGCATAGAACACATAGTACAATATAATAGTCAGATATTGCCATCCACTAATAAGGATTTAAACAATATCTATGGGGTCCAGCCTGCACACCCAAGATAATTGTTTGGGGTGGCTAGTTAAGCATGATCTCAAGATTCCATCCCTTCCAATACTCTACATTATTTATTTGCCTAGTTAACCCTACTATTACTAAAATCTCATGGCGTGGTCACATGATATTTCCCGTATATGTTGCACCGTAGTATAGTTATGCTAGATATGAATCCACTTTGTCACTTGGCAGTCCAATTTTGATTCACCCCAGCATGATGCAATAATTAAATAAGTCCTAGCTACGCATAAAAATTGACTAAACTATTTTTTCCATGCTTGGAGGAATTATATTATATCACATGTCGCATAGCACGTAGGTACCCCTCAGTGTAAACATGTAATATTATCACATAGGAATACTAGCACGTACGAACACATAGAACGTAGTAAGTGTATCAGCATGGATACAAATGGTCGAGTCAAGTTACCAATCATAGTAAATCACATGAGTTCTATCATATTGCAACACATAAGTCAAATCATAAACATATGTGGTGTAGTCACTTGGCGCATGGTCGAACTATACACATGGTCGGGTTGGACGTATAGACGGGTCAAGCTCACATGTGGGCCTAATACTCTCACAGTCATTAAGATAATAGATATTAATAATAAGTCCAATAGAACATTCAAACCAATTCAATTCAATAAAATATGCCAGGGCCGTATGCGCGCATGAAGATCTAGGCCGCATGGTCAAGCAGGGCGCATGAGAATCGGGGCCACAAAGAATATGGGGCTCATAGACATGCAAAGTCCACTCATCCGGGCAAGTGCTAAGTGACAAAAAATAAATATAAGTCAGAGAAGTGACTGATGTGACAAGATAAAAATGTCACAGAGATAAGACAAAAGCATGAAAAGTTGTGCAGATGCACAAAAGTCGTGCAGAGACATGCGCCCAAAAAGAAGAGACACATAGCTCATGGCCGTATAGTATCCTAGCCGCATGGGCGCATGGAGTCGGGCCTTAGTAAATTCTCATGTGTTCAAGGTACTATGCGTCCAACTTTAGAACGCATGCACAGAGTAGTCATGCATTCAACAAGATGGGTGCATGCTGAAGGGGAGCATATTGTTGGGCCGCATGGTACTCCATTATCCCAGAACAACATGTTCAGCCATAAAAAAACTCTAAGAACCCAAAAACTTGTTCACTTCATACAAATTTTTTATCAAGTCCAAATCAAGTGATCCAAAATCCAAAATGCCTGAAATAGAATGCTCTATCACCTAGGAAAATCGGTCACAAAACCATGTTTTAATAGATCAAAACCAAATTTTTTTTATGGAACCCATGAAAACCCTAAACTAAAAATGTAGATCTACTCACATCCACCCATCAAAACCGAAAACTGCAAACATTAAAAGTGTTTAGAATCATAATGTACACATATGAGATTAATAAAATTCTAGAAAAGAGTAAAGATTAAAACCTAAGGGTTTTTCCATATCATGCAAGGTGTACTTGCCTAAAATGAAAGAAGGAGGAGAAATGAGAGAAATTAGGGAAGAGAGAGAAAGAAGTTGGGTTATATAGGTAGGATTTGAGGTTTAGACCATGGGTTCTCTGATAACTTGAACCAACCCATAAAATAAACCATGAACCACACTAAACCAAAGAATGGGCCTAGTCTTCATGCAACCTAATAAACATACAAACAAGAAATAATACGTCCCAAATACGTATATCAGGAACGACGAGTGACATCTCACCCACCTTAGAAAAATTTTGTCCTCGGAATTCAAATTCAAGGCTACCTAGAGAAATCAGAACAAGCACTATACTAACTACAAGCACATCTATACATGCAATCAACAATCAATCATATAATAAAGAAAAGCAATATCATATAGCATGGGTGAACAAATTATGAGATTCGAGATACGAAGGCAAAAGGAAAAATATACTGTAACACCCCGTTCCGTTCAAGCGGACTGCCGTCTCAAATCGGCAAAAGTGCAACTGTCCCGACCCACTTTGCCTCAAACTAAAAGCAAAGGATATCAAGACTTGTCCCTACAGGAATTCAACTTAGGTTTTCAGAAGCTCGCTCGGGGTATCGCTCTACCGAGGAGAATCATCGCTAAGGTGGGTGGCTACGGTGAACTTGTCTTTGCTTAGCCAGCACACATAAAATCTGGATTGTTCATGCTAGTCGCTAGGTGAATAACCCCCTGCATGCTAATAAATCCAACGCACCTAGCTAAGGGAATAATCCCAACTTGTATTTCTATGCTAGAACATGGAAAATGAAATACTGCTTATATTCAGACACTCGCATGCTAAGTCCCTAACGGTTTCATCCCTCGGCTTACCTTCGGGTCCTAGCAACGTGTTTACTTATGTTCCTTAGAAACGCATGCTTGTCTGCTTGAATGTTGCCTTGTTTTCATCCAAACCCCGGAAGACTACTAAGTAGTCGTTCCGTGCATGATTGAACCTGCAAGTATCCTGGACCGTTAGGTCACCAAGCAGCCCCGAACCAGGGGAATGCATCAAGGCAAGTTATTGTACAGAAACAAGATCCAAGTATCTCGTGTACTCGTATACTCGTGTTCCAGTGCACTCGTGTTCTCGTGTTTATGTGCACTTGTGTTCTCGTGTTCTCGTGTATCTCGTGATAATTAAAAGACCCAAAAGAAAGTGCATATCGCGGACAACTCGAAAATGAGGTATAGTTCCACGGACGGTCACCGGGGCACTGGGGCCGATCCGATCGGGATGGAACTCCACGTATGGTCCCTCGTGTTCGGGCGAGTGGTTTGTAGCACCTCGTGTACTTTGTTGCATTCCACTTTTCCGGGACCACATCATGTTTAGTCCATCGTGTGCGGGCGAGATGGTTTGTAGCACATCGTGTACTTTTGCTGCAATCCATCTTGGCCTTGGACTACTTCATGTACAATCTCTCGTGTTCGGGCGAAATGGTTCATAGCGCATCGTGTGCTCTCGCTGCGTCCCATTCTCGTCTGGGATTAGTCCTTTATGGCTATGCCAGTGACTCATGTTCATATAGATAAGTCATCCTCGCTTAGCGGCTATCCGCGTGCGAGTCATTGCATCGCATCAAGAACAACTGAGCACACCAAATATTGTCCCGTTCAATGACCCTCGTGTTTGCATATGCTATGCCCCTGAATGCTTATACTTGCCGTGCTTGAATTTATAATGTTTGCCTCAATGTTTGCCTTGGACAGGGAAGGAGATGGTAAGTTGGTAAGTCTCGCCGTGTTTTCTCTCATGTTGCACGGCGTCCGACACGTAAGGCTATTCAATATTTGCATGAAACTGATCCTAAGGCAACTAAAAAGACAACTTAATAGTTGGTGCACGGAACTTATATTACATATTTGGATTTGTCGAGCGGGCGAGTAGCTTCCCCACTAGTGCATTCAATGTACTGATAATCCACCAGTTTGTATGCAGGGTGTGGGAGAACCTCGTTTGGTGCGGATGCCTCCCCAGTAGTGCTAAGGCCAGTAGTTCCCTCTGAAGCCTTGCAACGGTGCGTCCGAAACAGAAGCACATATACAAGACATAATGTTGGAACATAGCCCGAACTCGCCTGAACATCGCCTGTACAATCATTCCACAGTTGTAGCCACTTGACACACTTTTACTGTTTCAGAGAGAGAGGCTTGAGCGACTTGTAATCTCGGCTATACGCCGCCTGTAACACATGTTTATATCAATAAAAAGCTTGCTTTACTTCAACTTGTGTTTCAATGCTTCTGCTATATTGTCGACTCAGTGAACCTGTTACCAAATCGCTATGCGTTTATGACTCCGCTGCACTCGAACAATCTGTGCGACTCTGTGGCTTAGAACTCTTACCGCCAGCCAATGAATCACGGCCTTGCACGGGCGCGGTTTACGCTCGTGCGGCATCACGCCCGGATGGGTCAAGCGATCGTTCCGCGGGAGCGCTGGCGAGGGTGATTCCCGCCTAGCTGGAACGGCCGATTGCCTACGGGAGATCGGGGCGTGACATAGTGGTATCAGAGCCTGGCTTCTTCGCCTTTGGAATTCAATTCGATTATCTCAGTTTTAAAAGCTCGTTCGTGGGTTATGTGCACGCTCTCTCTCAATGCCTCGATGGGATATTCCAACAATAAGTCTAAATACTTTTAAAATATGTTTTGAATGATATGATTGCTTGTCTGGTTGTATGCTGCGAGTGGCCTTTGTGCCAACCTGTGCGAACCCTTGAGAGTATCGCTAGTAGCTTGTCCGATTTCACTAACTCTAAGTATGGTTGAATGCATCTATTCGAGGGACACCTTGAACTAGTGCACCATCCAAGACTTAAGGAAAGGTGAAACTCGAGTGCTAAGACTTCGCTATCACTAAGCTGGTTAACGTGTTCACGCTAGAGGGGCCCTTCGAAAGTGCGCACGACCCAGTCTAAGCGATATGCTGATTTCGATGCTTGTGCAAGTGAATATCCAAATGAACAAGTACAACGACTTGTCTAGGATTGCCTCAACCCTAGATCACTGCTTGTCCTTAGTAAGTCTTGAGGACGAGACTTTTTCTAAGTTGGGTAGAATGTAACACCCCATTCCGTTCAAGCGGACTGCCGTCTCAAATCGGCAAAAGTGCAACTTTTCCGACCCGCTTTGCCTCAAACTAAAAGCAAAGGATATCCAGACTTGTCCCTACAGGAATTCAACTTAGGCTTTCAGAAGCTCGCTCGGCGTATCGCTCTACCGAGGAGAATCATCGCTAAGGTGGGTGGCTACGGTGAACTTGTCTTTGCTTAGCAAGCACACATAAAATCTGGAATGTTCATGCTAGTCGCTAGGTGAATAACCCCATGCATGCTAATAAATCCAACGCACCTAGCTAAGGGAATAATCCCAACTTGTATTGCTATGCTAGAACATGGAAAATGAAATACTGCTTATATTCAGACCCTCGCATGCTAAGTCCCTAACGGTTTTATCTCTCGGCTTACCTTCGGGTCCGAGCAACATGTTTACTTATGTTCCTTAGAAACGCATGCTTGTCTGCTTGAATGTTGCCTTATTTTCATCCAAACTCCGAAAGACTACTAAGTAGTCGTTTCATGCATGATTGAACCTGCAAGTATCCTGGACCGTTAGGTCACCAAGCAGTCCCGAACCAGGGGAATGCATCAAGGCAAGTTATTGTACAGAAACAAGATCCAAGTATCGCGTGTACTCGTGTATTCGTGTTCCAGTGCACTCGTGTTCTCGTGTTCATGTGCACTCATGTTCTCGTGTTCTCGTGTATCTCGTGATAATTGAAAGACCCAAAAGAAAGTGCATGTCGCGGATAACTCGAAAACGAGGTATAGTTCCACGGACGGTCACCGGGGCACTGGGGCCGATCCGATCTGGATGGAACTCTACGTGTGATCCCTCGTGTTCGGGCGAGTAGTTTGTAGCGGCTCGTGTACTTCGTTGCATTCCACTTTCCCGGGACCATATCATGTTTAGTCCATCGTGTGCGGGCGAGATGGTTTGTAGCACATCGTGTACTTTTGCTGCAATCCATCTTGGCCTTGGACTACTTCATGTACAATCCCTCATGTTCGGGCGAAATGGTTCGTAGCGCATCGTGTGCCCTCGCTGCGTCCCATTCTCGTCTAGAATTAGTCCTTTTTGGCTATGCCAGCGACTCATGTTCATATAGATAAGTCATCCTCGCTTAGCGGCTATCCGCGTGCGAGTCATTGCATCGCATCAAGAACAACTGAGCACACCAAATATTGTCCCATTCAATGACCCTCGTATTTGCATATGCTATGCCCCTGAATGCTTATACTTGCCGTGCTTGAATTTATAATGTTTGCCTCAATGTTTGCCTTGGACAGGGAAGGAGATGGTAAGTTGGTAAGTCTCGCCGTATTTTCTCTCATGTTGCACGGCGCACTGCTCGACACGTTAGGCTATTCAATATTTGCATGAAACTGATCCTAAGGCAACTAGAAAGACAACTTAATAGTTGGTGCATGAAACTTATATTACGTGTTTGGATTTATCGAGCGGGCGAGTAGCTTCTCCACCAGTGCATTCAATGTACTGATAATCTACCAATTTGTATGCAGGGTTCGGGAGAACCTCGTTCGGTGCGGATGCCTCCTTCGTACGTGCTAAGGCCAGGAGTTCCCTCTGAAGCCTTGCAACGGTGCATCCGGAACAGAAGCACATATACAAGACATAATGTTGGAACATAGCCCGAACTCGCCTGAACTTCGCTTGTACAATCATTCCACAGTTGTAGCTACTTAGCACACTTTTACTGTTTCAGAGAGAGAGGCTTGAGCGACTTATAATCTTAGCTATACGTCGCCTGTAACACATGTTTATATCAGTAAAGAGCTTGCTTTACTTCAACTTGTATTTCAATGCTTCCGTTATATTGTCGACTCAATGAACCTGTTATCAAATCGCTATGCGTTCATGACTCCGTTGCACTCGGACAATCTGTGCGACTCTGTGGCTTAGAACTCTTACCGCCAGCCAATGAATTATGGCCTTGCACGGGCACGATTCACGCTCGTGCGGCATCACACCCGGATGGGTCAAGCGATTGTTCCGCGGGAGCGCTGGCGAGGGTGATTCCTGCCTAGCAGGGCCGATTGCCTGCGGGAGATCGGGGCGTGACATATACCTTCCAAGTCAAATACATGCAGATACCGAGACCGGATATCATCTTTGTACTCCCACATCGACTCTTCCAAAGGGTAATGACCCCAAGCAACCCGAACAAGACGAATAGTCCTATTCTTGAGCACCTTCTCCCTTCGGTCCAAAATAGATACATGTTGCTCCTCGTAAGACAAGTCGGTACCAAAGACTATCTTAGAATGGTCGATGATATGATTCAATTTAGGACATACCTACGCAACTGAAACACATGAAATACATCATGCACCTCATGTAGTGAAGGCAGAAGTATAAGATGATAAGAAATATCGCACACCCGTTTGAACGGGCCGACGTATCACAGAATATGCTTCCTGCGAACCCCGAATCTAATGACTCCACGGGTCAAAAAAATCTGCAAGAACACGTGGTTGCCAAGACGAAACTCTAAAAGCCTATGATGGTGATCCGCCCAATGACGATGCCTATCCTATGCAACCTGAAGTCACTCTCTAATCTTCATAACAACTTCTACTGTCTGCGTGATCATTTCTGGGCCTAACATCTTCCATTCGCAAATATCATCATATGCTAATGGTAACCTGCACTTTCTCCCATATAGTGCTTCAAAAGAGGCCATATGAATACTCGCCTGATAACTATTATTGTACAAAAACTCAAAGAGATGAAGATAATCTTCCCAAGACCCTCCAAAATCTAAAGTATAAGCTCGCAACATATCTTCTTATGTCTGGATGGTTCTTTCTGATTGGCCATTTGTTTGAGATGGTAAGTAGTACTGAATCTCAGTTTGGTGCCCAAACTCTGTTGCAAGCTATTCCAAAAATATGAAGTAAAACGAGTATCTCAATCTGATACGATACTCACTGGGATACCGTGTTGTCTTACTATTTGTCGCATGTATATCCCTTTCAACTGCTCTATAGACTGTCCTACTGGAAAGGAAAAAAATGAGCTACTTTCATGAGTCGATCCACTAGTACCCAAACTACATCACGACCAGTCAGGGATCTAGGTAAATCGGTCACAAAGTGTATTATGATATGCTTCCACTTCAACTCCGAAATATGAAGCAACTGTAGTAATCCTACGGTTCTTTGCTGGTCAGCCTTCACTTATTGACAAACTAAACATCGAGAAATGAATCACGCTATCTCCCTCTCTATCCCATTCCACCAAAAATATTGCTTGATATCTTGATACATCTTGGTACCTCCTAGATGAATTGAATACTGGAAACTGTGCGCCTCTGTCATGACTTCTTCTCGGATATCTCCGCTTGGTTCACAGAGACAATTTTTGAATCTAAGTGTTCCATCATCGTGAATCATCAACTCCTTCCTGAACTTTCGAATCCTCTGCTTGGGATGCCTTAATTCTCTCAACCAAAGTATATTGTATTCGCAAGCTTGCCAAAATTCCTGCATCCTGCGAAAGTACTATCTCAATAATCATATCTTGAAGATCCTCCAATATATGTCGTTGCGATGTCAACATATATGCACTACCTCTCCTGCTTAGAGAATTCGCTACCACATTCACCTTGCCTGGATGGTACTGGAGTTCCACGTCATAATCCTTTAATAATTTTAACCACCTCATCTGCCTTATATTCAAATTTTTGTGGGTAAATATATACTTCAGGCTCTTGTTATATGTAAATATCTCTACCCGATCATCATATAAGTAGTGCCTCCATAACTTAAGTGGAAACACCAATGCCACCAACTCCAAATCGTGTGTTGGATAATTCTTATCATGATCTCGAAGCTGTCGAGATGTTTAAGCTATCACTCTTCTATGTTGCATCAATACACACCCCAGTCCCTTGCCATATGCATCACATTATACTGTAAACCCTCAAGAACCTAATGGAAGCGTGAGAATCGGTGCCAAAATTAGTCTCTTATTCAATTTCTCAAAGGCTGTCTGACACTCTGGTGACCAATCAAACTTAGCCTTCTTGCACGTCAAATGGGTCAATAGTGCTAAAATTCTTGCAAAGTCTGCTACGAACCTCCTATAATATCCTGCCAATCCTAGGAAACTACGCACTTCAGCCACCGTCTTAGGAACTGGGGAACTTTCTATGGCCTTATCCTTCTTCGGGTCTACTGCCATTCCTTCTTCCGAGATAATGTGTCCCAAGAATGATACATGATCTAATCAAAACTCGTACTTGCTGAGCTTTGCATACAACTGGTGTTCCCTCAAAATCTGTAAGACCTTCCAAAGATGCTCTTCATGCTCCTCTTCGAAACATGAGTAGAAAAGAATGTCGTCTATGAAAACCACTATGAGCTAATCTAGGTATGGGATAAAGATGCGGTTTATTAGATCCATAAATACTGTCTGAGCATTTGTCAGTCCGAATAACATAACTAAGAATTCATAATGCCCATATTGTAACCTAAATATTGTCTTGGGTATGTCTTGCTCCCAAAATCTTACTTGATGATATCCAGACCTGAGATCGATCTTTGAGATAACCCTAGCTTTGTTCAACTGATCAAACAAATCATCGATTCTTGGTAATGGGTACTTGTTCTTCACTGTCACTGTATTTAGTTGCCTGTAATTGATACACAACCGTGTTAACCTATCCTTCTTCTTTACTAGAAATACTGGCGCTCCCCAAGGTGATCCACTGGTTTGGATAAACTTCTTTGCCTTCAGTTCTTCTACATATTGATACAACTTGTCCAGTTCTGATTGTGACATCTGGTGAACCTTACAAGATATTGGTGTAGAAGCATGAAAATACGCTGGGGAATTATACGCGTAAAATCCCCGACATACATGAAGCACGCATAAAACAGAAGCTTCAGCACAGTGTGGCATAAAACATGACTTCAGAACTGCCCGCGTAAAGCAGCGCTCCAAGGCTATTTTGGCGTAAAAGGTTGCTACACCTCCCTACGGCGTAAACTATGTCTGCTTTTAAGGCAGCGTGAAGTTGTACGAGAAACTCTTCGTATTCCTCGAATGAACCTGTCAGACAGAACAGTGAACCTGACTCCTGACAAAGAGTACTGCATGACGATCGAGAGGACGACTGTAATGATGATTCTGCACAGAGGCCCAGGTTGTCGTTTAGTGGCATATCCTTGATACAAGTCATTTTTATGCACTCAAGGAATACGCTGCCTATTTTACACAGGCAGAAATGAGCCTGTACGCTCAAGATGAGACGAAACCAAACGCCACGTCAAAAGCTGTTCTTCGTACAGAACTCGAGGCACCTCTCTGCAGTTAATACACGAGATGGGGACAGATCTCTGTATTTAATGCACAAGATTTGGTTCTACTTTTAATGACTGGGAGAGCTAAAACTAGGGTTAATACGCTCATATCACTATCCCTGCATGTTACTCCAATCAGGCTATTTTCAACTATAGGAGTACGCCGTATGCTATCTCCTCGAAATACGCCAACTCAGGCTATATTTACAAAGGTACGGGATAAGGCTATTTGGTCCAGAATACGCTCAAAACCTCAGTCAAGAAGGATAATTGGCTAGTTTACGCTGGTTACCTAGTATTTATGCAGCATCAAGCTTTACGCAGAACTTGGCTTTTACGCCAACACAACAACTATTTGGCTTTTACGCCAATAGGACAGCTACTTGGCTTTTATGCCAACAAGACATCTACTTGGCTTTTACACCAACAAGACAGCTATTTGGCTTTTATGCCAACGAGATAGTTATTTGACTTTTATGCCAACCATCTCTACGCGAGGGGCAGTTACCTACCTGGCTTGTATGTCGTGATCTTCGATGAGCGATTATATGCATTACCTCATAATGGAACATGCGTCACACGCGGATTCAGGAGATCATTCAGACGTGGGTAGCAGTTATTATAACCGTCGCGTAAAAGGTACAACTCTCTCCACTAATTGGCTTCTACGCCGACTGGTCAATTACTGTGACCGAGCTCTATAAATAGAGACCTCCGATCATAGGAGAAAAAGGTCGAAGAAAAGAGGTCGAAGAAAAGAGGTCGAAGAGGGTGGTAAAAAAAAATCAGAGAGAGAGAGCACATATAGAGAGTGTTGATTGACAACTTTGGCAACGAGAGTTCAATCCCTCCTGCAATCTTTGAAGCTTCATCTTCTTTTATAGTACTTCTTCGTCATCGTGTGGTCCAAGGGACAAAGTGATCGACCGCAGATCAGACTCCTATAGCAATATTTCCCCAGAATCATTTTTATTGTACTTAACATCCCATTATAGGATTAATTGTACTCTTTTTTTTTCTTGTTTGTAAACAAAGAAAGGGTTTCATATAAACCTAGTTTCTTTCTTCTGTTTATCATCAAACAATTGGTACTGCTCCTGTCATGCCCCAGTTCCAAATATAAGGAACTGAGCTATGTGGCAATAGCTAGTGGGTACACTTTGATGGGTATCCAAATCTAATGGACCCGATGGAGTGCACCTAAGATGTAAAGTACAATAATAAAACCCAATATATAACACATAGGCAGTGAAACTAAATCTCATCCACAGACAACAGAAATATAAAGCACATATAGAAGAACATAACTACTAATGTACAGAAGGGAAATAAGATGGGAAATGTATCATAATACAAATACGAGAAGAGTCACACGGGAACAAACCCGCTAATACAAATACTGAAATGAAGGAAAGCAGTAAGATAACTAGGAACGGTATCTGAAAGCTATATAGTAATACCGTCCCAGGGTAAAGTTACTACCAGAGATCAAACGAAGTCCTCAGAAAGGATCTCGTCCTCTGCAACAAGTCCCGCTCTTAGATAAACACCCGGTCCGTACTCCTCCGGATAGTCCTCCTCGCTTAAGCCTAGAAGGGAACCAGGTCCTCAGAGGGACATAACAAGGTACAAAAATAGTATGCCATAGTATAACGGAAAGAAACAAGTGCAACGCCGGTGTAATCTAGCAAAGCCACCTAAGTGAGACACAACTTTGAAGACAATGTTCGACGCATGGGCATTCCAAAATAAAATTGTAGCTCCGAACACAGAGACACACGGGGCGTACCGTAGCTCCGAGCACAGAGTCACACGGGTGATACCACGACTCCGGATACAGGAACACTACATAAATAGGATATATACATATATATAGCACGTGCAGAGTAGCCCAAACGTCTAATAATTGTCTTCCCCTCCCAAAGCAGTCAATGAGTGTTCGTTGAACCTGAACCTCTATCTAACAGTCTCGTCATACTGAAGTAACTATCAATAATCATGACCCTAAAGTCATCCCAGATTCCGGTCATGCTGACAGTATCAGGATATAAGAAATCTGGTACGATGACGGTGTCTGAATGTGTCATAGGGTTATGATATAACCAAGTATCTACATCAAGGTCTTGCGAACATCTATCAATCGTTACCAGACGTTAACGACAAACTTCTGCACCCGGTTATGACCCGGATGCGAAGTAACAATTCTGATCCAAAGTGCGCACAACACATAGAATAAATAAATAAAAATTTGGTAACAGAGATACAGGATGGCAAGGTACACTTGCCTGGATCCGGATGTTGAAGATAGGGCTCTGGTACAACAACAAAGTCTGCGATCCTAAAGTACCTAGAGATGAGATACAAGATCAATCAATAAACTATCATGATGCTATTCTAAAATAAAAGGTGACACACGTCTAGCATAGGCTTCAGTCCTAGTTACATATAGCTCAATAGACACTAAACTAGAGGGTTGACCAAAGATGACTAAAGGAAAGTCGCATCAATTATGATCAATCATCAGTATAACATCATCAAACCAAAACCTCAATCCCCTACTATTTATCATAGTGCTTTCAGTAGTTCAAGCTATGCACATCCTCAATCCTTGTGTTCATAGACGTTATTATGTACATTCAAATATATCATCCTCAAATAAAATAATTATTAATTCTTAAACTCTAATTTATATTACGGTCCTTTTATTATTCGAACATCGTTTCACATATAAATAGCTACTCCTCAATCAATTCGTTATTAATTATCAAGCCCTCAATAAATGACCATCTTAATAATATCATAACACCATTTTATACTTAAAAACATACTCCTCAATACCCATCAACAATGCATGGAAATATATCATAAACCCTAAAACTCTTGTGCAACATTCATAACCCTAACTAGGTTCTATTTAGCAAAAAGCAAAACTACACTAAAACAATGAGATAGGTAAGGAGTTTCCCCGGTGACTGCGGGTGGTGGCAGCGGCGATACTGCGGCTCTGGTCAGGTATGGAGTCTACCGCAGGGGTAGCATGAGTCTCGACCGAGGTGGCGGGGTACTCGACTGTTGTGGAGGGGACTTTGCTCGAGGTGGTAGTCGTGGGAGGGTAAAACTGGTCGTGGAGGTGGTGGTGGTGCGAGGGTGGTTCATCGAGGTGGTAGTGCTAGCCGTGGAGGTGGCAGCGGGTGGCTCGGTCATGGTAATATGGAGATGCGGGGGGGGGGGGGGGCAGCAGCAAAGTGGCCGAGGGTGGTGGAGATGCGGGGGACGACAGTAGATGCTGGGGATCTAACCGGAGTAAGGTGGAGCGAGGATGGCAGGGGTCGGGGAAGAAGAAACGGGTGGAGGTGGAGTCATGGAGGGAGTCGGCCGGAGTAAGGTGGAGCAGGGGTCGACAGCAGTTGACTGTTGCGTGTGGTTGGCAGCGGCAAGGTGGTGAGTGAAGGCTACTGGAGGAGGTGGTCGAGGGTGTAGGTCGGAGAAGAACAGTGAAGGCTGGTGCTCGGATGCTAGGTTGAAGAAGAAGAAGAAATGAAGTAAAATGAGTGGTAAAGAAGAAGAATGAGAGGTGTACTCGGCTGAAGTAGGGAAGAGGGAGGAGAGAGACGGGTGGTTCCTAGGTTTCTAGGGATTAGGGATGGCACATTGGGAAAGGGGGTGAGGGGGAGTGATTATATAGTAGATTGTGTGGTGGGGATGATGTTGCATTTTCAATGAAGGGCCAAGATTTAACATGAAGAAAGTGTTCAAACAAAAGGGAGGAGAGAGAGATGATGATTGGACCGGTCATGAGTGGGAGGGGGGTTTCTTCATTGGCCTTGACTAATAGGTTGGTGACACCTAGCACCATATTTGCAAATAAGCCCCTTAACTTTTGGGTATTTGCACAAGAATAAAAAGTGATGGGGATTTTGTGTGGGAAGTGGTATTTGGTGTTATATAGGGTGGGGGGTGTTGTGTGTTTTGCATGGGCTTCATAAAGGGGTATTGGGTTAAATTGGGGTTCAGTTGGGATTAGTCAAAGTTGGTATCGCTAATTTAATTAAAATAAAGTGTCATGTGATCTTAAATTAAATAAGGGCATATGGGGTCTTAATTAGGAGTGGCACAAAGGTGATGAACGGTGTAGGCTTGGTGTCAGTCTTGGGCCCTTTAATTGGTTCGGCGGAACGGGTTGAGTTTGTGTTCCAAAATTGATAGCAACGATATAGGTACGCGATATAGGATTAAAGAATTAATTTTAGGACTGGAAAGTTGTACAATTAAATTAGAGCACAATGGAGTGTGTTTATGAGTGACAGAAAAGTCCAGCGCCTAGGTTGGCTTGTCAAGTTAAGAGTACAGCAATTTGTTGGAAATTTAGGGTTGTTGTTGGACTCCAAATATTGTAGCAACAGTAGGGTGCACCTAGGGTTTTAATTAAGGAACCAGTCAAATGTAACATAATTTCTAAACCTTAATCACCCTGATGCTAAACCAAAATTTCTAACCCTATCTAGTCTACCTAAAAATAATAATTGAGAGGATTTACATCCTTCCCAACTTAGAGAATTTTTTCTTCAAAATTAAAAGTAAAGCACGAATGAGAATTACGAGAATCAAAAAAATAAGCAGATAATCGAATGCAGTAAGTAAATTCGTACCTCGGTCCTCAAATAAATGCGAAAAATACTGTCGAATGGAATCCTCGCACTCCCAGGTAGACTCGCCTGGCGAATGATGCTTCCATGCAACCCTGACCACTCGAATAGTCTGTCCCCTCAAAATTTTCTTACTGCGATCGAGTATCCCCACTGGCTGCTCTGCATATGATAAACTGGGCCCGATTGTAATCTCTGAATGATCGAGCATATGGCTAGGCTCTGCCACGCTTCTTCTCAACTATGATACGTGAAATACGTCGTGCACTCCTTCTAATGATAGAGGCAATGCAAGACGATAAGCCACTTCGCTAACTCGCTCCAAGATGTCAAAATGTCCAATGTACCTCAGACTCAGCTTGCCTCTGCCCTCGAATCTGATGGTACCACGAGTGGGCGATATCTTCAAAAATACATGGTCACCTTCCTTGAACTCCAAAGGTCTTTGGTGCGTATCTGCCCAATGCTTCTGTATGTCCTATGCTGCTTGCATGTGGCCCTGAATCTGCTTCACTTTCTCCACTATCAGTGTCAACTCTGGACCAAGTATCTGATGCTCTCCCGTGTCACTCTAACATACCGGTGACCTATACTTCCTGTCTTACAGTGCCTCATAAGGTGCCATCTGTGTGCTGGCTTGGTAGCTGTTATTGTAGAAGAATTCCACCAAGTGTAGATGGTCCTCCTAAGATCCTCTAAAGTCAATCATTCACGCTCTCAATATATCCTTTAGTATCTGAATCGTGCGCTCTGACTGACCATTAGTCTATGGATGATATGCAGTGCTAAACTTGAGACGAGTTCCTAGACTCTCCAACATACTCTGCCAAAAATATGACATGAAACTGGAATCACGATCCGATACAATGCTGACAGGCACTCCATGTAGTCGTACTATCTGCCTCATATATATGTCAACTAATATCTCTGTGGACTGCCCAACTCTGAAGGGCAAGAAATATGTAGACTTGGTAAGTCGGTATACGATAACCTAGACTGCATCCTTTCCACTAGGGCTCCTCGGGAATCCCGTAACGAAGTCTAAAGTAATGTGCTCCTACTTTCACTCGGGAATGGGAAGCGGCTGCAATAGTCCTGCAGTCCTCTGGTATTCGGCCTTGACCTGCTGACAGACCAAATATCTCGTCACGAATCTCGCAATCTCCTTCTTTATCCCATTCCACCAGTAGTGTTATCTCAAATCTGGGTACATCTTCGTACCCCCGGGATGAAGAGAATAAATTGAGCTATGAGCCTCGGTCATCAACTCCTAGCGTAGCTCACCACTCTGAATGTATAGGCGATCTCCATACATTAATGTTCCGTCTTCATGAATCTGGAGTCCCGTCTGCATGACGTCCTTTCTCCTCTCTCGCAGTTGTCGGAACCTCGCATCTGTAGGCTGGGCTGCCTTAATCCTCTCAACCAATATAGACTGAACCTTTAGACTGGCCATCTGTCCATCCATGTCTGGCAATACAACCTCTATCCTGAGCTCCTGAAGATCCTCTAACAATTGCCGCTGAGTCATCAAAAAGTTTGCCATGGTCTTCCTTCTTAAGGCATCTGCTACTACATTAAGTGACAGTGGATTTTTATACAGCGGTTTTGGCGACGGCTTTTGCAGTGACAGTTAGAACTGTCACTAAAGGGTCTGTTTATTAAAAATCAGTGTTTTAACACACTGTTTTCAGTGACAGTTAGACAGTTTTAGTTTATATTTTATATATGATAATTATATATATATGTATATATATATGTATTGTGAGATATAATACTAGTATTGTTATAATTTTAATTGTATAATAATAGTTTATATATAATATATTATGTATAAGGATAAATAATATACCTATATATATCTTGAACATTACTTTGTGTGGATACCAAGTGGGTTCAAACCATGATTCCTAATTGTTGAATTTAATATCCTATATTGTTATATACTTTATTGATTGATATATATATATGGTGAGGATTTACCTTGGATTCACGTATCCGAAGATACGATATCCTAATATTTAGATTGTGGTTCCTAAGACTTAGATTTTAGTATTTTGATCCAAGATTTTGGTGCTAGACTTGTGCAACTTAGAAATAGATAGTTGACTCATAGTTGACCACAGTTGACTTTTGACTCAGAATTGACTTATTGACCTAGAAGTTGACTAGTTTAACTTGTTCTCTTTTCGGGACCTTGTATTAATATTGTATTCCATATCTAGGTCTTCGAGGCACCGAGTCAGACATCGGTGAGACTGTTCTTTGGACCTCAGACGAGTAGTACATTCTTTGATAGTTTCTCATTTATGATATCCTCTATGTTCACTGTATCTAGTGTAGATATCCATGTTCTCTTGACACTATGGTTACACGAATTGGTATATGCGGATCTCGTCATGAGATGTTATTCTTTGGTATATGGTGTATATGGTACAAGTATTGTTTCATTGGTTATCTTGTACATGTACAGACACCAATTTTTCGGGAGGAGTCGCTCTCTTCTTGGGGAATCTAGTGCCATAGCATATCGTGGTTGGATCTATTATACCAGTCGGGGGTGGGGAGTATTAGTATAGATATGTGATCAATATCCCTATTGAATAAAATACAGATTATAGAATAGTGTTGATCATGCACCGACATATGATTAGCCAGGCCGCATTGCATCTTGCCCAAGCCGATCACATGTTAAGCTAGTACTCACACACTTAGTCATTAGTATTATTGTTCCATTGGCATATTGTTCATTATTGTATTTATTTCCAGTATTTTCTTATTGTATATATATCTCTTATATCTATTGTGCATCTTGTTTATCCACAGCTATTTACTGTTACATAGTTTTTATCATTGATTAGAACTGCTGTTAGAGATGTACTCTGCTCCTTTTCTGACTGGATATATTTTTGCAGATGACACTGAGGAGTGGTACCCTACCTTTTATGGACCCCAGGATATTGTGGGTTTAGATTCTGAGACCCTGGCTCAAGAGGGACTTATCCCAACTGAGACAGTTGACCCTGAAGTTGTAGCCTCGTAGTATTCTTTGTACTGGATTTGTCTCCAACTTATTTTTATTATTTCTTCAGACTCATTGATGTATTATTTAGACTCATGAGTTGTATTGTGACTATTCTATTCTTATCTGATTCGTGCTCATTTCTATCTTAGTTCTGTGATTGAGTATACTATCATTATTGGTGGTTCATTATATTGTTAGATAGATTATCTAGACAGCGTTCTACCGCCGATTCTACGGCATAGGCTGGGCGTTATTTCCGACTAGTACCCTTACACCGGGTGCGGGTCGTGACAAGGGTGGTACTGCAACTCAATATCAAAGTCTGTCATCAACTCTAGCCATCGCCTCTGTCTCATGTTGAGCTCCTTCTGAGTGTAGACATACTTTATACTTTTGTGATCTGTGTAAATCTTAACCCGCTCCCCATAAAGGTAGTACCGCCATAGCTTTAGTGCAAATATTACTGTAGCTAGCTCTAGATCGTGCGTCAGATAGTTTTTCTCATGAACTCTCAGCTGTCTCGATGCGTAGGCTATCACCTTGCCGTGCTGTATCAGTACACATTCTAATCCGATCCCAGACGCATCGCTATACACCACAAATCATCCCGATCCCGAAGGAAGTGTCAAAATCAGTCCTGATGTCAGACGCTTCTTTATCTCATCGAAAGCCGTCTAATACTCCTCAGTCCAGATAAACTCCTCGCCTTTACCCATCAGCCATATCATAGGCGCAGCGATACTCGAGAAGTTTTCCACAAATCTTCGATAATATCCGACAAGTCCAAGAAAACTCCTAATCTCTGTAACTGATATAAGGGTAGGCCACGTCTCTACTGCAGTGATCTTCTTCGGGTCAACTGTTAGTCCATCTTCGGTGATTATGTGTCCCAGGAATGGAACTCTATCCAAGCAAAACTCATATTTGCTGAGCTTGGCATACAGCCTCTTCTGCCTCAGCGTCTCCAACACGATCCTGAGATGCCCCTCATGCTCCTCCTGGCTCTTGGAATATACCAAGATATCGTCGATAAATACCACCACGAACTTATCTAAGTACTAGTGGAAAACCTTGTTCATCAGGCTCATAAATACTGCTGGCACATTGGTTAAACCAAATGGCATAACTAGAAACTCATAGTACCCGTACTTCATCCGAAAAGCCATCTTCGGAATGTCCTCCCTTCGTACCTTGATCTGTTGATAGCCGGATCTGAGATCAACCTTCAAGAATAAACATGCGCCACTTAGCTGATCAAATAAATCATCGATGCGCGGCAAAGGGTACTTATTCTTTATCGTTATAGCATTTAACATCGTATAATCGATACACAAATGTACCGTCCCGTCCTTCTTTGGTACAAATAAGATGGGTGCTCCCCATGGAGAAATACTAGCCCGAATGAAATCCTTGTCTAAGAGATCATGTACTTGGACCTTCAACTCAACCAACTCGTTCGGTACTAGTCTGTAGACGGGGAAAATAACTGGCTCGGCTCTGGGAGTCAACTCTATAGTGAACTCTATCTCTCTGTTAGGTGGCAGGCCTGGAAGATCCTCTGGAAACACATCCTCAAACTCTGATATAAAGTGAGGGTACATCAGTTCACCTTATGTAATGTGTGTCGCTAAGGTAGGTTGGACACCATGCTCTCGGGCTCCACAAAGAAACTCAAACTCAGGGTGATCTGGTGGTCTAAAAATAATGCAACCACGACGGCAATCTAGCGTTGCATGGTATTAGCTCAACTAATCCATGCCTAGGACAACGTCATTGTCCAGCATGGAGAAGACAAAAAATCGGGCATACATCTCTCGCCCGCAAACAACTACTGAACAAGATCTACAAGTGTCGCTAACTGGTACTATTCCATCTCCCGTAAGAATCCTCTTAATCTTCGGAAGGGGTACAGTTGCTATTCTATGGGTGGTCATGAAACTAGCAGCTATGAAAGAGTGTGTAGCACCAGAATCAAATAATACTACTGCTGGTAATGAAGCTACTAAGATAGTACCTGCGATCACTTCTCCGGCTGTCTCCGTCTCCTTTATGGTCATCGCATAGGCCTAGCCATGTCTCAGTGCTGGTACCTTCGGCAGTTGTTAAGCCTGCTGGAATCGATCTACCTGTGCGGCCAAGGGTGGCCTCCTCTGATTTTCTCCTGGTGCTGGTGGTCGTAGTGCCCCAGCTCCTACGTAGGGCGGCCTCGGCGGGAGGCTGCTGGTAAAGCCTCAGTGTTGGCAAGGCTGGCCGATGAACCATCTGTACTGGAGCCCTCTGGTCTGGGCAATCTCGGACTGCATGTTGGTCTGACCCATATCTCAGGCACACTCCCAGCTTCCGTCGACAGTCCCTCAATAAATGTCCCTTCTTGCAGTAGTAATGGCATGTGGGAATCACTAGTCCCTGCAGGGTTGCTGCTCTCTGCTTTTGCGGTACCAGTGGACATTTTATAGGTCCTTCTTATGGAGCTTGAACTGATGATGACGATGCACATGAGCGCTTCAGACTGGCCTCCATCTTGTTGATGCGGTCCTGGCGTCGTGGTGCTAATAGAACCTCGGAGTAGGAGGTGGGGGCTATAGACCCAATAAATCTCTGCGTTTGGAAACTCAGGCCTTCATAGAACTTCTCGGCCTTTTTATCCTTGGTCGGGATCAAGTACGGTACAAATTGGCTCAAACGGATGAACTCTGCATTGTATTCCTCTATGGTCAAAGTACCCTGCCTGAGGTTCTGGAACCTATCTCAAAGTTCTGCTCTTGCAGTAGAAGGTATATACATCTCTTGGAAGAGCCTAGAGAACTGCTCCCATGTGACCCGATCGGGCCCTAAATGCTCCTCCTCTGAGAGCCACCAGTGATGAGCGTTGCCGGTAAGCTGCATCCTAACGGCGGTCATCCATCTATGCCTCAGGAGATCGGTGGCCTCCAACTGGTGCTGAATGCTGGTGAGCCATGTATGAACCTCCGTCGACTCTTCCGTGCCAGCAAAAGGAAGTGGTATCATATGACGGAAGACTATGAAAGACCTCATCGTCGACTGGCGAGCAGGTTGTGATGCCTGTCCCAAGGCCGTCATAATACTTTCCCTCAAGGTCTCAGCCTGGCGCTGCTGGGCCTGCTACTAAGCCTGCTGCTGGACCTGTTGCTGTGCCTGCATCATAGCATAGACCATCTGAAATATCTGCTGCCCGTCCATGGTTTGCCCTGTTAGGAAAGGTATATATGGCATCTATGGAGGAAATATAGGTGGTGGGGGCAACTGTTGCTCCTCCTGTCTTGCGGTTCTCTGGTCCTCATGACCTGCCTGATGCGGAGTCTGGTGCCCGTCTGAAGGCACCTCTGGCTGTCCAAATAACTGTCCCTGGGGAGCTGGAGTCAACAGAAGAACATGCCCCAGTTCCAGTTTTCCGTATGACCCTACGTCACGGGGGACATTGCCCGACAGCGCGATACGTCCGCTACAGAGATTCATAACTCTGAAAAGAAGTCATATTTAAGATCAGCATTGAGGAATTAAACAAGATATAAATTGGCAACAAAAAATTGAAATAGAGGTGTCATGTGAAGGACTCGAGCATGTAGATGAGATTCCTAATATCTATTCCTAATTTGCAGGCTCTCTTGGCACAATCAGGTAACCAAGTCGATATAAGTCGGACCTGCATGGGCTACCACAAAAATAATGTCACGCCCCAGTTCCAAATATAAGGAACTAAGCCACGTGGAAATGGCCAGCGGGTATACTTCGACGGGTATCCCAATCTAATGGACCCGACAAAGTGCACCTAAGTTGTAAAGTACAATAATAAAACCCAATATATAACACATCGACTGTGAAACTAAATCTCATCCACAGACAACATAAATATAGAGCACATATAGAAGAATATAACTACTAATGTGCAGAAGGAAAATAAGACGGGAAATGAATCATAATACAAATACGAGAAGAGTCACATGGGAACAAACCCGCTAATACAAATATTAAAATAAAGGAAAGCAGTCAGATAACTAGGAACGATATCTGAAAGCTAGATAGTAATATCGTCCCAGGGTGAAGTCACTACCAGAGATCAAACGAAGTCCTCGGGAAGGATCTCATCCTCTACAACAGGTTCTGCTCCTAGATATACACCCGGTCCGTACTCCTCCAAGTAGTCTTTCTCTCCTAAGCCTGGAAGGGAACCAGGTCCTCAGAGGGACATTACAAGGTACAAAAATAGTATGCCATAGTATAATAGAAAGAAACAAGTGCAAAGCCAGTGTAATCTAGCATAACCACCTAAGTAAGACACAACTTTGAATAAAATGTTCGACGCGTGGGCTATCCAAAATAAATCTGTAGCTCCGAACATAGAGACACACGGGGCATACCCTAGCTCCAAGCACAGAGTCACACGGGTGATACTACGACTCCGGATATAGGAGCACTACATTAATAGGACATATATATATATATATATATATATATATATATATGTATATATAATGCGTGCATAGTAGTCCAAACGTCTAGTAACTGTCTTCCCCTACCAAAGCGGTCAATGAGTATTCACTGAACCTGAACCTCTATCTAACAGTCTCGTCATACTGAAGTAACTATCAACAATCACGATCCTAAATTCATCCCAGATTTCGGTCATGCTGACAGTATCAGGATACAGGAAATCTAGCATGATAACGGTATCTGAATGTGTCCTAGGGTTATGATGTAACTAAGTATGTACATCAAGGTGTTGTGAAAATCTATCAATCGTTACCAGACGTTACCGTCGAACGTCTACACCTGGTTATGACCTGGACGTGAAGTAATAATTCTGATCCAAAGTGCGCACAATGCATAGAATAAATAAATAGAAATCTGGTAACTGAGATACAGGATGGCAAGGTACACTTGCCTGGATCCGGATGCTGAAGATGGGGCTCCGGTACAACATCCAAGTCCGCGGATCATGAAGTACCTAGAGATGAGATACAAGATCAATCAATAAACTATTACGATGCTATTCTAAAATAAGAGGTGACATACGTCTAGCATAGGCTTCAGTCTTAGTTACATATAGCTCACATAGACACTAAACTAGAGGGTTGATCAAAGATGACTAAAGGAACGTCGTATCAATTACGATCAATCATCATTATAACATCATCAAAACAAAACCTCAATCCCTACTATTTATCATGGTGCTTTCAGTAGTTCAAGCTATGCACATCCTCAACCATACCATCCTTGTGTTCACAGACGTTATTATATACATTTAATATATTATCCTCAAATTAAATAATTATTAATTCTCAAACTCTCATTTATATAACCGTTATTTTATTATTCGAACACCGTTTCATATATAAATAGCTACTGCTCAATCAATTCGTTATTAGTTTTCAAGCCCTCAATAAATGACTATCTTAATAATATCATAACACAATTTCATACTTAAAAACATACTCCTCAATACCCATCAATAATGCATGGAAATATATCATAAACCCTAAAACTCATGTGCAACATTCATAACCCTAAACCTAACTAGGTTCTATTTAGCAAAAAGCAAAACTACACTAAAATAAGGAGATGGGTGAGGAGTTACCCCGGTAGCTGTAGGGGGTGGCCGTAGCTATGTTGTGGCTCTGGTCAGGGATGGAGTCGACCGCAGGGGTGGCACACATCTCGAACGAGGTGGCATGGTGCTCGACTGTTATGGAGGGGACGTTGCTCGAGGTAGTGATCGTGGGGGTCAAATTGGTCGTGGAGGTGGTGGTGGTAGCCGTGGAGGTGGTGGTGGTACGAGGGTGGTATGTCGAGGTAGTGGTGCTAGCCGTGGAGGTGGCAGCGGGTGGCTCGGTCGTGGTAATGTGGAGATGCGGGGGGGGGGGGGGGGGACGGCAGCAACAAGGTGGCCGAGGGTGGTGGTGATGCGGGGGACGGTAGTAGCTGCTGGGGATCTCGCCGAAGTAAAGTGGAGCGAGGATGGCAGCGGTCGGGAAAGAAGAAACGGGTGGAGGTGGAGTCGTGCAGAGAGGTGGTTCGTGGAGGAAGTCGTCCGGAGTAAGGTAGAGCGGGGGTCGACAGCAGTTGACTGCTGCGGGCGATTGGCAGCGGCGTGGTTGCGAGTGAAGGCTACTAGAGGAGGTGGCCGAGGGTGTAGGTCGGAGAAGAACTGTGAAGGCCAGTGCTCGGATGCTAGGTTGAAGAAGAAAAAGAAGAAATAAAGTAAAAGGAGTGGTAAAAAAGAAGAAGGAGAGGTATACTTGGCTGAAGTAGGAAAGAGAGAGGAGAGAGAGAGGGGGGTTTCCTAGGTTTTTCGGGATTAGGGCTGGCACATTGGGAAAGGGGGTGAGGATGAGTGATTATATAGGAGATTGTGTGGTGGGGATGATGTTGCATTTTGAATGAAGGGCCAAGATTTAATATGAAGAAAGTGTTCAAACAAAAGGGGAGAGAGAGAGATGATGATTGGACCGGTCATGAGTGGGAGGGGGTTTCTTCATTGGCCTTGACCAATAGGATTGTGACACCTAGCATCATATTTGCAAATAATCCCCTTAACTTTTGGGTATTTGCACAAGAATGAAAAGTGATGGGGATTTGGTGTAGAAAGTGGTGTTTGGTGTTATGTAGGGTGAGGGGATATTGTGTGGTTTGCATGGGCTTCATGAAAGGGGTATTGGATTAAATTGGGGTTAAGTTGGGATTAGTCAAAGTTAGTATCCCCAATTTAATTAAAATAAAGAGTCATATGCTCTTAAATTAAATGGGGGCACATGGGGTCTCAATTAGGAATGACACAAAGGTCATGAACGGTATAGGCTCGACGTCAGTCTTGGGCCCTTTAATTTGTTCGGTGGAACGGGTTGAGTTTGTATTCCAAAATTGATGGCAACGACATAGGTACGCGACATATGATTAAAGAATTAATTTTGGGACTGGAAAGTTGTGCAATTAAATTAGAGCACAAGGGAGTGTATTTGTGAGTGACAGAAAAATCCAGCGTCTAGGTTGTCTTGTTAAGTCAAGAGTGCTGCAATTTATTGGGAATTTAGGGCTATTATTGGGCTTCAAATATTGTAGCAATGGTAGGGTGCACCTAGGGTTTTAATTAAGGAACCAGTCAAATGTAACATAATTTCTAAACCTCAATCACCCTGATGCTAAACCAAATTTTCTAACCCTATATAGTCTACCTAAAAATAATAATTGAGGGGGTTTACAGCTCCGGGGATCAACTCAATACAAAACTCTATATCTCTTAATGGGGTAACCTTGAAAGTTCTTCTGGATAAATATCTAGAAACTCCTTGACTATCTCGAGAAGCTTTTCTTCTGCTATAGCTGCTACTGTAATCGTCTCTTCATGTTGGTCACCCACAGATCTATCAAAGGCGAAGTCTTTCATGCCTAGGATACTAAAACATACCCTACCCCTATGGAAATCTATTGTAGCATGACTGTCTCTCAGCCAGTCCATACCTAGGATAACATCAGAGTTACCCATAGAAAACTCGATCAACCATGCAGGTAATGAATGCCCGGATACTATGACTGAACACTCTATACACACTCTACTAACTTCTACGAGACCATTACCAGTGAGTATATTCAACCTCTCTAGCAATGCCTCGAACTCCAATACAATACATGTCACAAATTACGCAGATATAAATGAATAAGATGCACCTGAATCAAGTAATGCTAGAGTAGGAAAAGATGGGATAGATATGTTACCTGCCACCACATCACCTGATGTCAAAGCTTCTTCCAAGGATAAAGTAAATTCTTACCTTTGCCCCTACTGCGCTCCTCATTGTTGCCTTCATTGAAAGCGTTGTTGTGGCCTCTACTAGCCCTATTGTAGATTCTACTACTGTTGGTATATCCGAGCTTGCGTTGGTAACAAACGCTGAGCTAATGATCGTACTGCTATCGCTGGCCCTCTGTACTGAACTGCCCCTGGTGCTGGCAGTGCTGGCAACTGTTGGACTGGTGTCACGACCCGCACCCGAAAAATTGGGCATGAGTCGTGGGTACGTCCAACCTACGCCGCAGCATCGGCGGTAGAACGCTGTCTAGGTCAACTATCTAGATAATAATCTCACGCAATCAATATATATAAACCTATCAAGATCTCAACTCCAAACGGAGGAGCAATATCATAATGATAATCAAGTACTCAATCACGAATTTAAGCACGATAAGATATCAAGAAAGACTAACAACTCTAAAGTCTAACCAACAATAACTACTACAACAACCACAACATCAATAATAATAATACATCATCCAAAATAATATACAAAACAAGGTCTCAATCCAAAACCGAAGACAAATCCGTTGCTAAAAGCTACCAAAAACAATAACATGGTCCTAGTGATCCCGGCTACCAATCCGGAAATCACTCCTAAACTAGAGGGTCCCTGTCTGCACCATCGACAGGCTCAGGTCCATAAAACGTCGGACATCACTCCTCCGGATACTCTGAAAAATATGTCCAGTCAGGACTGGAGCAAGTACATCTCTAACAGCAGTTCCATTTAAATGATAAAAACTATAAAACAGTTATAGCAAGTAGCAAGAAGAATGAAGCAAGTATGAAACAAGAAATATATAAATTACTGGTGCATAAAGGTAAAGATGCAGGAATATCAGAAACAAGATAGTAATGACTGTAAGATACAAGAAATCTACACTAAGAGTAAGTTTGTGCACATGAACGTGTAGTAAGTCCAGCATAAAATACATGTAGTGAGTCAAGTCCAGAAACATGTAAGTGAGACCAGCAAGAAATGCAAGTGAGACCAGACTATAAATAATGAACTCGGTGTCTTTGAAATACTTGTTTCGACATGTAAACGGCTAAGGGTAAGTACGGCTCACCGCGCACTGGGTGCGCGGCTGCTATCATTCCAGATTAGACCAGAGGGAGTAATTCCTGATGATTCCAGATGGGAATATTTACATGTCTACTCGAGTATTTTCTTGCCCCGACTAATACAAGTGAATCCAAGACCCGACACGTAAATCCAGATGAGTCTAGCCTGAAACATGAGTGATGTCTGTAGTGGTGCCTGTAGTGATTCCAGAATAGAGGCCAGAAACATGAAATGTACGTGTCACAAGTAAATTAATCCTGAAATACCAGTCAGTGTCCCGTGTTGTGCCAGAAAAATCAGATGATACTATACTAGAAGCTAAATCATAATAATCATCAGATAATGAAAACTATCAAAGATTGTACTCGCCTGACGTCCTGAGCAACTGGCGATCCGAACCGGTGTCGCAAGGACCTAATGCGAAAAGCAAGGTTAAACAGGGTTCTAATGAGTTAAACAGACATAAAATAACTAAAAATAGGCTTCTAGGGTCGTTCTAGGTCAAACGGGTCAAACCGGTGAAATTTGGGTCAAAAAGTCAATACGGGGTCCAAAAAGTCAACTCTGGGTCAAAACTAGGTCAAAAGTTAACTTTGGCGGTCAACCTGGTCAACTACGGTCAAGTCTAGGTCAAACTAGGGTGCTCCTGAAATTCTAGGTCAAACCGAGCTCATTAAGCTAGAAAACTCACAAACTCGCCTCCTTGAGATATCGGGATACCCTTGGTATCCGATACCTCAACCTATGCTATATACCCTGCCTATACCCTCTAAAATCTATGCTAGCACGCGCAAATATATACACATAAGCATATAAAAATTACTCCAATACTATTCCTAGGCTATTGCTCAAATACCCCACTCGAAACCCAATACCTTGGATATCTCAAGGTATTGAGATACCGCTCTAAACTCAACCCGACTACCCCTCTAGCTAACTTACTATGCATAAACATATATTTCTAGCTATAATCTAGGCTAAAATATATATATCTAATACATATAGGCATATACCTATATATCTACATATATATATCTTATAAACACATACACACATACATATATACCTTACCTTACCTATACATATATATATATATATATATATATATATCTATATCTAGATATCTAACTATCTATGTAGCTATGTATATATCTATTTATAAATCTATCTATCTCTCTCTCTAGATATCTATAGATATATATATATATATAGCAATAGGTATATATATCTATACCTTATATATTTATCTATCTAACTATATAACTACCTATATAGATATCCATTTACCTAGATATCTATCTACCTATTCATGTATCTATCTATCTAATACCTATTTACCTATCCATCAACTATCTATCTATTTATTTATCTATGTATCCATCTATCTAACATCTATCTAGGTATCTAACTATCTATCTAACTATCTAGTATATTTATCTAATATCTATCTAGCTATATATCAATCTATCTATATCTATATATATATATATCTAACTAAAATTCTATCTAACTATCTAGTTATATATATATATATATATATATATATATATATATATATATATATCCACCTATTCATTTATCTATCTAACTATATCTAGCTATCTAGATATATATTTACCTATGTATCTATCTATAGATATCCATCTACTAATCTACTTATTCACCTACTTAGTTATCTATCTATCTATCTATCTATCTATCTATATATCTAGCTAGCTATCCATTTATCTATCATTCTATCTAACTATCTAACTATCATTTATCTATCTATATAGCAATCTAACTATCTATCTAAGTATCTATCTATATATATATATATATATATATATATATATATATATATATATATATATATATATATATATATATATATATACCACTCTCCCTCCCTCGCATTTGCTGCTGCTGCTACATAAACTGCCTAGCTGCTGCTACTGCAGCATTTACTGCTGCTGCTGCTGCTGCTGGGGGCAGCTGCCCCCTCCCCCCCTCGCATTTGCACACGCTGCCCTCCACACACACGCGAGCACGCACATATATATATCTATATATATATATATACAACCATATAAATATACACACACACTCTATATATTTATATATCTACACACACACACACACTAACATATATATATACACACATAAACACTAACATATAAATACACACCCACACATACAAGCACATACATATATAAATATATATATATAAATATATATATATATATATATATATATATATATATATATATATATATATATATATATATATATATATATATAAACACACATCTATCTATATATATACACACTAATATATATAAATATACATATACACACACACACACACACACTCAAACATATATATATATATATATATATATATATATATATATATATATATATATATATATATATATATATATATAATACCCTCACTCACACACACTCACTCTCACACACCCTCACACACACACTCTCACACACACTCACTAATACATAACCACACACAAATATACATATATATATAAATATATATACATATATACACACAAACTCATATACATATATATATATATATATATATATATATATATATAAACACTCACTCACACTCACACACACACTCACCTACACACATACACTAGCACCAACCCACACTCACACAAGCACCCACTAACACACTCACACATGCATAAAAACATATACATATATAAATATATATAGAACACACACACAAATATATATATACACACATATATATATATAAACATAACACACACGCAACACACAACACAACGCACACAACTCCCACAACGCTCACCAACGCACGCCCAACGACCCCGACAGGCACAAACACCTATAAATATATAAAATATAGCCCAAGAATTTTAGCACACACTCCCCGATACTAACCCAACGCACGCATAAGCCTGAAACTAGGAAACCATGCCGAAATGGCCGTTCGGTCATTTCGACGAACACGCGGTGTGCGGTTCGGAAAACCTCCTGAAACGCACACCAAACCAACTCGGAATCGGCCCAAAATTTACCCACGGGTCCTAAACTATGTCTAGATCCTAGAAAAAATACTACCGCATCGATTCTAGGTCCGTGGCAAAAACGCACACGCACTTAGAATCGGCGACGACGAAAACCCCAAATTCACCCGAAATGCCCGTTTCTCCGCGACACGGCTTCCCGTGTCCGAACGGAGACACGCACTCACCCTCAAGACACCCGACAACTTCTACCTAGGTCTGTCTAACCTAGGGCATTACCCAAAATTGGGCTAAATTTGGATTCCACCCGAAATTGACACAAAACCTAGTGTTAAAGTCTCCAAACACTACCAAACTAGTTCCAACTTCCTCCCACGGGTAGCCTAAGGGTCTAGGAAGGTTTTAAACTATTAATTACACTACATAAAAGTAATTACAAGGGGGGAAATTAGGGTTTACCTCTTGGGAGTTGGAATCCCAAGCCAAAGTCTCCAAAATGCTCCAAATCTACCAAACCAAGCTTCCAAGCTCCCAAATCTAGCTCCAACACCAAATCTAAGCTCTACCCACCTAGGTTGGGGAAGAATGTAGGGTTAGGGTTCACAACCATGGAGAATAGAAGAAGAAAGAAGAGAAATGGGTGCTTACTTGAACTTGGGAAGAAGAATGGAAGAAGAAAGAGTGGAGAGAAGAAGGAGAATGAAGAAGAAGTGAAGAAGAAGAAAAATGAAGAGGGGGGCTGCTGTGATGCACGGTCTGGGAGTGGAATTAGGCCGGCCATAACACACATAAAGGGTTACAAGTTGGCAAATGTCCAAAATGCCCTCCCGTAACTCGGTTTTGGGTTTCGGGGTTTCAAAAGCACTCAAACTAACTCCAAATCTCTCCAACTAATCCACTAAAAATATAATAAATATTCTAAACCCAAAAATAAGTCTGACAGGGGTGTGGGCTGGGTCGAACATGGGTCCACTAGGGTCTGACATGGGTCCAGGCTAGCCAAAATCCTAAAACCAACAATATAAAAATAATACAATCATTAATTAAATATAAATACAATTAATTATAAATAATACATAATTAACTAAATTAAAATAAAAAAATATCCGGCTCTGAAAATGGGGTGGTGACAAGCCTATCCTCCTTAGAAAATTTTGTCCTCGAAATTTTAAGTCAAACACACTTCTCTCTTGGTCAAACCCCCAACAATCACAGTCAAGAAATTCTACCTATACAACATACAAGATCAGGGTCCTATTGGTCATGTTATCACAGTCTCAATCAGGATTACTACACTATCTACCACAGCACAAAAAAAATCTAACAGGTACTAATGAAGCACACAAGGAATGGAAAAGGACAGGAAGAAGAACAAAGAGACATACCTGCTAACCCTACACCCGTAGCATCGGCCTCCTCGACCGTCAACGCATAAGCCCTGCCCTGCTGGGGTGTATCCCTCTGCTGGTACGGGGCATGATTCTGTGCCACAGGTGGCCTAGCTCCAACTCTCTGATCCTGTGCTCCACCCAATAGAGGTGCAGTGGGGCAATCTCGCATCTGGTGAGTAGCGGATCCACAGAACAAATACACCTTCAACCTCCTCCTACAAACATCCCAAGTGTGTCATGCCTTCCTGCAGTAGGCACAAGTAGGTACCCTCTGATCCTGACCCTGCTGTGCTATCTTCTGCACATAGGGACGCTTAGCTGGTCCCGCACTGCCACTCGCACTGCCTGAATCATCCCTGCCTCTCTTGGACTTGAGCTCCAAGTCATCCTCTGCTATCTGAGCGTCTCCTACTATATGCTCGAAAGTTGCCTCGTGGTCGCTCCTGGTCAAAGACTTGACCGCCATGACCAAGCCCTTGCGAAACTTCTTCGCCTTAGCTACCTCACTCAAGCCCTCCACGAATCTGCCCAGACGGCAGAACTCCGCTGCATACTCGTCCACCGTCATGCTCCCCTGGACGAGTGCCTCGAACTGGCTCTCCAAAGCACTGAGCGCCACATCTGGGAAAAACTTTTCCTTAAAAAGCCTCTTAAAAGCCTCCCAAGTAAGCCTGGCGCTGCAATCCTCGTATCTGTGCGATACCATGTCAAAGCAAGGTCGAACATCTGGATGCCCGCTGCCTCTAACTGCATGCTATCTGGAATCTGTGCCAGCCTGAAGATCCCCTCGATCTGCTCTATCCAGTAATCCGCGTACAGGATCCCTTCTGTACCACGGAACTCCTTGGGCCGCATCCTCTAAAAGTTAATGATACTACCTGGCCTCGGATGCTGAATCTGATCTGCCTGCGGCTGAATCTGAGCTACTCTATCCACTGCGTGTCCATCATCTCCCTGAAGAACGCAAACAACTGTACGGCATCTACTGGAGCAGGAAGTGGTGGAGGAACCACCGAAATGACTGGGGTAGTCCTCGGATCGACATGTGAAAGAGGATCCCCGAGAGAAGCAGATGCTCCCTCAACCGCAGGAGTGGTGAGTGGAGTGGTAGCAGCTGCCTGAATACGAGCTGGACGAGAGGTAACAGACCTCTCGGTGGCAACTGCTGAACGGTACGATGGGATCGTGTCTTCGGAGGCATCCTGTACACAGATCAAAAGAAATTAATATGACACAAGATACGATATCATCAAAGAAGGACAGTAATATTTCAAAAGAAATAATTTCAGAATAATTAGATTGGAATTGTTCCTAGTCGTGATTGAGTACACTCTCATCCTAGATCCTACATCCTAGAGCAGGCATGCAGCAGTAAAACTAAGTTGTTGTACCACCACGATATCGCACTAATTGTGAATCGAGACCTGTATGGGGCCGCCACCAAAAATGTATCATGACCCACACCCGAAAAATTGGACATGAGTTGTGGGTACGTCCAGCCTACGCCGCAGCATCGGCGGTAGAACGCTGTCTAGGTCAACTATCTAGATAACAACTTCACGCAATCAATATATATAAACCTGTCAAGATCTCAACTCCAAACGGGGGAGCAATATCATAATGATAATCAAGTACTCAATCACGAATCTAAGCACGATAAGATAGCAAGAAAGACTAACAACTCCAAAGTCTAACCAACAACAACTACTACAACAACCACAATATCAATAATAATAATACATCATCCAAAATAATATACAATACAAGGTCTCAATCCAAAACCGGAGACAAATCCGGTGCTAAAAGCTACCAAAAACAATAACAAGGTCCTAGAGATCCCGGCTACCAACCCAGAAATCACTCCTAAACTAGAGGGTCCCTGTCTGCACCATCGACAGGCTCAGGTCCATAAAACGTCGGACACCACTCCTCCGGATACTCTAAAAAATATGTCTAGTCAGGACTGGAGCAAGTACATCTCTAACAGCAGTTCCATTTAAATGATAAAAACTATAAAATAGTTATAGCAAGTAGCAAGAAGAATGAAGCAAGTATGAAACAAGAAATATATAAATCACTGGTGTATAAAGGTAAAGATGCAGGAATATCAAAAACAAGATAGTAATGACTACAAGATACAAGAAATCTATACTAAGAGTAAGTCTGTGCACATGAACGTGTAGTGAGTCTAGCATGAAATGCATGTAGTGAGTCAAGTCCAGAAACATGTAAGTGAGACCAACAAGAAATGCAAGTGAGTCCAGACTATAAAGAATGAACTCGGTGTCTTTGAAATACTTGTTTCGACATGTAAACGGCTAGGGGTAAGTACGGCTCACCGCACACTGGGTGCGCGGCTGCTATCATTCCAAATTAGACCAGAGGAAATGATTCCTGATGATTCCAGATGAGAATGTTTACATGTCTACTCGAGTATTTCCCCGCCCCGACTAATACAAGTGAATCTAAGACCCGACACGTAAATCAAGATGAGTCCAGCCTGAAACATGAGTGATGCCTGTAGTGGTGCCTGTAGTGATTCCAGAATAGAGGCCAGAAATATGAAATGTACGTGTCGCAAGTAAATGAATCCAGAAATACCATTCAGTGTCCTGTGTTGTGCCATAAAAATCAGATGATACTATACTAGAAGCTGAATCATAATAATCATCAGATAATGAAAACTATCAGAGAATGTACTCGCTTGACGTCCTGAGCAACTGGCGATCCGAACTAGTGTCGTAAGGACCTAATGCAAAAAATAAGGTTAAACAGGGTTCTAATGAGTTAAACAGATATAAAATAACTAAAAATAGGCTTCTAGGGTCGTTCTAGGTCAAACGGATCAAACCGGTGAAATCTGGGTCAAGAAGTCAACTCTCCATCCAAAAAGTCAACTCTGGGTCAAAACTAGATCAAAAGTTGACTTTGGCGGTCAACTGGGTCAACTACGATCAAGTCTAGGTCAAACTAGGGTGCTCCTGAAATTCTAGGTCAAACCGAGCTCATTAAGCTAGAAACTCGCCTCCTTGAGATACCGGGATACCCTCGGTATCCGATACCTCAACCTACGCTATATACCCCGCCTATACCCTCTAAAACCTATGCTAGCATGCGCAAATATATACACATAAGCATATAAAAATTACTCCAATACTATTCCTAGGCTATTGCTCAAATACCCCACTCGAAACCCAATACCTTGGATATCTCAAGGTATTGAGATACCGCTCTAAACTCAACCCGACTACCCCTCTAGCTAACTTACTATGCATAAACATATATGTCTAGCTATAATCTAGGCTAAAATATATATATCTAATACATATAGGCATATACCTATATATCTACATATATATATCTTACAAACACATACACACATACATATATACCTTACCTTACCTATACATATATATATATATCTATATCTAGATATCTAACTATCTATGTAGCTATGTATATATCTATTTATAAATCTATCTATCTCTCTCTCTAGATATATATATATATATATATATATATATATATATATATATATAGCTATAGGTATATATATCTATACCTTAGATATTTATCTAACTATATAACTATCTATATAGATATCCATTTACCTAGATATCTATCTACCTATTCATGTATCTATCTATCTAATACCTATTTACCTATCCATCAACTATCTATCTATTTATTTATCTATGTATCCATTGTCACGACCCGCACCCGGTTTAGGGGCACGAATGCGTGGGTACGTCCAGCCTACGCCGCAGCATCGGCGGTAGAACGCTGTCTAGGTCGAGTACTATCTAATAATCTCACGCTAGTATCCAACTCCATAAGGAGACTCGGATGATACTATAAAATATCAACAACATACTCAATCACAACTACAGCACGATAGGAATTTGAAGAAGTAAAAGAAAACAACACAAGTCTAAAGACAACATATTCATACCTGCAATCATTAACTTCCAATCCCCAAGTGTGTCGGAACCAGTCTACTAAGGTCACAGTCTGGAAAAATATTTTCCAGTCAGGAAGGAGCAAAGTACATCTCTAAATAGCAGTTCTATATAAATGACATAAACTATGTAGCAGTTCTAGATGGAAACATACCAGATGCATGTATAAGTACGAGAAATGTACAATGAGAGAAGCACTGGAAATACTTTAAGTAAATGCAGGAAAGAAACATTTTGTCCATGAGCAAGAGTTCTATGACTAAGTGTGTGAGTACTAGCTTTAATATGTGATCGGCTTGGGAACTTGATCAGGCTGGTTACATGTGATTAGCTATGGTTCATATAGGGTCAGGCTAACCGTTGGTTAGCTATGGTGCATGTAGAGATCAGGCTAATCACACGTAACAGCTATGGTTCATATAAATGGTCAGGCCGCACCCGACGTGAGATGTGGGGTGAGCTATGGTGCATATAAAGTTGGGTATGATCACATATCTACACTAAAGTACTCCCCAAACCCCCGACTGGTATAGTAGATCCAATCATGGTACGCTATGGCACAGGATTCCCTAGGAAGGTAGCAAATCTCCCCGGGAATCAGTGTCTGTACATGCACAAGATAACAAGGAAAACAAGTCTTGTATAAGCTACACCATGAATAAGGAATAACATCTCATGACGAGATCCGTGTATACCAATCCGTGTAACCAACGTGTCAAGAACATGTATATTTATACTAGATACAGTGAACATAGGAGATATCATAAATTAGAAACTAATCAGAGAATGTACTCGCCTTGGATCCTTAGCTGGTAAAACCAATGTCCTGTCCCAGAGTATCGTCTGGAGGAACCAACAGTCCTAAAAATATATCAAATACAACATTTGCATCAGGTGCTACACTAACACATCACAAATACATGAACTCAGGGCTCTGCCAGGCATGGCACTAGTCAACTAGGGTCATCTAGTAGGGATACGTATATAAATACACATATTATTAATTATCATTAATACTTACAATATATACACATGCACCAATTTAAATGTATTTACAATATATATATATATATATATATATCTTTTAAATACATATTTGATTTATACTAGTTGAACATTATATATGTATACTCATACATATGCTAAAATATATTTTAAAAATATATATATATATATTGTCAATGTTATTATTAAAATATATACTAATACTAGTACGTCACATTAAATACACATACAATACATTAATTGTATGTACAAGATATATATATATATACATTTATACTAATTATACATATTTGAAAATATATTAAGTACATATATATATATACAATATATGCATATACTAAACATTTTATATTTTTATACCAAAATAATACGTATACTATTACATTTTATTTACCAAAATATGTATATCTCATATATGTGCAAAAGTACATTTTAGAATATACATATACATATTGTCAACATCATTCTTAACATACTAACATTAATTCACCAAATTAATTTTATACCATATAAAAATAACCAATATATATACGTATACAACTAGTTATACATATTTAATTATACAATTTTATTAATAAAAATAAATAATATACCTACTCATATTTTAAATACATACATATACCAATACGAAAATATAAATCTACATATACATATTTATGCCATAATACGGTTATATATATATACAAATTTTCATAATCAAAAACCCTTATATATAATACATAACTAAATTTACACATACTAAATAACTAATTTTATACATTAAAACAATAAACTAATTATGTTGTATTTACTAAACTAGTTACATGAATTTACTAAGCTAGTTATATTTATTTACTAACTAATTATATAAATTTACTAAACTAATACATATTAATATAACCAAATTATATAAAATAACCAAATTACATAACTAATTACATTAATTAAACTAATTATATAAAATAACTAATTATATATACTAAACTGATTTTTATAATTTAATTAAAGGATTTAAGAAATAATTAACTAATCAAATTATAATTTTAATTAAACTAACCACGTATTAACTAACTAATTACACAAAAATAACTAATTATATAAGCTAAACTAGTTATGTGTAATTGTTAATTTAATTATATGTAATTAATAACTAATTAATTATTAACTGCCTGATTAAACATTAACTAAACAATTAATAATCTAAAAACTAAATTAATTATATATTAATATAACTAAATTAATTATATAATATATAATTAACTGACTCTTAACAATTCCCAAACCTACTCTCTGAATCGAAGAGGGAACGGAGAAGGGAGGCTCACAGGGGGTTTTTCCGGCGAGGTCGGGCCGGGCAGGGCGGTGGTCCTGAAGCGACGGCGGCCGGCGGTTTCTCGTGTGCAGTTGCTCCGCCGGATCGACGCGAAGGAGCGGTTGGAGGGAATGGTGGACGACTGGAGGAGCTCGACTGGAACGACGGCTCGGGGACAGCATCGGCGGCTCAGATGGAGAGGGTTCCCTTCGCCGGCGCGGTGGGGGTCCGTCGGGCAGGGCGGCTTCGACTCGGCGGTGGCGGTCTGTTCGAGGGCAGCGGCACTCGACGGATCTGGCGGCGTTCGGCGACGGCTACCGGCTCAGCGGCCACGGTTAGGTTTAGGGTTTCTGCGAGTCATGTCTGTGGATCGTGTCCGGGGCAGGACACGATGGGTTGCTGAACTGTGAGGGACGTGTCCGGGTGTGTCGGACACGGGGTTAGGTGTACTGGTGGAGGTGGATGTGTCCGGGTGTGTCAGACACAAAAATCTGATTGTAATATTGTAACCGAACCCAGAAATGAATGGATACTGTGGGACACCCGGGGTCGGACCCGAGGCCATCACGGCTGACACGGATGCTGGACACACGGACACGAGCACACAAAAATGGTGGTGGCTGTGGCTCTATGGGGATTTGTGAAGGCTAGCTAGGGTTTCTAGGGAGATGTGATGAGGGACTTAAATAGGGAGAGATGGTGTGGTATAAAGGGTTGCGGGTTGGCCCAATAATGAATGGCCAAGATCAATACATGAATAAGTTCTTCATGTGGGAAAGGGTGTGGGCTAGTTAATAGGAACGGCAACTTGAAAAAATAAAAATAAAAATAAAGATTATAATTTCAGAAAAATGTTTTTAGGAAAGCTAGCTAATTTCCAATTAGCTACTAATTAATACATTTTGCAAAGTCCTAGAAAGCATGACATTTATTTATTTACTATCCCAATAAATAAAAATTTATTTTATTTTTATGAACTAGTCCTTTAAATAACTATTTAGTTAAAACAATAATTTTATGATTCAAGCCAATAAATATTTGAAACTAGAAATATATATTATTATTTATTTATTTATTTTGTAATACATCGTCATTTAGGAAAAATAATTTTTATAAAGATTTTTAAATTACCTTCTAAAATCAAACATCGTTCAAAATCAAATAAAAATTTTCAAGGAGAATTATTTTATAAAACTTGATATTTTAAAATAAATTAAAATCTAATTATTTTGGAAATTAGAAATCGGAGGTTACAAGTCTATCCACCTTAGAAAAATTTCGTCCTCGAAATTTTAGGGATGACTAGGATAGAAAAAAATTGTTGTTCATAATGATGAATATATCTTTGAAGAAAATATTTCTATAAGGAAAATATTTACCAACAGAAGGAAACATGAAGAAAAAGAAAAATATGGGTTAAGACAGGGATAACTTGAAGGAATCATGGCTCGGCCTTGAATCCTCTAGAAGGTTTAGGTTTTGGGAAGTAGACACGATCACTGAAAAACAGATAATTGGAATAATGCACGTTACCTTTTCAAGGTAACTAAATCAAGGAAGACCCAGTATAATGAATGATATAGACATGAAAGTTATAGCTAATTCGAAAGATACGGTCGACAATTGATTTAAGAACTTAAATATATCCTTCAGAATGTAATCAAGAGACATCTAATCGCCTTTCTTAATTTCTAAAAAAAAGTCTTTACTACCATCTGAAAATAATTCTTCCTTTTTATCCTCGTTCATTTTACTTTTCTCAATCTTGCGATTCATCATTAACTAATATCTATAAAAGTTTCAAATTCCACAAACTTTATTAGATTAGATCTTAAAATTTCTGAATCAAAATTTATTACATGTCCAAAATCCTTATCATCAAATTCGACTTTGTTTATCTTAACATCAACTATACCTCGATTATTTTCTTCGATTTCAAATGTTACTGTCATGGTTAAGATTTTAATTTAAATCACAACCTCAATATACCATGATCTTACCTTACGACCTTCAATTTTATGATCCCATAATCCATTATATTATAATATTCTTTACCATGAGTTTCATTTCATTCCATATTTCTCTATCCGTATGTATAATGTTTCCGAATTTTGAACCAATATTTTTTTTTTTTCACCCTCTGAATTTATTATCCCAATGTAAAATTTTTTTTTTTTTTTACTACTCAATCCTCACTATTTTAATTGAATTCCAGTCGTATCATAATCTCCTCAAATTTTGAGTAAATAACTAAATACAAAATTTTACTATCCAATCCTTTTAATTGAAATCCAATCGATGCATATTTATAAAACTTAAAAAATCTGCATCCCAAAATTTAACTTTAAACACTCATCAATCATCTAACTCAAATTCAATTGATGCTCATTCCAATCTAACTCCTCATCCCAAGAATTTAATTTGACACTATTCCATTTACGATTTTATTTCCTGCTTTTCTTTTTCCTCAAATACTCAACGATGCGATGCTTCCAGAGTCTTCAATGCAACATTCATAATATATAAAATTTCTATCTTGCAATCAAATAGATAAAATGATAATCTCTCAAATTTCTCAAATTTTTAAATATCAATTCAATCATATCAAGACCTCCCTAATATTAATAAATCCTCAAATTTTTGGCTCTGTGAATTTCTAAATTCTCCCTTTAAGTTAATGTTTGTCCTCGAATTTCAATCATACCTTAATTTCCATAAAATCAATGATCCATCAACTTCGTTATAACAACCCCTAAATTTTTTATTTAATTTAATGCTCATCCACAATTTAATCCTCTTGTCTCTTTTGTCGGTCATAACCTTGTCATAGATCTTTGCTATGGTCAAACCCAATGATCATGGTTTAAGAAAACTCTACCTACAGCCATGCAATTTAAGAAAATATAGGTCATGTGTCTTGTCATGGTATTTCAGTCTCTGTTAGGAGTACTACTAGTTATATTCTAACAAGAAAATCATGCATGTGAACCACAGTACTAGGAAAATCAATCAATCAATCGAAAGGCAAAAGAAAAGGAACATTAGGAAGGAAGAAGGATCATGTTAACATATTACTTGTAGTGTCTACTATATCTAACAACCACTTAACTCTAGCACACTAACAAATTCCTATTCATGTACACTGGTACCCATATCAACTAATCATATATTAATATTCATGTCTCTCATCTACCAAAAATTAATCCTCAAAATAATCGTCAAGGTTTAACTTCCCGATCAACTTAAAATAAAATGCATATACCTTCTCAAAATTAGATACTTCACATCGAAATAAAATTTAATCACTTCTAAAATCTTTGTAGCCTTAACTATGTTTAGTGAATCAAATTTAAATCCTCAATATTTTAACAACATAAAATCTCAATTCCTCAAAATAAAATTTTATTTCCACCTTTTAATTTATAACTCCACAAGGTACATATCAGTGCTCACGGTCTCTGATACTCAAGGTGCACTCAATGCCTCTAATGTCTATAATGGTGTACTAAAATTGTACTGCCTGAATCACTTATACTATTACCTCTAATGATCAAAGTCATCATCAACTGTGTTTTCTTTCATAATTTCAATTTATGTCAACTGGTATATCATCTAATTATCATCACACCGAGTGCTTACTGTTACTGGCACCATTTTCAATAATCCTTGGTATAGAATCATCGGCACTCTTGGTATTATATCACTAGCTGCATTAATGGATTATCTCATCAAGCTCATTAGACTCATGATCACCTGTATCCTCTATAACACTCATGTTTCTTTACTCTCATGGGTATGTGTATGGTTCCTCATCTCGATGGTTGTATATGTACTTCCTTCAATCCTTTAAAGCCTATTAAACTAATCCGTGATACGCTTCATAACTTCCATTACAACTCCTGATATTTCTCTACTTATGACATCTCATTAAACCCTTTATACATATACATTTCTTTACCTTTAACATTTCCGATATCAATCCTCCAATTGGACATCATGCTCCATAAATCCTTAACACAATTCCCGGATACTTAATCGTTTACATAGATCACTCAATTACATCATCATGATTATCCAGGACGGGTAATTGGCTCTGATACTAACTCTGAGAACTATCACTGATACTCTATACTCTCCTTAACTCTCAGTCTCTAATGACACTACTCCTAGAATCGTTGGTACAAGGTACTATACTAAGGGCTAACTCTGGATTAAAGTCTACTGCTCACATGTCCAACTAAGAAACACTTACAACTCACTAACAACACAGTCAACACTAATACAAAATACAGACAAAATTACAAGCCACTAATTATCATACTTAACAAGAAATCCTCAAGGAATAGGAGCTCAAAGACTGAATTGAGGACAGAAGGTATCTTTACTGCTAGTAAAGAAAGAAGCGGTGGAACAAAGTCCTGGAATAACAGAAATAGACAAGTCTTGAGATGATATTTTAAGAACCAATTTAAGATACAACCTGATAATCATACACGTCTATCCGAAATCATGACACACAGAATCCTCGCCACGCCAGTAAGCATAGATGCGATAAACGACAGGTTCCGTAACTAAGATATGCAATCCTATAATCATGTCATCTAGAATACTCGCCACGCCAACCGGTATGGCTGCGAGAAACTCTAAATCTCATAACTAAAGTATGTACATCCAAGTTAGGTTCCTACGTTCTCGTCACGACAGCTAATATGGCTGCGATAAACTCTAGGTTCCATGACCAAAGTAGACGTTTTTACCTTTCTCACTGTCCTCATCAATATATGTCATCAGATGATACCATAAATTTTAGTCCGTAAAATTCATCTCGATATGAAATCAACTCAACAACGATACCAAGAATTTAAATTTAACAACTGGTCAACAAGAATCAAACTCAACAATGATACCAAGATTTTAATAACTTATCAACAAGAATCAAGTTCAGTGACAACAAGCGAGAGCGGACGGAAACAAGGAAAAAGATTTAAATTGAAAATTATAATAAGATTCTCAAGGGGTCGTCCCAGGAAATCTTTCAAGAATTTGTGATTGAGTATCCTCTCTCATCCTAGTATCCTATGTCCTATATTCTACAGCAGGTACGTAGTAGTACAACTATGACGTCGCACTACTACGACATCGCACAACTAGCGAAGTCAGACCTGCATGGGCCACCACTAAAACGTGTCACGACCCGCACCCGGTTTAGGGGCACGAATGCGTGGGTACGTCCAGCCTACGCCGCAGCATCGACGGTAGAACGCTGTCTAGGTCGAGTACTATCTAACAATCTTACGCTAGTATCCAACTCCATAAGGAGACTCGGATGATACTATAAAATATCAACAACATACTCAATCACAACTACAGCACGATAGGAATTTGAAGAAGTAAAAGAAAACAACACAAGTCTAAAGACAACATATTCATACCTGCAATCATTAACTTCCAATCCCCAAGTGTGTCGGAACCAGTCTACTAAGGTCACAGTCTGGAAAAATATTTTCCAGTCAGGAAGGAGCAAAGTACATCTCTAAATAGCAGTTCTATTTAAATGACATAAACTATGTAGCAGTTCTAGATGGAAACATACCAGATGCATGTATAAGTACGAGAAATGTACAATGAGAGAAGCACTGGAAATACTTTAAGTAAATGCAGGAAAAAAATATTTTGTCCAAGAGCAAGAGTTCTATGACTAAGTGTGTGAGTACTAGCTTTAATATGTGATCGGCTTGGGAACTTGATCAGGCTGGTTACATGTGATTAGCTATGGTTCATATAGGGTCAGGCTAACCGTTGGTTAGCTATGGTGCATGTAGAGATCAGGCTAATCACACGTAACAGCTATGGTTCATATAAATGGTCAGGCCGCACCCGACGTGAGATGTGGGGTGAGCTATGGTGCATATAAAGTTGGGTATGATCACATATCTACACTAAAGTACTCCCCAAACCCCCGACTGGTATAGTAGATCCAATCATGGTACGCTATGGCACAGGATTCCCTAGGAAGGTAGCAAATCTCCCCGGGAATCAGTGTCTGTACATGCACAAGATAACAAGAAAAACAAGTCTTGTACAAGCTACACCATGAATAAGGAATAACATCTCATGACGAGATCCGTGTATACCAATCCGTGTAACCAACGTGTCAAGAACATGTATATTTACACTAGATACAGTGAACATAGGAGATATCATAAATTAGAAACTAATCAGAGAATGTACTCGCCTTGGGTCCTTAGCTGGTAAAACCAATATCCTGTCCCAGAGTATCGTCTGGAGGAACCAACAGTCCTAAAAATATATCAAATACAACATTTGCATCAGGTGCTACACTAACACATCACAAATACATGAACTCAGGGCTCTGCCAGGCATGGCACTAGTCAACTAGGGTCATCTAGTAGGGATACGTATATAAATACACATATTATTAATTATCATTAATACTTACAATATATACAAATGCACCAATTTAAATGTATTTACAATATATATATATATATATCTTTTAAATACATATTTGATTTATACTAGTTGAACATTATATATGTATACTCATACATATGCTAAAATATATTTTAAAAATATATATATATATATTGTCAATGTTATTATTAAAATATATACTAATACTAGTACGTCACATTAAATACACATACAATACATTAATTGTATGTACAAGATATATATATATATACATTTATACTAATTATACATATTTGAAAATATATTAAGTACATATATATATATACAATATATGCATATACTAAACATTTTATATTTTTATACCAAAATAATACGTATACTATTACATTTTATTTACCAAAATATGTATATCTCATATATGTGCAAAAGTACATTTTAGAATATACATATACATATTGTCAACATCATTCTTAACATACTAACATTAATTCACCAAATTAATTTTATACCATATAAAAATAACCAATATATATACGTATACAACTAGTTATACATATTTAATTATACAATTTTATTAATAAAAATAAATAATATACCTACTCATATTTTAAATACATACATATACCAATACGAAAATATAAATCTACATATACATATTTATGCCATAATACGGTTATATATATATACAAATTTTCATAATCAAAAACCCTTATATATAATACATAACTAAATTTACACATACTAAATAACTAATTTTATACATTAAAACAATAAACTAATTATGTTGTATTTACTAAACTAGTTACATGAATTTACTAAGCTAGTTATATTTATTTACTAACTAATTATATAAATTTACTAAACTAATACATATTAATATAACCAAATTATATAAAATAACCAAATTACATAACTAATTACATTAATTAAACTAATTATATAAAATAACTAATTATATATACTAAACTGATTTTTATAATTTAATTAAAGGATTTAAGAAATAATTAACTAATCAAATTATAATTTTAATTAAACTAACCACGTATTAACTAACTAATTACACAAAAATAACTAATTATATAAGCTAAACTAGTTATGTGTAATTGTTAATTTAATTATATGTAATTAATAACTAATTAATTATTAACTGCCTGATTAAACATTAACTAAACAATTAATAATCTAAAAACTAAACTAATTATATATTAATATAACTAAATTAATTATATAATATATAATTAACTGACTCTTAACAATTCCCAAACCTACTCTCTGAATCGAAGAGGGAACGGAGAAGGGAGGCTCACAGGGGGTTTTTCCGGCGAGGTCGGGCCGGGCAGGGCGGTGGTCCTGAAGCGACGGCGGCCGGCGGTTTCTCGTGTGCAGTTGCTCCGCCGGATCGACGCGAAGGAGCGGTTGGAGGGAACGGTGGACGACTGGAGGAGCTCGACTGGAACGACGGCTCGGGGACAGCATCGGCGGCTCAGATGGAGAGGGTTCCCTTCGCCGGCGCGGTGGGGGTCCGTCGGGCAGGGCGGCTTCGACTCGGCGGTGGCGGTCTGTTCGAGGGCAGCGGCATTCGACGGATCTGGCGGCGTTCGGCGGCGGCTACCGGCTCAGCGGCCACGGCTCGACGCGGCCACGGTTAGGTTTAGGGTTTCTGCGAGTCGTGTCTGTGGATCGTGTCCGGGGCAGGACACGATGGGTTGCTGAACTGTGAGGGACGTGTCCGGGTGTGTCGGACACGGGGTTGGGTGTACTGGTGGAGGTGGATGTGTCCGGGTGTGTCAGACACAAAAATCTGATTGTAATATTGTAACCGAACCCAGAAATGAATGGATACTGTGGGACACCCGGGGTCGGACCCGAGGCCATCACGGCTGACACGGATGCTGGACACACGGACACGAGCACACAAAAACGGTGGTGGCTGTGGCTCTATGGGGATTTGTGAAGGCTAGCTAGGGTTTCTAGGGAGATGTGATGAGGGACTTAAATAGGGAGAGATGGTGTGGTATAAAGGGTTGCGGGTTGGCCCAATAATGAATGGCCAAGATCAATACATGAATAAGTTCTTCATGTGGGAAAGGGTGTGGGCTAGTTAATAGGAACGGCAACTTGAAAAAATAAAAATAAAAATAAAGATTATAATTTCAGAAAAATGTTTTTAGGAAAGCTAGCTAATTTCCAATTAGCTACTAATTAATACATTTTGCAAAGTCCTAGAAAGCATGACATTTATTTATTTACTATCCCAATAAATAAAAATTTATTTTATTTTTATGAACTAGTCCTTTAAATAACTATTTAGTTAAAACAATAATTTTATGATTCAAGCCAATAAATATTTGAAACTAGAAATATATATTATTATTTATTTATTTATTTTGTAATACATCGTCATTTAGGAAAAATGATTTTTTTAAAGATTTTTAAATTACCTTCTAAAATCAAACATCGTTCAAAATCAAATAAAAATTTTCAAGGAGAATTATTTTATAAAACTTGATATTTTAAAATAAATTAAAATCTAATTATTTTGGAAATTGGAAATCGGAGGTTACAAGTCTATCCACCTTAGAAAAATTTCGTCCTCGAAATTTTAGGGATGACTAGGATAGAAAAAATTTGTTGTTCATAATGATGAATATATCTTTGAAGAAAATATTTCTATAAGGAAAATATTTACCAACAGAAGGAAACATGAAGAAAAAGAAAAATATGGTTTAAGACAGGGATAACTTGAAGGAATCATGGCTCGGCCTTGAATCCTCTAGAAGGTTTAGGTTTTGGGAAGTAGACACGATCACTGAAAAACAGATAATTGGAATAATGCACGTTACCTTTTCAAGGTAACTAAACCAAGGAAGACCCAGTATAATGAATGATCTAGACATGAAAGTTATAGCTAATTCGAAAGATACGGTCGACAATTGATTTAAGAACTTAAATATATCCTTCAGAATGTAATCAAGAGACATCTAATCGCCTTTCTTAATTTCTAGAAAAAAGTCTTTACTACCATCTGAAAATAATCCTTCCTTTTTATCCTCGTTCATTTTACTTTTCTCAATCTTGCGATTCATCATTAACTAATATCTATAAAAGTTTCAAATTCCACAAACTTTATTAGATTAGATCTTAAAATTTCTGAATCAAAATTTATTACATGTCCAAAATCCTTATCATCAAATTCGAGTTTGTTTATCTTAACATCAACTATACCTCGATTATTTTCTTCGATTTCAAATGTTACTGTCATGGTTAAGATTTTAATTTAAATCACAACCTCAATATACCATGATCTTACCTTACGACCTTCAATTTTATGATCCCATAATCCATTATATTATAATATTCTTTACCATGAGTTTCATTTCATTCCATATTTCTCTATCCGTATGTATAATGTTTCCGAATTTTGAACCAATATTTTTTTTTTCACCCTCTGAATTTATTATCCCAATGTAAAATTTTTTTTTTTTTTTTTTTATTACTCAATCCTCACTATTTTAATTGAATTCCAGTCGTATCATAATCTCCTCAAATTTTGAGTAAATAACTAAATACAAAATTTTACTATCCAATCCTTTTAATTGAAATCCAATCGATGCATATTTATAAAACTTAAAAAATCTGCATCCCAAAATTTAACTTTAAACACTCATCAATCATCTAACTCAAATTCAATTGATGCTCATTCCAATCTAACTCCTCATCCCAAGAATTTAATTTGACACTATTCCATTTACGATTTTATTTCCTGCTTTTCTTTTTCCTCAAATACTCAACGATGCGATGCTTCCAGAGTCTTCAATGCAACATTCATAATATATAAAATTTCTATCTTGCAATCAAATAGATAAAATGATAATCTCTCAAATTTCTCAAATTTTTAAATATCAATTCAATCATATCAAGACCTCCCTAATATTAATAAATCCTCAAATTTTTGGCTCTGTGAATTTCTAAATTCTCCCTTTAAGTTAATGTTTGTCCTCGAATTTCAATCATACCTTAATTTCCATAAAATCAATGATCCATCAACTTCGTTATAACAACCCCTAAATTTTTTATTTAATTTAATGCTCATCCACAATTTAATCCTCTTGTCTCTTTTGTCGGTCATAACCTTGTCATAGATCTTTGCTATGGTCAAACCCAATGATCATGGTTTAAGAAAACTCTACCTACAGCCATGCAATTTAAGAAAATATAGGTCATGTGTCTTGTCATGGTATTTCAGTCTCTGTTAGGAGTACTACTAGTTATATTCTAACAAGAAAATCATGCATGTGAACCACAGTACTAGGAAAATCAATCAATCAATCGAAAGGCGAAAGAAAAGGAACATTAGGAAGGAAGAAGGATCATGTTAACATATTACTTGTAGTGTCTACTATATCTAACAACCACTTAACTCTAGCACACTAACAAATTCCTATTCATGTACACTGGTACCCATATCAACTAATCATATATTAATATTCATGTCTCTCATCTACCAAAAATTAATCCTCAAAATAATCGTCAAGGTTTAACTTCCCGATCAACTTAAAATAAAATGCATATACCTTCTCAAAATTAGATACTTCACATCGAAATAAAATTTAATCACTTCTAAAATCTTTGTAGCCTTAACTATGTTTAGTGAATCAAATTTAAATCCTCAATATTTTAACAACATAAAATCTCAATTCCTCAAAATAAAATTTTATTTCCACCTTTTAATTTATAACTCCACAAGGTACATATCAGTGCTCACGGTCTCTGATACTCAAGGTGCACTCAATGCCTCTAATGTCTATAATGGTGTACTAAAATTGTACTGCCTGAATCACTTATACTATTACCTCTAATGATCAAAGTCATCATCAACTGTGTTTTCTTTCATAATTTCAATTTATGTCAACTGGTATATCATCTAATTATCATCACACCGAGTGCTTACTGTTACTGGCATCATTTTCAATAATCCTTGGTATAGAATCATCGGCACTCTTGGTATTATATCACTAGCTGCATTAATGGATTATCTCATCAAGCTCATTAGACTCATGATCACCTGTATCCTCTATAACACTCATGTTTCTTTACTCTCATGGGTATGTGTATGGTTCCTCATCTCGATGGTTGTATATGTACTTCCTTCAATCCTTTAAAGCCTATTAAACTAATCCGTGATACGCTTCATAACTTCCATTACAACTCCTGATATTTCTCTACTTATGACATCTCATTAAACCCTTTATACATATACATTTCTTTACCTTTAACATTTCCGATATCAATCCTCCAATTGGACATCATGCTCCATAAATCCTTAACACAATTCCCGGATACTTAATCGTTTACATAGATCACTCAATTACATCATCATGATTATCCAGGACGGGTAATTGGCTCTGATACTAACTCTGAGAACTATCACTGATACTCTATACTCTCCTTAACTCTCAGTCTCTAATGACACTACTCCTAGAATCGTTGGTACAAGGTACTATACTAAGGGCTAACTCTGGATTAAAGTCTACTGCTCACATGTCCAACTAAGAAACACTTACAACTCACTAACAACACAGTCAACACTAATACAAAATACAGACAAAATTACAAGCCACTAATTATCATACTTAACAAGAAATCCTCAAGGAATAGGAGCTCAAAGACTGAATTGAGGACAGAAGGTATCTTTACTGCTAGTAAAGAAAGAAGCGGTGGAACAAAGTCCTGGAATAACAGAAATAGACAAGTCTTGAGATAATATTTTAAGAACCAATTTAAGATACAACCTGATAATCATACACGTCTATCCGAAATCATGACACACAGAATCCTCGCCACGCCAGTAAGCATAGATGCGATAAACGACAGGTTCCGTAACTAAGGTATGCAACCCTATAATCATGTCATCTAGAATACTCGCCACGCCAACCGGTATGGCTGCGAGAAACTCTAAATCTCATAACTAAAGTATGTACATCCAAGTTAGGTTCCTACGTTCTCGTCACGACAGCTAATATGGCTGCGATAAACTCTAGGTTCCATGACCAAAGTAGACATTTTTACCTTTCTCACTGTCCTCATCAATATATGTCATCAGATGATACCGTAAATTTTAGTCCGTAAAATTTATCTCGATATGAAATCAACTCAACAACGATACCAAGAATTTAAATTTAACAACTGGTCAACAAGAATCAAACTCAACAATGATACCAAGATTTTAATAACTTATCAACAAGAATCAAGTTCAGTGACAACAAGCGAGAGCGGACGGAAACAAGGAAAAAGATTTAAATTGAAAATTATAATAAGATTCTCAAGGGGTCGTCCCAGGAAATCTTTCAAGAATTTGTGATTGAGTATCCTCTCTCATCCTAGTATCCTATGTCCTATATTCTACAGCAGGTACGTAGTAGTACAACTATGACGTCGCACTACTACGACATCGCACAACTAGCGAAGTCAGACCTGCATGGGCCACCACTAAAACGTGTCACGACCCGCACCCGGTTTAGGGGCACGAATGCGTGGGTACGTCCAGCCTACGCCGCAGCATCGGCGGTAGAACGCTGTCTAGGTCGAGTACTATCTAACAATCTCACGCTAGTATCCAACTCCATAAGAAGACTCGGATGATACTATAAAATATCAACAACATACTCAATCACAACTACAGCACGATAGGAATTTGAAGAAGTAAAGAAAACAACACAAGTCTAAAGACAACATATTCATACCTGCAATCATTAACTTCCAATCCCCAAGTGTGTCGGAACCAGTCTACTAAGGTCACAGTCTGGAAAAATATTTTCCAGTCAGGAAGGAGCAAAGTACATCTCTAAATAGCAGTTCTATATAAATGACATAAACTATGTAGCAGTTCTAGATGGAAACATACCAGATGCATGTATAAGTACGAGAAATGTACAATGAGAGAAGCACTGGAAATACTTTAAGTAAATGCAGGAAAGAAACATTTTGTCCATGAGCAAGAGTTCTATGACTAAGTGTGTGAGTACTAGCTTTAATATGTGATCGGCTTGGGAACTTGATCAGGCTGGTTACATGTGATTAGCTATGGTTCATATAGGGTCAGGCTAACCGTTGGTTAGCTATGGTGCATGTAGAGATCAGGCTAATCACACGTAACAGCTATGGTTCATATAAATGGTCAGGCCGCACCCGACGTGAGATGTGGGGTGAGCTATGGTGCATATAAAGTTGGGTATGATCACATATCTACACTAAAGTACTCCCCAAACCCCCGACTGGTATAGTAGATCCAATCATGGTACGCTATGGCACAGGATTCCCTAGGAAGGTAGCAAATCTCTCCGGGAATCAGTGTCTGTACATGCACAAGATAACAAGAAAAACAACTCTTGTACAAGCTACACCATGAATAAGGAATAACATCTCATGACGAGATCCGTGTATACCAATCCGTGTAACCAACGTGTCAAGAACATGTATATTTACACTAGATACAGTGAACATAGGAGATATCATAAATTAGAAACTAATCAGAGAATGTACTCGCCTTGGGTCCTTAGCTGGTAAAACCAATATCCTGTCCCAGAGTATCGTCTGGAGGAACCAACAGTCCTAAAAATATATCAAATACAACATTTGCATCAGGTGCTACACTAACACATCACAAATACATGAACTCAGGGCTCTGCCAGGCATGGCACTAGTCAACTAGGGTCATCTAGTAGGGATACGTATATAAATACACATATTATTAATTATCATTAATACTTACAATATATACAAATGCACCAATTTAAATGTATTTACAATATATATATATATATATATATCTTTTAAATACATATTTGATTTATACTAGTTGAACATTATATATGTATACTCATACATATGCTAAAATATATTTTAAAAATATATATATATATATTGTCAATGTTATTATTAAAATATATACTAATACTAGTACGTCACATTAAATACACATACAATACATTAATTGTATGTACAAGATATATATATATATACATTTATACTAATTATACATATTTGAAAATATATTAAGTACATATATATATATACAATATATGCATATACTAAACATTTTATATTTTTATACCAAAATAATACGTATACTATTACATTTTATTTACCAAAATATGTATATCTCATATATGTGCAAAAGTACATTTTAGAATATACATATACATATTGTCAACATCATTCTTAACATACTAACATTAATTCACCAAATTAATTTTATACCATATAAAAATAACCAATATATATACGTATACAACTAGTTATACATATTTAATTATACAATTTTATTAATAAAAATAAATAATATACCTACTCATATTTTAAATACATACATATACCAATACGAAAATATAAATCTACATATACATATTTATGCCATAATACGGTTATATATATATACAAATTTTCATAATCAAAAACCCTTATATATAATACATAACTAAATTTACACATACTAAATAACTAATTTTATACATTAAAACAATAAACTAATTATGTTGTATTTACTAAACTAGTTACATGAATTTACTAAGCTAGTTATATTTATTTACTAACTAATTATATAAATTTACTAAACTAATACATATTAATATAACCAAATTATATAAAATAACCAAATTACATAACTAATTACATTAATTAAACTAATTATATAAAATAACTAATTATATATACTAAACTGATTTTTATAATTTAATTAAAGGATTTAAGAAATAATTAACTAATCAAATTATAATTTTAATTAAACTAACCACGTATTAACTAACTAATTACACAAAAATAACTAATTATATAAGCTAAACTAGTTATGTGTAATTGTTAATTTAATTATATGTAATTAATAACTAATTAATTATTAACTGCCTGATTAAACATTAACTAAACAATTAATAATCTAAAAACTAAATTAATTATATATTAATATAACTAAATTAATTATATAATATATAATTAACTGACTCTTAACAATTCCCAAACCTACTCTCTGAATCGAAGAGGGAACGGAGAAGGGAGGCTCACAGGGGGTTTTTCCGGCGAGGTCGGGCCGGGCAGGGCGGTGGTCCTGAAGCGACGGCGGCCGGCGGTTTCTCGTGTGCAGTTGCTCCGCCGGATCGACGCGAAGGAGCGGTTGGAGGGAACGGTGGACGACTGGAGGAGCTCGACTGGAACGACGGCTCGGGGACAGCATCGGCGGCTCAGATGGAGAGGGTTCCCTTCGCCGGCGCGGTGGGGGTCCGTCGGGCAGGGCGGCTTCGACTCGGCGGTGGCGGTCTGTTCGAGGGCAGCGGCACTCGACGGATCTGGCGGCGTTCGGCGGCGGCTACCGGCTCAGCGGCCACGGCTCGACGCGGCCACGGTTAGGTTTAGGGTTTCTGCGAGTCGTGTCTGTGGATCGTGTCCGGGGCAGGACACGATGGGTTGCTGAACTGTGAGGGACGTGTCCGGGTGTGTCGGACACGGGGTTGGGTGTACTGGTGGAGGTGGATGTGTCCGGGTGTGTCGGACACAAAAATCTGATTGTAATATTGTAACCGAACCCAGAAATGAATGGATACTGTGGGACACCCGGGGTCGGACCCGAGGCCATCACGGCTGACATGGATGCTGGACACACGGACACGAGCACACAAAAATGGTGGTGGCTGTGGCTCTATGAGGATTTGTGAAGGCTAGCTAGGGTTTCTAGGGAGATGTGATGAGGGACTTAAATAGGGAGAGATGGTGTGGTATAAAGGGTTGCGGGTTGGCCCAATAATGAATGGCCAAGATCAATACATGAATAAGTTCTTCATGTGGGAAAGGGTGTGGGCTAGTTAATAGGAACGGCAACTTGAAAAAATAAAAATAAAAATAAAGATTATAATTTCAGAAAAATGTTTTTAGGAAAGCTAGCTAATTTCCAATTAGCTACTAATTAATACATTTTGCAAAGTCCTATAAAGCATGACATTTATTTATTTACTATCCCAATAAATAAAAATTTATTTTATTTTTATGAACTAGTCCTTTAAATAACTATTTAGTTAAAACAATAATTTTATGATTCAAGCCAATAAATATTTGAAACTAGAAATATATATTATTATTTATTTATTTATTTTGTAATATATCGTCATTTAGGAAAAATGATTTTTATAAAGATTTTTAAATTACCTTCTAAAATCAAACATCATTCAAAATCAAATAAAAATTTTCAAGGAGAATTATTTTATAAAACTTGATATTTTAAAATAAATTAAAATCTAATTATTTTAGAAATTGGAAATCGGAGGTTACATCCATCTATCTAACATCTATCTAGGTATATAACTATCTATCTAACGATCTAGTATATCTATCTAATATCTATCTAGCTATATATCAATCTATCTATATCTATATATATATCTAACTAAAATTCTATCTAACTATATATATATATATATATATATATATATATATATATATATATATATATATATATATATATATATATATATATATATATATATATATATATATATATATATATATATATATATCCACCTATTCATTTATCTATCTAACTATATCTAGCTATCTAGATATATATTTACCTATGTATCTATCTATAGATATCCATCTACTAATCTACTTATTCACCTACCTAGTTATCTATCTATCTATATATCTAGCTAGCTATCCATTTATCTATCATTCTATCTAACTATCTAACTATCATCTATCTATCTATATAGCAATCTAACTATCTATCTAAGTATCTATTTATATCTATATATATATATATACCACTCTCCCTCCCTCGCATTTGCTGGTGCTGCTACATAAACTGCCTAGCTGCTGCTACTGCAGCATTTACTGCTGCTGCTGAAGCTGTTCTGCTGCTGCACCTACTGGTGCAGCATGCTGCTGCTGCTGCAGCTGCTGGGGGCAGCTTGCCCCTCCCCCCCTCGCATTTGCACATGCTGCCCTACACACACACGCGAGCATGCACATATATATATATATCTATATATATATATATACAACCATATATATATACACACACACTCTATATATTTATATATCTACACACACACACACACACTAATATATATATATACACACACAAACACTAACATATAAATACACACCCACACATACAAGCACATATATATATATATATATATATATATATATATATAAACACATCTATCTATATATATACACACTAATATATATATATATATATACATATACACACACACACACACACACACTCAAACATATATATATATATATACCCTCACTCACACACACTCACTCTCACACACCCTCACACACACACTCTCACACACACTCACTAATATATAACCACACACAAATATACATATATATATACATATATACACACAAACTCATATACCTATATATATATATATATATATATATATATATATATATATATATATATATATATATATATGTATATATATAAATACTCACTCACACTCACACAAACACTCACCTACACACATACACTAGCACCAACCCACACTCACACAAGCACCCACTAACACACTCACACATACATAAAAACACATACATATATAAATATATATATAGAACACACACACAAATATATATATACACACTCTCACACACACTCACTAATATATAACCAAACACAAATATACATATATATACATATATACACACAAACTCATATACCTATATATATATATATATATATATATATATATATATATATGTATATATATAAATACTCACTCACACTCACACAAACACTCACCTACACACATACACTAGCACCAACCCACACTCACACAAGCACCCACTAACACACTCACACATACATAAAAACACATACATATATAAATATATATATAGAACACACACACAAATATATATATACACACATATATATATATATATAAACACAACACACACGCAACACACAACACAACGCCCACAACGCTCACCAACGCACGCCCAATGACCCCGACACGCACAAACACCTATAAATATATAAAATATAGCCCGAGAATTCTAGCACACACTCTCCGATACTAACCCAACGCGCGCATAAGCCCGAAACTAGGAAACCATGCCGAAATGGTCGTTCGGTCATTTCGACGAACATGCGGTGTGCGGTTCGAAAAACATCCTGAAACGCACACCAAACCAACTCAGAATTGGCCCAAAATTTACCCACAGGTCCTAAACGATGTCTAGATCCTAGAAAAAATACTACCGCGTCGATTCTAGGTCCATGGCAAAAATGCGCACACACTTAGAATCGACGACAACGAAAACCCCAAATTCGCCCGAAACGCCCGTTTCTCCGCGACACGGCTTCCTGTATCCGAACGGAGACTTGCACTCACCCTCAAGACACCCGACAATGTCAACCTAGGTCCGTCTAACCTAGGGCATTACCCAAAATTGGACCAAATTCGGATTCCACCCGAAATTGACATAAAACCTAGAGTTAAAGTCTCCAAACACTACCAAACTAGTTCCAACTTCCTCCTACGGGTATCCTAAGGGTCTAAGAAGGTTCTAAACTATTAATTACACTACATAAAAGTTATTACAAGGGTAAAAATTAGGGTTTACCTCTTGGGAGTTGGAATCCCAAGCCAAAGTCTCCAAAATACTCCAAATCCACCAAACCTAGCTTCCAAGCTCCCAAATCTAGCTCCAACACCAAATCTAAGCTCTACCCACCTAAGTTGGGGAAGAATATAGGGTTAGAGTTCACAACCATGGAGAATAGAAGAAGAAAGAAGAGAAATGGGTGCTTACTTGAACTTGGGAAGAAGAATGGAAGAAGAAAGAGTGGAGAGAAGAAGGAGAATGAAGAAGAAGTGAAGAAAAAGAAAAATAAAGAGGGGGGCTGCTGTGATGCATGGTCTGGGAGTGGAATTAGGCCGGCCATAACACACATAAAGGGTTACAAGTTGGCAAATGTCCAAAATGCCCTCCCGCAACTCGATTTTGGGTTTCGGGGTTCCAAAAGCACTCAAACTAACTCCAAATCTCTCCAACTAACCCACTAAAAATATAATAAATATTCTAAACCCAAAAATAAGTCTCACAGGGGTATGGGTTGGGTTAGACATGGGTCCACTAGGGTCTGACATGGGTCCAGGCTAGCCAAAACCCTAAAACAAACAATATAAAAATAATACAATCATTAATTAAATATAAATACAATTAATTATAAATAATACACAATTAACTAAATTAAAATAAAAAAATACCCGGCTCTGGAAATGGGGTGGTGACAACTGGCTCTCTTGGCCTCTGCATCATTCAACAATTAGAAATCCGCTGATCTGGACTACAGTACCTCATACACAATCCATTGGCTACCCTACATACATCACTAGTGTGCCCTCCCTTGCCACAATAAGTATATCCCATTGGTGCTCCCTGGCGTTGATGTTGTTGTTGCTGCCTCAGCTGCTGCCGAGCTGGTGTTATCACTGTCGAAACTGTTATTCTCTACGGTGCTGAATTATGTATACAAATGTTAGGTGATGGTGCTGACATCCGAGGTACACCTCTACTTCCTCCACTCTGAGCATGAGACCTATTCTGGCCTCCCGTCCTCGCCGATAACCTCTATATGGTAAGCTCGTGCCTCCGAGCTGCTATCAATACTTCCACATAAGTATGGTAGTCATGCCCCTCTACTAGTTTATAAATCCTCTCACCCAAAAATAGGTATTTTGTGTATATTCTATATTTATTGTATTTATTTAGATTATTTTAAATATTAATATAAATATAATGGTTGTATTAGGATACTTCACCGTAGTTTAAACATTAATGACATAGGACGACCCCAAAATCTACATCGCCTTTCGTAGGAAGTGGCCTACACTGGAGACACTAGCCGTAGGATCTTCGCATGACACAAAATTTGATCATTTAGTATTAGTATGGCACAAGTGTAACAACCATAGTTTATTGTATTTAATATTTAGATATTTTTATATATATAATTTATTCATGGTTATTTTCCAATCTAAACATTCTTTAATTAGCAACCAATAATTAAATTACCACCATGATATTTCCATGCCAATCAAATCTAGGTAATATTCTTTTTGAAAGATTTGCATATTATTTACCATAATCACTATCCTTTTAGAATTCCAATAAAATCTTTATTATTATTGATATTAGATAAGATTGACCAATTAGTTACTAACAACCAAACTAAAAAATTGTCCAATCCTATTACTAACCTACCTCCTACCCGCGGCACCATAAAAATTAGGATTCTAGGTATTTTATGTAACAAGTTGACATAGTTTTGACAAAACTTGACCCCGACAATTTTAGACTTAACCCTCAAATCAAAACCCTTATTTTAACATTTAAAATTATATTATTATATTTTATTTATGATTTATGAGTATTTATTCCAAATTTATCTATTTATAAAAAATTGATTCATGGTGACTAGTAGGTAACTCGTAATGACCTAGTTTTGGTTTCTACTTGACTTTGGACTCATAGAATTTATAGGAGATGACCATATCACTAAAAACCTAATTTCCTAATAAAATTCCAAAATTAATAGTTTTTAATAATTAATATTTTAAAAATTATTTGTCGTAATGTTCGATGACTAGTAATAGTTGGTGTGTAACTACTTGCTTGTGCAAACCAATAAAGATTTAATAACTAAAAATAACCTAATTAAACTAGTAAATAAGTGTCTAATTAGTGCCATAATTAATTGGTAGGTGTTCGAGACGTTCCTGTGGAGAGCTACGGACCAGATTTGTTGTGCTCGCAGCTTGGCTTGGAAGGCAAGTACACCTTGCTTGATTGTATTATTCAGTTTACATATGCCTAGTTTTATTTGCTAGTTGTGTGCACACGTCTTAGAGTAGAAGACTTACCCAGTATATTATGAAGGTACGAGGTATCTTCTGACCTGACACTTGTTCATCACGTATGCTGAGTGAGAGAGTACATGGACTAGCGGGTCGACCGTATATCGATACGTGAGTTCATGTCTTGTGTTAGTATTTGGTATTTGGGCTAGTTTTTGAGATTTTATTGACTTCGTTGTATTATATCTGTACCGTGTATATGGTTCGGATAGTATATTGGGATGGGAGAATCTACTAGTGAGCATATGAGATTTCTGCTTCTTACTGTATATATGGTGTAAATTGTGTACCCCCGAGTTCTGTTGAACGCCTGGTTGGATGACTGTTCTTCAATTTCTCTCCCTCATTCACCACAAGAGATATCTCGAGTGCATATGACTTAGATAGTTAGTTACCCTATTTATTGTTTACTGCTTTACTTTTATGCATGTCAATTTCTTGTGTACTTGTTGTGTCCCTTTGAGGACCTGGCACCTTTTTTAGATCCAGACGAGCACTTGTACCCGCCGGAATACCGAGATGGAGATTTTGCTGTTGAGGACTTTGAGGTGGAGCCACAGGATTTTCCTTGAGCATTCATGGACGACAGTTGCTTAACGTCTTGGGTGCCTTTATCTAGTTAGCTGACGCTGGACCATTTTTTTATTGCTTAGTTCTATTCTTTCAGTATTCTTTTGTACTCATTTTTTGTAGATTTTTCTCCACTAGATTTTATTTTGTATTTGATTCTGAGACTTATCTATTCATTCAGTTCTTACTCTGTGATATTTGTGGATGAGACAAGATTTTACCTGCCTGTGATATTATGACTTAAATATATTTTACAACGTACTACTACTGGTTAGGCCCTTTAAATTGGGTTCCTATACTTGTTCGTATAGCTGGCATGTGTACATATACCTAGTCCTACATATTTTGGGACTATGATGTGACATATTTGTAGTGGTGGTCCATGCAGGTCGAGGATATATTGTCTCAGTTACGTTACTGTACCGAGCAAGCCTACAAATAGGATTAGGGTATAGGATCTCATACATATTTGACTTCCCTCTTTATTTCTGTTCTAAATTCTTGAACTTACCTACCTTCCTTGACCTTCAAAATTGTACTCGCTTAATTCTCTTGACATTGGTATCCTTGTTTTCTTACCACTTCCTATTTAATGTACTTTCCTAATAGTTCCTTCAGTATAGCCTTCTGCCAAAATATAGAAATTCTTGTTGTTAGGGTTAGAAGATAATGATGATAGCATACCTAATAAGAAAAACAAATTTGAATATTGGCACCTCCCAAAGGTTTAGCATACCTAATGAACCCTAGCATCCAACGCATATAAATTGATTGACCATTATCCCCTGATATATTTAGGAATGACTTGAGAGTAGTATAGATACTACTAGGGTTAGTGAGAAATTTGACCATATTTTTTGACCATAGTATTGAGGAACCAATAGAAACCCAAGGTTGAATATTAGGACTAAACCTAGCTTTTGTAGTGTGATAATATAAGAGGACTATAATTTTAGATTCTTGTGTTGATATTAGCAGAGCAGTACCTTAGGAAACCAAGAGAAATGAACCAATATCTTAGTAAGAGTAAGGGTACCCTACCTTCAGCTTAGTATATCCCCTAGAATCTATTATAATCGTTGAGTCATACTTGAGTCTTCATGAGTCACCGACCGTGCCATCTTATCTAACTATCTATATACCTTCCCATCTTGAGTTAATTCCTTCCTCCATCATAGATCAATTATCATATCCCTATACCCAATTAAAACCTATTGAATGATTAGAACATTTTCTGTGATTATACCCCCTTAAGAAACATGATATTATCAAGAGTCTCTTTATTTACTTTCATATCTTGTTTCTCCAAAACCTTAACGCTCGCTATTTGTGCGATGACTAAAATTTTTCTTCATATTTCAAATCATGTAACCTTTCTAATCTAATTATAGGCCAAGTGATTCCTTTTTTGTTAGGATATATAGTTTGGTAGGATTATAGTTTGTTAATGTTAAATTTTAAATTTTTGTGCTCAGTAGTTATAACTTGACAGTTTAAGTTATTCATTTATATTATGATTTTATGATTATCCTTTAGTTTTAAATCAAGTAATATGTTTCACATATATCAATACAGGTTATATCCTCTCTCACTTAAGAGCCAGTAATTTCTCAATTCTTAATAATGTCACTACCATATTCTAAAAACAGGGGTAATTTTGACTTTTTACAATATTTAATATTATGGTAGTTATAATTAAATAATTGCATGATAATATTTTTTTTATTTAAATAATTATGTGTGATGAGCAATTAAATATAGTATTAGATGCAGTGCTCATTTATTTTTAGCTAGCAGACTGACCTAGAAGCCAGTATACGAACACCTATCAGGACTTGTGGAATTATGTAATTAATTGTTTTATTTATAATTTAATTTTTGGAGATTTTTATTAATTACCGTATTTTTATTTAATATTTTTGCGCAATTGCCTTTGCTTCGATATTTGGAGCACTATCCAGACTTTTGTCTTCCAACAAATTTCACCATCTTGTCCTAGACATGCCCACCTTCAATTCTGCTATTTTTTGCAACTCATAATTTTGCTCCCTGTGCATTAATTCTAGCCGCGCAAAAGTCGTCGCGGACGTTATTTTAAAATTCCTATTTTGTATCGTTGTGCGTTCCAATCGAAAATTGGAGGCCATCTTGACCTATTTTTCGTGCGGCCCAAATTAGGATAATATTCTGTTCTGAGTCTTCTTCATTTTTGGTATTAATGACCTGACCTAATTTTGGCCCCATGTACTCCTAATTAATTGTTGAACACAACTTGCATTTATTTCTATTTAAATTGAGGATACTATTTTATCTGATTCTGAAATTCCATATTAATTCCAGTGCCCTGTAAATTGAGCCCATACCGATCATATAGCGTCCCCAGACCCTACAAAACACCGGACCCCGAATCGCCCGCCAAATTTTTGTCATTTTATGTGTTTGTGCAATTTCCCAAATTTAAGGGGGTTAAATTGCAAATTGGCATTCTTGTGCCAACACCCAATTATTTAAACCAATAAGGAATCCTTAATATTTTAATTAAACCTCACCCTAAATCCCCCATGAATTATTTTCCTCATGTTCGATCTGGACCACTCAATTAAGTGGGTCAAATCCTTACCCTCCATCACACCCTCTCTCTCCCTATTTAATGTTTTGTCCCATCATAAGCCCTAATCCCTAGACAACCTAGGTTTTCCCCCACCTCCAAGCCACCTCCCTCTCTCCTACGTAGGTAATTTTTCTCCTTCTTTTTCTTCTTCTCATTTCTTCTTCTCTTTCCTTCCTTTTTCTTCTTCTTTTGTTTTTGATTTTGAATTCAAATAATAGGTTAGAAGGGGGGAATACTGTTCATCCCCCCTACTGCTGCTGCCCGCAGTTCCTGTGCACGGTGGCCGACTTCCCCTGCACCCGATCCCGACGGCCAACCTCCCCGCGGCCGCTGCTGCTGCTCATTTCCTCCGGCGTTCAGCCCGGCGGCTCCTCCCCTCGCCGCGGCTGTGCTCTCCAACCCCCATCCTCCTCCTCCTGATAGGCTCGCTGCCGTTCCCCGTGCTCCGACCATCCCGGCGGCCCTTGCTCCCGTGCTCTGGCCTCCTACAACGCCACCCGCCGGCCTCCACTGCTCCAACCCGGCGGCTTCCCCCTCCGGTCCGGCGGCCCTCTGCCCCCTCCGGCGGCCGGCAACCCCTCACAGTAAGCCTCTCTCCCCTTCCCTCTTTTATCTATATATATATATATATATATATATGTGTATATATATAGTACATATATATGAGTATATATATACTAAATGTATATATATTGTAGGTAATTATTTAATGTGAATATAATGGTATATTAATCAATGTATAAGTATATGTAAATATTAGCATGTATATGTAATTACGTATTTAAATTAACGTTTATTAGTATATGTATATGTACGGTATTTATTTAATGTTTAATATATGTATAAGCATATTAAATAATTTATTAAATTGTAATTGAGTATGTATCAATTAATATTTTAAATACATGAGTATGAATAGCATTTATTTAATTAATATTTAAAATACATAATGTATAGTATATATTTTTGTATTAGTATATAAATGTATTATAGAATTCTATTGTATACATTATTTAATGTGTAGATTTATATATATAAATATAAATACGTATACGTGAATTGGTGTGTGTATTAAAATAATACTTAGGGTATATGTATTCATATACATACAAGTATTATTTTGGTATATTTTTATGCATGGCCCTGAGGCCAGTGTCTGTAGACTGTGTGTTAGCGTAGCATCTGATACAAGTGTTATAATTGTGTTATGTTTATAGGACTGTTGGTTTACCCAGGGGATACTCTGGAACAGGACATCCATAAATACCAGCTAAGGACCCAAGGCAAGTACATTCTCTGATAATTTCCAATTCTTGATAATTTCTATAAATTCAACAATCATGAAATGTTACATCTGAATCTTTGACACTGTGCTACACGGACTAGTATAGCTTGGATCTGCAGTCATGAGATGTTACCTTGATTATCGTATTGACATTGTATACGACATGTATATTTAGACATCGTACATGATAGACTTGACTTGCTCGTGTATCGTGACGTGTCATGGTTGGATCCACAATACTAGTTGGGGCGGGGAAGTAGTTAGTAAGAAATGTGATCATAACCTCTTATTGTAGTATAGAAATTGTAAGTGTTAATCATGCTCTTCACCCATGATTAGCCAGGCCCTGTAGCTATCGTACATGTTCCCAAGCCGATCACATTTTGAAACTACTATTTCAAACACTTAGAATAGATTACAGTTCCCTATTTAAATCATATACTACATCACCAGTATATGATACTGTTCCTTGTTCTTTCATTTTCATACATGCACTGACTGTATCATATTGCCTATTGCCTGTCTCTTTACATTGCCTGTCTCTCTTAAATTGCCATTGCTTTTATTTCACTGTCTTCTCAGTAGCTAGCATGACATGTTTTATTGTATTATAGACATTATCAATTAATGGAACTGTTATTTGAGAGTGTTGCTTTGCTCCTTCCTGACTGGAAATATTTTTCCAGACTATGCCTTAGAGGACCGCTGTCCGACACTTTATGGACCATATGGTGAGTAGCTGCAGACTTGGTAGTTAGTTGTGATTCTGGAAGGTCTAGCCGGAGTTATTATTTATTGTTAGTTCTTTAAGTAGACTATTTTGGGTACCGGATTTGTCTCCGGCATTTTGATGATTTCTTGGATATTGTTGAGTTAGAATATTACTTGTGGACTTGTGTTGTGTTTAATTTTAATTTCTGTTTCGAAATCTTATCGTGCTGTAATCCTGTGATTGAGTATATGTTCATCTTATTTGTGTCATCCGTGCCTCCTAATGGAGATTGGATGCTTGCGTGACATTAGTTAGATAGCATCAAGACCTTGACAGCGTTCTACCGCCGATGCTGCGGCGTAGGCTGGACGTACCCACGCACTCGTGCCCCTAAATCGGGTGCGGGTCGTGACACGTTTTTAGTGGTGGCCCATGCAGGTCTGACTTCGCATTTAGAGCGATGTCGTGGTAGTGTGACATCCTTGTTATACTACCCAGTGCCTGCGATAGAATCTAGGACATAGGATACTAGGACGAGAGCAAATACTCAATCACAATTCCTTGAGAGATTCCTGGGATGACTCCTGAGAATCTTGTTATAATTTCCAATTTAAAATCGTTCCCTTGTTCCGTCCATTCTCATTTGTTGATATTGATTTGATTGTTGTTGATTAGTTATTAAGTTAAGATTTTTGGTTTCATAGTAGGGCTGGATTTCATATTAAGATGAATTTATAGACTGATTTATGGTACTACTTGATGATGCCCGTCAATGAGGACAGTGAAAGTGATTAACATTAGAGCTATTGGACTACAGAAGGTGGATTTAAAATTTTTAATCGAAGGTTGAAAAATAAATTCCAAATTTTTGGATTTTGAGAAGATTGGGATTGTTATTAAAATTTATTTTGAAGATTTCAATGAATTGCAAAAATTTTGAAACTGAGGAGTTGAAATATGGCTATTAAAAATTTATTTTAAGGAATTCAGATTCGATTCAATAAACCTAGACAAGTCTGTAAGGATTTTGTGTGATTAAGTTTTACTTCAGTTTTTAGATAATTGACCTTGAGGAAAGTGTATGCATTTTTACTTTAAAAAAAAAAAATTTCGAGAAGTTATTTCGAAGAATTTTATTTGAGGATAAGATCTTATAGTAAGAGAGATATATTAGTATATAATAGATAAAGTGTATATGTAAGGATATGTTGGCTTGAGAATGATTGAGATTTCACTGCCCACTGACTTGGGTGTCCATTTAAGATTGTATTAGAGAGAGCAGTATTTAGTAAAGAGTGTTGCATTTGATATGCACTTGGGTGATAAGAATAACTAGCATCAATTGTTGCAGTAGGTAAGGAAGCTAGCAGTGAGTGTGTTTGTGATAGAACTGTGATACCTAGGGGATAGAGATATCAGACCATGGATGCATCTTTAACCTGTGCAATCAACTAGGATTGTTATTCCCAATCTTTATCTTGAATGTTGCTTCTTTAGAACTGTACTGTCCTTCCTTGATGATATCGCATTTTTTGCCTAAATTGATTCTTTGGGATCTGTCTTCAGGATGTCGCCGTAGACAAGGTCTATGAGAGCGGGAACATCAGCTTTAGAGGGGTCTCCCACCTCTCCACCTGATGGACAGACATCCGTAATTCCTCCTACATCTCCAATGCACGTAGGTGTGTCTGCACCTATCGGGGACCTTCCTCCTCCACCTGTCCAGAAGATTGCCGCAGCTGTGACGGACAACCTTCCTCCTCCACCGACTCCGATTCCCGGAGGTTTGCCCATTGATGGAACGCAGATGTTTACCTTGATCCAAGGCATGGTAGATGCCCAGAGAGTGACGGCAGACGCTCAGCGAGTTCAAGCTGAGGCTCAGAGGGTGCAAGCAGAAGCGTACCAGGCACAAACCGAGCTGATGAAAGAAAACATGGAGAATGCTCATCAAGTGACTCTCCAAGCTTTGGAGAAAGTAGCACAGTACCAGCAGTTTCCTGGCAAGCAACAGCAGAGATCAGGCACTATAGTAGATTTCAAAAGAATGATGCCTCGGGAGTTTAAAGGTACCGAAGGGATACTCTACGCTGATGACTGGCTAGAGGATATAGAAAGGAGCCTGCGATTGACCCAGATTCCGGAGAACTTGCAAATAGAAGCCGCTGGCAGTCAGATGTTCGATATCGCACTCACGTGGTATCGCACGGAGCCGAGAATTACTGCACAAGGACTTACTTGGGAGACCTTCAAGGAACTCTTCAAGGAGAAGTTCTTTCTCTACGTGGCATTGGGAACCTTGGGAAGTCAGTTTCATGACTTAGTTCAAGGAAACATGTCAGTCGACGAGTACGCTGCAGAATTCTGTAGATTGAGCCATTTTGCATCATCTATGATTCGAGACCCAGGAGATCGAGCCCGGAAATTTAGAAAGGGACTGACAAGAGAGATTAAGTCGCGCACTTCTGGTCGGCGTACCGCTACCTATGAGGCTATCTTGATGGATGCTCAGATCGCAGAAGAGGATCTGGATCTCAGGCCTAAGAGGAGCCACAATACTTTTGGAGATACAAATGATAGCGCAGGACCAGCCAAGCATCCCCGTATTCAGCACCAACAGCAGTACCAAGTACCAATTCATAGTCAGCAACAACCATGGATATTTCAGCATCCACAACAGTACCTAGCACCAGTTCCTATCCAGCCACATCCATGGGAGTATCAGTATCAACAAGAGTACCAGGAACCAGTCCGTGTTCAGCAGAATCAGCAACAGCCTCCTAGAGACACAACAGACTTGTCATTTCTGTAAGAAGCCAGGTCACCTTTGGAAGAGTTGTAGAACGAGGCTAGGACTTTGTTTGCACTGCGGCGCTGCGGGACATCGAGTAAGGGATTGTCTTATAGCCCCTTATCTCCCCGGCCAGCGTGCAGTTTCAGACTATAGAGATCCAGTTAGGCTACCTGTGGAACCGTATATTGCTCAGCACCCGCAAAGGGAACCACCCCAGCAGGACGGGCATTTGCGGTGACGATTGAGAGACCGATATTGCAGGTAATGTGTTAGCAGTTTCTGTTCTTTCCTTTATTCTGTTCCTACTTATTTGATTGATTGATTGCTTAGTACAATAGTTGTATGCATGATTTTCTTGTTAGAATGTAGTTAGTAGTACCCCTGATACATAGACTGCAACACCATAATAAATGAGATTATAACCGTGTATGTTCCCCCTAGATTGTATGTGGTATGACTATAGATAGAATTTTCTTAGACCGTAATTATTGGTGTTGACTGTAGTAGACTTATGAAGAGGTTATTACTTGACAAGAGGAAGAAGATGATTAAAATTTGAGGATAATTATTGATTTAAATAAATGGTTAAGAAATTAACATGGCCTAATTGGTGGTTTAATTAATTCCAGGAAGATTATGACATGTTTAAATTGATTATTAAATTGGGAAATTTTGGGAGATTATCAACATACTTATTTGATTGCAAGTTACAAATTTTAGAATTTTATATTTGGATGTCGCATTTAGAGAATCCTTAAATATCATATTGTTGAGTATTTTGAGGAGTGGATATTAAATTCCGGGTATTGAATTATTAACTCAAAACTTTCAGGAAATTTTAATAAAAAGGGACTTGATTCTATTTCGAGGATTTTTTTCAGGAATACAAATAATTCAGAAATTTTTTGAAATTTGTGAGAAGACCTTGTAGATTATTAATTGATTCGTGGTTGATGAATTTAAATTTGCGGGAATAATAATGTGTATGATTAAACACTAGTATGAGGATTTTAAATTTTGAGGACGAAATTCTTTTAAGGTGGGTAGACTTGTCACTACCACATTCTGAAAACAGGGGTAATTTTGACTTTTTACAATATTTAATATTATGGTAGTTATAATTAAATAATTGCATGATAATATTTTTTTATTTAAATAATTATGTGTGATGAGCAATTAAATATAGTATTAGATGCAGTGCTCATTTATTTTTAGCTAGCAGACTGACCTAGAAGCCAGTATACGAACACCTGTCAGGACTTGTGGAATTATGTAATTAATTGTTTTATTTATAATTTAATTTTTGGAGATTTTTATTAATTACCTTATTTTTATTTAATATTTTTGCGCAATTGCCTTTGCTTCGATATTTGGAGCACTATCCAGACTTTTATCTTCCAACAAATTTCACCATCTTGTCCTAGACATGCCCACCTTCAATTCTGCTATTTTTTGCAACTCATAATTTTGCTCCCTGTGCATTAATTCTAGCCGCGCAAAAGTCGTCGCGAACGTTATTTTAAAATTTCTATTTTGTATCGTTGTGCGTTCCAATCGAAAATTGGAGGCCATCTTGACCTATTTTTCGTGCGGCCCAAATTAGGGTAATATTCTGTTCTGAGTCTTCTTCATTTTTGGTATTGATGACCTGACCTGATTTTAGCCCCATGTACTCCAAATTAATTGTTGAACACAACTTGCATTTATTTCTATTTAAATTGAGGATACTATTTTATCTGATTCTGAAATTCCATATTAATTCCAGTGCCCTGTAAATTGAGCCTATACCGATCATATAGCGTCCCCAGACCCTACAAAACACCGGACCCCGAATCGCCCGCCAAATTTTCGTCATTTTATGTGTTTGTGCAATTTCCCAAATTTAAGGGGGTTAAATTGCAAATTGGCATTCTTGTGCCAACACCCAATTATTTAAACCAATGAGGAATCCTTAATATTTTAATTAAACCTCACCCTAAATCCCCCATGAATTATTTTCCTCATGTTCGATCTGGACCACTCAATTAAGTGGGTCAAATCCTCACCCTCCATCACACCCTCTCTCTCCCTATTTAATGTCTTGTCCCATCATAAGCCCTAATCCCTAGACAACCTAGGTTTTCCCCCACCTCCAAGCCACCTCCCTCTCTCCTACGTAGGTAATTTTTCTCCTTCTTTTTCTTCTTCTTATTTCTTCTTCTCTTTCCTTCCTTTTTCTTTTTCTTTTGTTTTTGATTTTGAATTCAAATAATAGGTTAGAAGGGGGGGAATACTGTTCATCCCCCCTACTGCTGCTGCCCGCAGTTCCTGTGCACGGTGGCCGACTTCCCCTGCACCCGATCCCGGCGGCCAACCTCCCCGCGGCCGCTGCTGCTGCTCATTTCCTCCGGCGTTCAGCCCGGCGGCTCCTCCCCTCGCCGTGGCTGTGCTCCCCAACCCCCATCCTCCTCCTCCTGATCGGCTCGCTGCCGTTCCCCGTGCTCCGACCATCCCGGCGGCCCTTGCTCCCGTGTTCCGGCCTCCTACAACGCCACCCGCCGGCCTCCACTGCTCCAACTCGGCGGCTTCCCCCTCCGGTCCGGCGGCCCTCTGCCCCCTCCGGCGGCCGGCAACCCCTCACAGTAAGCCTCTCTCCCCTTCCCTCTTTTATCTATATATATATATATATATATATATATATATATATATATGTGTATATATATAGTACATATATATGAGTATATATATACTAAATGTATATGTATTGTAGGTAATTATTTAATGTGAATATAATGGTATATTAATCAATGTATAAGTATATGTAAATATTAGCATGTATATGTAATTACGTATTTAAATTAACGTTTATCAGTATATGTATACGTACGATATTTATTTAATGTTTAATATATGTATAAGCATATTAAATAATTTATTAAATTATAATTGAGTATGTATCAATTAATATTTTAAATACATGAGTATGAATAGCATTTATTTAATTAATATTTAAAATACATAATGTATAGTATATATTTTTGTATTAGTATATAAATGTATTATAGAATTCTATTGTATACATTATTTAATGTGTAGATTTATATATATAAATATAAATACGTATACGTGAATTGGTGTGTATATTAAAATAATACTTAGGGTATATGTATTCATATACATACAAGTATTATTTTGGTATATTTTTATATGGAATATATGTAATAAAAAAAAATTACGTATTTGGTATAAATGTATAAATAGGTAAATACGTATTTTTGGTAATTGATATATATATATATATATATATATATATGCACCTATATATATGTATATGGTAAATGTATTAAGACTGGTAATGTATGAATTTATAATGTGAATGTATATTATTTATTTAATAAAATGTTTAAATACATGTATTAGCATAGTATATATATTTTAGTATAATTTGTATATATATATATCTTGTACATACAATTAATGTATTGTATATGTATCTAATGTGATGTACTAATATTAGTATATATGTGTAGGTTCGTGTATTTCTTCCTATATATCTATATATGTATTCAATAAATATTTTGCGTGTACGTATTAAATAATAAATATTAATATGTAAATTGGTATGTATATATATCGGTATTTCAGTATATGTTGGTAATTGTAATTTAGTATATATATAATTAGTAGATATATATATTCTTTGTATATATATATAAAACTTTGGTAGTTGTACATATAAATGTATATGTGTTATGAATATTTTTACCTATGTATATATAATACATATTCTATTATGAGTATACACTTATACATATTTTGTATAGAAATTGGTATAACCCTATATTTATGTATTATATTATTAATAATACTACGTTTAATTAGTGAATATACTAGATGACCCTAGTTGACTAGTGCCTTGCCTGGCATGGCCCTGAGGCCAGTGTCTGTAGACTGTGTGTTAGCGTAGCATCTGATACAAGTGTTATAATTGTGTTATGTTTATAGGACTGTTGGTTTACCCAGGGGATACTCTGGAACAGGACATCCATAAATACCAGCTAAGGACCCAAGGCAAGTACATTCTCTGATAATTTCCAATTCTTGATAATTTCTATAAATTCAACAATCATGAAATGTTACATCTGAATCTTTGACACTGTGCTACACGGACTAGTATAGCTTGGATCTGCAGTCATGAGATGTTACCTTGATTATCGTATTGACATTGTACACGACATGTATATTTAGACATCGTACATGATAGACTTGACTTGCTCGTGTATCGTGACGTGTCATGGTTGGATCCACAGTACTAGTTGGGGCGAGAAAGTAGTTAGTAAGAAATGTGATCATAACCTCTTATTGTAGTATAGAAATTGTAAGTGTTAATCATGCTCTTCACCCATGATTAGCCAGGCCTTGTAGCTATCGTACATGTTCCCAAGCCGATCACATTTTGAAACTACTATTTCAAACACTTAGAATAGATTACAGTTCCCTATTTAAATCATATACTACATCACCCGTATATGATACTGTTCCTTGTTCTTTCATTTTCATACATGCACTGACTGTATCATATTGCCTATTGCCTGTCTCTTTACATTGCCTGTCTCTCTTAAATTGCCATTGCTTTTATTTCACTGTCTTCTCAGTAGCTAGCATGACATGTTTTATTGTATTATAGACATTATCAATTAATGGAACTGTTATTTGAGAGTGTTGCTTTGCTCCTTCCTGACTGGAAATATTTTTCCAGACTATGCCTTAGAGGACCGTTGTCCGACACTTTATGGACCATATGGTGAGTAGCTGCAGACTTGGTAGTTAGTTGTGATTCTGGAAGGTCTAGCCGGAGTTATTATTTATTGTTAGTTCTTTAAGTAGACTATTTTGGGTACCGGATTTGTCTCCGGCATTTTGATGATTTCTTGGATATTATTGAGTTAGAATATTACTTGTGGACTTGTGTTGTGTTTAATTTTAATTTCTGTTTTGAAATCTTATCGTGCTGTAATCCTGTGATTGAGTATATGTTCATCTTATTTGTGTCATCCGTGCCTCCTAATGGAGATTGGATGCTTGCGTGACATTAGTTAGATAGCATCAAGACCTTGACAGCGTTCTACCGCCGATGCTGCGGCGTAGGCTGGACGTACCCACGCACTCGTGCCCCTAAACCGGGTGCGGGTCGTGACAAATAATAACACTTTTTCTATAAGCACTATGATTAAGACTTTAGAAGACCATTACCTAGGAAGTTTTATGATACAATAGGATACCCTAATAAGTACCAAGATCTTTTCCTCTTATACCCCAACAAGCGTTTCTACTTTGTTTACAAGAACAAGGTTATTTTGTAGAATCCCCTAAGACAGTTACAGTAATAGTTGAATCTTTGTAAGTTGGATAGCGTGCCTAACAACATAGAATCTCATAGTCGTTAAAATACACCAATGGGGTATAAGTAAACGACACCTGAATATATGCTAGCATAAGAAGAAAATGTTTATCCAAAATGTATAACTTTAGATGCCCATACCCCAATCTGGTCGACCAGAGACTTAGACAAGGATTTAGTTGTCACTACCACATTTTCTAGGAAAAGATATTTTAGTAATTTCATAATTAATTAAATATTATACATATTAAATAACTGTTTGTTGTATTATTTAATTGTTGTTATATGTATGTTAGTTATTTATTTTGGACTTGTGTTAGTGGACCTAACTAGTTTAGTTTAGACTCATGAACCAACATGTATTAATTGTTAGAATTAAGCCCATTAGAAAGCCCATTGATTAGGAGGATGATTAATTTAATTAAACTATTACACTAGAAGCTTTCCTCCTTAATTATTTCTTCATGAGATCCCCAAGGGATATAATAGATATTACATAGTAGCTTGAGGAAGGGGTAGAGGGGCCGGCCTATTAAAGTGGGGGGGAAATGTTTCTCTCTCCTCTTTTTATTTAAAAACTAGATCTATAATTTCCCTCAACCATATTTTTTCATTCCCATATCATTTCCCTACCAAATTTTATCCCAATTTCTTTCCAAATCACCATTAGAGACTAGTGGATCAAGGATCTAGAAGGAGGAAGCAAGTATCTACAAAGAAGAGCAAGGATCTACAAGTTGGAGGCTAATTTTATCACATTTGGAGGTTGCATTAGGAATCCATCTTCCAATAGGTACAATTCAATTTTCCCCCTTAATTAAGGTTCTAAATATGAGATTTAACTATGATAAATCAACTCATATGCATAGGCTACCCATAGGATTTGGTTTTGTGTTCATATGAGGCCTATTGTGAAAGTTATGGTACTTTTTGTGTCAATTTTGGGAGAATTTCGAGATTGACATTTGTTGTGTGTGTCAGTTGGTCCTATAGATCAATTTGGCATGTGCTTGTGTGTTTAGGGCTAGTGTCGTATCCATAATTGGGTACGTGTAGGTCGTATCCAAACAATTTGGTGATACGTGTTAATTTGGGGGTGTTCCCCCCGATACGGGACTTTGTGGATGTCACATTTTGACACGGACACGTAGATTTATGCTTAACTCTTCGTATTGTTCATAAATAATATATTAGACTTGTTCGTGTCCTTCGAGGTACATTTGGATGTGTGGTGGACTCGTGTCACAAGCGTATCCTAGATCTAGTGGGATACAGGTGTGATACGTTCGATGTATTATGCAATTTAATTTCTAGATCTATTTCTCTATTGTTCTTGGTCATTGTGATGTGTAAATATATATATGTATATATATATTATTGTGTATATATATATTTATATATTCATGTGTCATAGATCTATGTATCTATTATATCTATGTGTGTATATATATATTTATGTAGCTATTATTCTACATATGTAAGAGCTATTTAATGTTGTAGTATATATATATATATATATATATATATATATATATATATATATATATATATATATATATTATAGTATATATATATATGTATATGATATGTGTAGAGATATATATATGTTGTTATATATGTACTTATATGTTATATGTATTTATATTATGTATGATTATCTATGCATGTACGTATATATGTTACTATATATATGTATATTTTGTCATAATAGTTATTATGTACATATATATGTATGTGGAGGAGTATGTGTGTATATATATTTATTAGTTGTGTTATATATATATATATATATATATATATATATATATATATATATATATATATATATTGTATTATATATATTAGCATATATATATTGTGTGGGAGAGGCGACAGCAGCTTTAGTGACGGTTCCAGAGTCACAACAGCAGCAACATAAAAAGCACCAGCAGCCGCAACAGATTTAGTGACAGCAGCCGCACAATAGCAGCAGTAGCAGGGAAATAGAAACAACAGCCGCAGCAGCAATAGCAACACCAGCGCAGTAGCGACGGCTGCAGCAGCAACAGCGACAACAGTGTAGCAACAGCAACATAGTGCAGTAACAGCGACAGCAGCAGCTCAGCAATAGCGACAGTAGTAGTGAAGCAGCGGTATCAACAGCGTATCCGCGATTTTAGCGACGGTCTGCAAGGGCCTTTAGCGACAGATCTGTGATTTTGAATAGATATTATGTATTTAAATATAATAGTTATATATATATATATATATATATATATATATATATGGTATTAATATATATGTATATATGTTCCTAATTGCTAATTGTGTTTTGTATACTATAATTATAATATTAGTTGTTAGCATATACTTATTATTGGGTAGTTAGTATAAACAAGGTATTGGATATTACCTTGAGATTCCAAGGTAAGTATCAAGGTATTTTAGGATACCCAAGGTATGGGGTTTGGGTATCAAGATTATGGTTTTATGTTGTGATACCAAGTTGGTTCGAAACCAAAGTATCCATTTAATGTTGTAATTAGGATTTTATATAATTAATATTTGTTTGATATGTATATGTGATGCTTTACCTATTGTTTTATGTATCCTGAGATACGGAAACCTAATATCCTAAGATATAGCTTTTATGACCTAGACTCTAGTGTTTGAACCCAACTTTCTTGAGATAGACTCTTGTAACCTAGAAATTGGTAGTTTGACATAATTGACCATAGTTTTACCATAGTTGACCATAGTTTGACTTAGAGTTGACCTTTTTTGACTTTTGACATAGAAATGACTTGTTGACCTAGAAGTTGACTAGTTTAACTTATTTACTTTCCGAAACCTTGTATTGATGTTATATTTCATATCTAGGTCTTCGAGGCACCGTATCAGACATCTGTGAGACTATTTATCGGACTTTAGGTGAGTACATTCTCTGATAGTTTCTCATTTATGATATCATCTATGTTCATTGTATCTAGTGTAGATATCCTTGTTTTCTTGACACGATGGTTACACGGATTGGTATATCCAGATCTTGTTATAAGATGTTATTCCTTGTATATTATGTATCTTATGCAAGTCTTATTTTATTAAATATCTTGTACATGTAGAAACACTGATTCTCGGGAAGATTTGCTACATTTCTAGAGAATCCCGTGCCATAGTATACCATGGTCGGATCTATTATACCAGTCGGGGGTAGAGAGTATTTTAGTGTAGATATGTGATCATACCCTCCTTGTGTATGTCTTGTTCCTTGTGAGTGTTGATCATACACCGCACGTATGATCAACCAGGCCATTATACTCTTGTGCAAGTTCCCAAGCCGATCACATGTTAAGCTAGTACTCATACACTTATACATTAGTATTCTTGTTTATTGTTATATTGTTCATTATTGTATTTATTATAATATTTCCTTATTGTGTATCTCTTGTATCTATTGTGCATCTTGTATATTCACATATATTTACTGTTACATAGTTTTTATCATTGATTAGAACTGCTGTTAGAGATATACTCTACTCCTTATTTGTCTGGATATATTTTTTCCAGATGACACTAAGGAGTGGTACCCTATACATTATGGACCTCAGGATGTTGTGGGCTTAGAGTCAGAGACCCTAGCTCAGGAGGGACTTATCCCAACTGAGACAGTTGACCCGGGACTTATAGCTTCTTAGTATTCTTGTACTAAATTTGTCTCCAGCTTACGTTGTTAGTATTCTTTCAGACTCATTGATGTATTATTTTAGACTAATGAGTTGTATGTGACTATTCTATTCTTTATCGTATTCATGCTCGTTCTATCTTAGATCTATGATTGAGTATATTGATATTGTTGGTGGTTTATTATATTGCTAGATAGATTATCCAGACATCGTTCTATCGCCGATTCTACGATGTAGGCTGGGCGTTGTTCCCGACTTGCTTCCTATATCGGGTGCGGGTCGTAATACATTTTTAGTGTTGTCCCATACAGGTCAGGCTTTCCAAGTTTTGCTATATTGTGGTAGTGCGACAACTTAGTTGTACTACTGCGAGCCTATTTTAGGATATAGGATATAGGCTATATGCTGAGAATAGTCAATCACACCTAGGAAAATTCTTTTGATTCATTCAACTATTCTTCTTTGATATTGATACTTGATCTCTTAAACTGTCCTTTACTTTAATGTCTTACTTCATGTGCCATATTGATTCTTTCTTTCGCTTTGTCTCAGGATGCCGCCTAAGACTAGATCGCAGGAGGGGATAGCAGCTTCTGAGAGGTCTGCGACATCCCGAGGGCCTGCACCAGTCACTTCTCTGGTGATTGGAGTGTCAGCTGCTTTCGGAGGTCCACCACCTACTCAGAGGACTGTGCCAACTGTATCTGAGGGGCTTCCACCTCCACCTCCTGTGCCAGCAGAGGTGAGACAGATGTTTATACTATTTCGTGAGATGCTCGAGGCACAGAGGGCTCAGTCAGAGGTACATCAGAGGAAGACCGACATTTTACGGCAGGGCATCGAGAGTGCTCATCAGCTTGCTCGTGCCGTAGTAAAGAAAGGAGTTCCGGTCCAGCAGCAGGTTGCTCCTCAGGTTGCTCAGCTTCAGTCAGGCAACATTCAGGACTTCAAGAAGCTAGAGCCTAGGGTCTTCAAAGGGACGGAGGGCATCATCTATGTTGATGATTGGCTCGAGGACATTGGGCGTCTAATGAGGGTATCCCGTCTTTCTGAGGATCTGAAGGTTGAGGCGGTAGGACTTCAACTGTTCGACATCGCCCGCACTTGGTTCAGGAATGAGCCGATTCTTGTTGACGCGGGACAGTCTTGGGAGGTATTCAAGGACCTCTTCAAGAAGAAGTTCTTCGCTCGGGCAGACATGCTAGACTTGGGGAGGCAATTTGAGAGCCTCATTCAGAGGAGCATGTCTTTGGAAGAGTACGCTGCGGAGTTCGGTAGGTTGACCCGATTGGCAGAGTATTTGGTGAGAGAGCTGGAGGTTCGGGCTATTCATTTTCGTGAGGGTCTGAACTGGGAAGTGAAGATCCTTATTCCGTCTTTTTATGAGACATACTCGAAGATACTTGCGGAGGCACGCAAGATTGAGCGGGAGTTGGGTTTGAAGCCCAAGGGAGACCATGATTCTTTTCTGGGGGCTAACAGTAGTACAGTATCTGCCAAGCGTCCTCATTTCTAGTCCAGGCCTTTCCAGCAGCCTCGGCAGCACCAAACTCCAGCTAGGGCACCATTTTACCAGGCACCACAACAGAGACAGTTACAACAATCTTTCTGCCACTTCTGCAAGAAGCTCGACCATATCTGAGAAGTTTGTAGGAAGAGGTTAGAAATTTGTTTATCTTATGGTACTGAAGGGCAACAACTGAGGGAGTGTCCTTCCAATCCTCGTCGTGCAGTTCAGGGAGCAGCTTCAGCTCCGAGGACACAAGCGAGACCACCTGCAGTACAGCCGAGGGAACCGCTTTTGACACAGCAGCAGCGTTATGTCCAGCATCAACAGCAGGGAGGTGCACGTCAGGGACGAGCATTTTATATGATCGTTGAGGAGGATGAGCCCACCGGAGATGTCATCGCAGGTTCTATTCTTCTTGATTCTATTCCAGCTTTAGCTTTGTTTGATAGTGGTGCTTTCCATAGTTTTGTATCTGTTTCTTTTGTTCTAAAGCATGGTTTGGTAGCTAAGTCTTTTCTTTGGACTTGCAAGATCATGACCGGAGGAGGCAATCGGAGAGTTACTCTAGGAGGCCGGGAGTTGAGGGCGTATCTACTTGTAATGCCACTTCTGAGCTACGATATTGTACTCGGGATGGATTGGTTGAGTAGGCACCGTACTAGTATAGATTGTAGAGGAGGTAGAGTTTTGTTTGGTCTGCCAGGAGAGCCAGAGTTCGAGTCTGCTAAAGGAGCTGAAGAGTAGGGAGAAGGCATTATTTGTGGAGCTATGGTGGAAGACAAGGAGTTGCTGCATCCATTGATAGCAGAGTTCTTGGATATTTTTCCTGAAGAATTATCAAGATTGCCGCCAGATCAAGATGTTGAATTCTCTCTAGACTTGGTGCCAGGTGCAGAACCAATTTTGTAACATGTCTATAGAGTAAACAATAGTGAGCTGGCGAGCTGAAGAAGCAGGTGGACGAATTACAGGATATGGGGTTTATCAGATCGAGTTCTTCACCGTAGGGAGCCCTGATATTGTTTGTACCGAAAAAGGATGGATCGGTACGCATGTGCATTAATTACAGGGCTTTGAATAATCTCACTATCAAGAATAAGTACCCATTGCCACAGATTGATGATCTGTTCGATCAGTAGAGTGGTGCCAAGGTATTTTCTAAGGTAAAGCTGGAGAACATACCGAAGACTGCTTTTAGAACTCGCTATGGTCAGTATGAGTTTATCGTGATGCCGTTTGGTTTGACTAATGCACCGTCGGTATTTACCAACTTGATGAACAAGGTGTTCCATCAGTACCTTGACAAGTTCGTGGTGGTGTTCATCAACTATATACTCATATACTCGAAGACACCGGAGGAGTACGAGGAGCATTTGTAGATTGTGTTGGAGGTACTGAGGAAGGAGAAGCTATATGGGAAGTTGTCCAAGTGTGAGTTCTTCTTGGACAAGGTAGAATTTTTGGGGCTTGTTGTGACTGGTGATGGTATTTCAGTAGATCCGAAGAAGATCGCAGCAGTGGAATCTTGGAAGACCCCGAGTTCGGTAGTAGAGATCAGGAGTTTCTTGGGATTGGTAGGCTACTACAGGAAGTTTGTGCAAGATTTTTCGAGGATTGCTGAGCCAATGACCAGACTCACCAGGAAGGATATAGAATTTTTTTGGACGGAGGATTGCCAGGTTGCTTTTAAGTAATTGAAGAAGAGGTTGATGTCTGCTCCTATTTTGACGTTGCCATCATGGTCTGGAGGTTTTACTATTTATAGTGATGAATCGGGAAAAGGTTTGGGTTGTATTCTTCAGCAGAATGGAAAATTGATTGCCTATGCATCCAAATAATTGCGTCCCCATGAGAAGAAATATACTACCCATGATTTGGAGTTGGCAGCAGTCATCTTTGCCCTGAAAATGTAGAAACAATATTTGTACGGAGAGCGTGTGGAGATCTTCACTGACCACAAGAGCTTGAAGTATATTTTCATGCAGAAGGAGTTGAATATGAGGCAGCGTCGGTGGTTGGAACTAATGAAGGATTTTGATATATCTTTTTAGTATCATCCTGGAAAAGCTAATGTAGTTACCGATGCTTTGAGCAGGTATCCGGTAGCTTTGTTCTTGACGCAGGATCGATATTTGTTGGAGGACTTGGAGAGCTTGGCCATTAAGGTGATAGTTCCTAGTTGTGTGATACAGATGTTAGGATTGCAGATATATTCAGATTTGGTAGACAGGATTAAGGCAGCACAGTATGATGATGTATCTCTGAGAAGCATCAGAGCTCAGATGAGAGCAAGATTGGAGGATAATTTCACCATTACCGAGGATAGTTCTTTGCGGCATGGAGTTAGATTATATGTGCCTAGTGGGAAGCTGCGTGAGAAGGTGTTGCAGGAAGCACATCGTTCTCATTATTCCATACATCCAGGTGCCAACAAGATGTATCGGGATATGCGAGAGCGTGTGTGGTGGTATAGCATGAAGAGGAAAGTGGCACAGTTTGTATCCAGATGCTCAGTGTGCCAATAGGTAAAAATTGAGAGGCAGAGGCCAAGAGGTTTACTTCAGCCATTACCCATTCTAGAGTGGAAGTGGGAGCACATTACTATGGATTTTGTGTTCGGACTTCCACGATCTCCTGAAAGAAAAGACGCGATTTGGGTCATCGTTGACAGGTTGACCTAGTCGGCCCACTTTTTGCCTTTCAAGGTGGGTTTGTTTATGGAGAAGCTGGCAGAGTTGTATGTGAGGAAGATCATCAGGATAAATGGAGTTCCTGTTAGCATAATCTCAGATCGGGATAGTCGTTTCACTTATTATTTTTGGAGGAGTTTATAGGCGAGTTTGGGCACTCAGCTCAAGTTAAGTACTGCATATCATCCCCAGACAGATGGGCAGTCAGAGAGGACTATTCAGACTTTCGAGGATATGTTGTGCACTTGTGTACTAGATTTCGGGGGTTTTTGGGAGGACCATCTCTATTTGGTAGAGTTTGCGTATAACAGCTACCAGGCTAGTATAGAGATGTCACCTTTTAAAGCTCTGTATGGTCGGAGGTGTCATACTCCCTTGTCATGGGACGATGTTAGAGAGTGAGTTTTGCTTGGGCCAGAGATGGTTGTGGATACAGCGGAGAAGGTTCAGTTGATCAGAGACAGACTTTGTGTGGCACATGACAGACAGCGGCATTAGGCCGATAGCCACCGAAGACCTTTGGAGTTTGAGGTATAGTTTTAGATTTTTATTTTATTGGTTGTTTATTATAAATTAAGTTCTTAATGTTGTATTTTGTTCTAGGTGGGTGGTTTGGTATTTCTGAGGATTTCTCCGACACGAGGCACGATTCACTTCGGTGGAGGCGGGAAGCTTAGTCCGCGATTCATCAGACCTTTCACTATTCTAGAGAGGGTCGGTGCAGTTGCTTATAGACTAGACTTGCTACCTGTATTAGAGGGAGTGCACAACGTGTTTTACGTATCGCAGTTGTGATGGTATGTGGCAGATCCTAGTCATGTATTGGATCACTCAGAGATAGAGGTGGGCCCTATTCTTAGCTATCTCGAGTAGCCAGTTGAGATTCTGGATCGTAGAGGGAAAGTGCTGAGGAACTAGACTATTCCTTTGGTACGCATCGCTTGGAGGCAAAACTCTCCTGGGGAGTCTACCTGGGAGAGAGATGATGAAATACGAGAGAGTTATCCATATTTATTTGTGCCTTGAGGTATGTTCTTTAATAGTTAGTTCGGTTCTTTAGTTCTGTTCTTTTGTTATGTTCTGTTATTGTCTGGGGTAGTTTTCGTCTTTGAATTTCGAGGACAAAATTATTTTAAGGAGGGTAGACTTGTCACTACTATATTTTCTAGGAAAGGGTATTTTAGTAATTTTATAATTAATTAAATATTGTGCATGTTAAATAATTATTTGTTGTATTATTTAATTGTTGTTAGATGTTATTTATTTATTTTGGACTTGTGTTAGTGGACATAAATAGATTAGTTTAGACTCATGAACCAACATGTAGTAATTGTTAGAATTTAGCCCATTAGAAAGCCCATTGATTAGGAGGATGATTAATTTAATTAAACCATTAGACTAGAAGCTTTTTTTCTTAATTATTTATTCATGAGAGGCCCCAAGGGGTATAATAGATATTACATAGTAGCTGGAGGAAAGGGTAGAGGGGGCCGGCCTATTAAAGAGGGCGGAGGGGGGGAATATTTCTCTCTCCTCTTTTCATTTGAAAACTAGATCTAGAATTTCCCTCAACCAAATTTCTTCATTCCCATATCATTTCTCTACCAATTTTATCTCAATTCCTTCCCAAATCACCATTGGAGACTAGTGGAGCAAGGATCTAGAAGAAGAAAGCAAGGATCTACAAAGAGGAGCAAGGATCTACAAGTTGGAGGCCAATTTTATCACATTTGGAGGTTGCATTGGGAATCCATCTTCCAATAGGTAAAATTCACTTTTTCTCCTTAATTTATGTTCTAAATATGAGATTTAACCATGAGAAATTAACCCATATGCATAGGCTACCCATAGAATTTGGTTTTGTGTTCATAGGAGACCAATTGTGAAAGTTATAGTACTTTTTGTGTCAATTTTGAGAGAATTTCGAGATTGACATTTGTTGTGTGTGTCAATTGGTCCTACAGATCAATTTGGCATATGATTGTGTGTTTGGAGATAGTGTTGTGTCCATAATTGGGTACGTGTAGGTCGTATCCCAATAATTTGGTGATACGTGTTGATTTGGGGGTTTTCTCTCCGACACGGGACTTTGTGCATGTCATATTTTGACACGGACACGTAGATTTGTGTTTGACTCTTCGTATTATTCATAAATAATATATTAGACTTGTTCGTGCCCTTTGGGGTATGTTTGGATGTGTGGTGGACTCGTGTTACAATCGTATCCTAGATCTAGTGGGATACGGGTGTGATACGTTCCATGTTTTGTGCAATTTAATTTCTAGATCTATTTCTCTATTGTTCTTGGTCAATTTGATGTGTAAATATATATAAGTATATATATATATATATATATATATATATATATATATATATATATATATATATATATATATATATATATATTGTTGTATATATATAATTATGTATTGATGTGTCATAGATCTATGTATCTATTATATCTGTGTATATATATATTTATGTGGTTATTATTGTATATATGTAAGTGCTATTTAATGTTGTAGTATATATATATATATATATATATATATATATATATGTTGTTATGTGTATACTTATATGTTATATGTATTTATATTGTGTATGATTATATATGCATGTACGTATATATGTTATTATATATACGTATGTTATGTCATAATATTTATTATGTACATATATATATATATATATATATATATATATATATATATATATATATTGTATTATATATATTAGTATATATATTATGTGGGAGAGGCGATAGCAGCTTTAGTGACAGTTCCAGCGTCACAACAGCAGCAACATAAACAACAACAACAACCGTAACAGATTTAGCAACAAAAGCGACATAACATCAGCAGCAGGGAAATAGCAACAGCAGCCGCAACAGCAATAGCAACAGCAACAGCAGTAGCGACGGCTGCAGCAGCAACAGCGACAGCAGTGCAACAACAGCGACAACAGTAGCTCAGCAACAGCAACTGGAAACTGTCTTGATAGAAGCAGTGAAGCAATGATATCAGCAGCGTATTCGCGGTTTCAGCGACGGTCAGCAAGGGTCTTTAACGACAGATATGCAATTTTGAATGGATATTATGTATTTAAATATAATAGTTATATATATATATATATATATATATATATATATATATATATATATATATATATATATATATATATATATATGGTATTAATATATATGTATATATGTTCCTAATTGCTAATTGTGTTTTGTATACTATAATTATAATATTAGTTGTTAGCATATATTTATTATTAGGTAGTTAGTATAAACAATGTATTGGATATTTTCTTGAGATACCAAGGTAAGTATCAAGGTATTTTAGGATACCCAAGGTATGGGATCTGGGTATCAAGATTATAGTTTAATGTTGTGATACCAAGTTGGTTCGAAACCACGATATCCATTTAATATTGGAATTAGGATTTTATATAATTAATATTTGTTTGATATATAGATGTAATGCTTTACCTATTGTTTTACGTATCCTGAGATACGGTATCCTAGTATCCTAAGATATAGCTTTTATGACCTAGACTCTAGTGTTTGAACCCAAAATTCTTGAGATAGACTATTGCAACCTAAAAATAGGTAGTTTGACATAATTGACCATAGTTTGACCATAGTTGACCATAGTTTGACTTAGAGTTGACCTAGTTTGACTTTTGACTTAGAAATGGCTTATTGACCTAGAGGTTGACTAGTTTAACTTATTTTTTTTCTGAAACCTTGTATTGATGTTATATTCCATATCTAGGTCTTCGAGGCATCGTATCAGACATCTGTGAGACTATTCATCGGACTTCAGGCGAGTATATTCTCTGATAGTTTCTCATTTATGATATCCTCTATGTTTATTGTATCTAGTGTAGATATCCTTATTTTCTTGACATGATGGTTACACGGATTGGTATATCCGAATCTCGTCATGAGATGTTATTCCTTGTATATGGTGTATCGTATGCAAGTCTTGTTTCATTGATTATCTTGTGCATATACAGACACTGTTTCTCAAAAAGATTTGCTACCTTCCTAGAGAATCCCGTGCCATAGCATACCATGGTTGGATCTACTATACCAGTCGGGGGTGGGAAGTATTTTAGTGTAGATATGTGATCATACCCTCCTTGTGTATGTCTTATTCCTTGTGATTGTTGATTATATACCGCACATATGATCAACTAGGCCATTATACTCTTATGCAAGTTCCTAAGCCGATCACATGTTAAGCTAGTACTCACACACTTAGACATTAGTATTCTTGTTCATTGTCATATTGTTCATTATTATATTTATTCTATTATTTCCTTATTGTATATCTCTTGTATCTATTGTGCATCTTGTATATTCACATCTATTTACTGTTATATAGTTTTTATCATTGATTAGAACTGCTGTTAGAGATGTACTCAGCTCCTTTCCTGACTGGATATATTTTTCCCAGATGACACTGAGGAGTGGTACCCTACACATTATGGACCTCAGGATGTTATGGGCTTAGAGTCAGAGACCGTAGCTCAGGAGGGACTTATCCCAACTGAGACAGTTGACCCGGGACTTGTAGCTTCTTAGTATTCTTGTACTGAATTTATCTCCAACTTACTTTGTTAGTATTCTTTCAGACTCATTGATGTATTATTTTAGACTCATGAGTTGTATGTGACTATTCTTTATCGTATTCGTGCTCATTTGATCTTAGATCTGTGATTAAGTATTGATATTTTTGGTGGTTCATTATATTGCTAGATAGATTACCCAGACAGCGTTCTACCGCCGATTCTGCGGCGTAGGCTGGGCGTTGTTTCCGATTTGCATCCCTACATCGGGTGCGGTTCATGACATTATTATGGCAACTGTAGAGACAAACACCAGATAAGTCTTAGATTCTTTATGTACTTGAACTATTGTACTTTCATTCATCATAAACTAACATACTTATATTATTTGGACTATCTTGACTCATGTTGCTATTACCACGTAGTTTTGCAAGATTATTATTTATCGAGCTTGTTCAGGATATATGTATTATTGGGGGCCCATACTAATACATTGTCTAAATTAGAATCAGTATATTATGGTCTGGACAACCTTAGTGCACTTGGTTCGCTCTTCGTATGACTACTTTACGTGGATTGAGATAAAATTGCCTTAGCTTGTTAAATGAATATACTTGGCCTTTAGACAAGCCCGAGCATATCATGTCGGATACATAACTATACTGATATTAGCCTGTGAATAAGACTTTACCAAAATAGAATTTTAATCCATAACTTCCTTGACAACTCACTTTTGAATTCTTTAATCGCCCTTGAACCCCGTACTTGTAATGTATCACCTCCTTCTTGAACTCTTTATTATTGTTTTTTGTCTTCCCCTATTTCGGAAAGACGAACGATTGTGCTTGATATAAGTTTGACACACGGATAGTACTAGGTATACCCCATAGGCCAATCATATTACTATGTGACTATCTTTCGTAATTAAGGGCATATCACATGTGATAGATTTTGTGTTAAGATTTTGAGGATTAGTAAGCCCTATTGAATGATTGAGAATTTTTTTGTAGCCTTGTGTTTATGAAAGATTGGTAAATTATAAAATTTGCATTGTCAACTTGAGATAAAGCTTATATGAAGGTAAAAATCTTAGATCGTGATCAAGTGAATAAGATTGAGAGATTTAAGTCATTTAATTTTGAGATTTTTTTTTGGGATAATTATGAAGATGAGGACTTAACTGTAAGAGAAGAATGCCTTATGGAATAAATTTTAAAATTTGGATATTGGATCAAATATTTATAATTTGAGCATATGATTTGAATTTTGAATATTGAAGATCGAATCCTCGATTTAAATTTTGGGAATAAATATATAATTCTAAACGTGAGCTTTGATAGTTTGATTTAAAATTTTACGATTTGAGAATTTGAATTTAAAGTTAAAATTTTGATTGTTGGATCACCTATTTAAAATATTTAGGATGGAAATTGAATTTAAAATTTGATGAGTACGAAATTCTTAAGTTTGAAAGTAGGAATAAAAATTGATTAGAGTGGTTTATTATTTAAATGTAAAAGAGATTATGATAGTTGGAATCGTGATTTAAAATATGATATAGGTTATTTAAATCTTGAAGATGTTATATAGATTGACTTAAATTTAGATTTTGATTATTTAAAAATTCGAGAAGAGATTGCGATAGGTTGAATTCTGATTTAAACAGTTGTTATTTTAATTTTGAAGAGATTGCGATAGATTTGACAAGATTTTGTTATTTAAATTTTTGAAAAGATTGCGGTTGACTTGACTTAGATACGAATTTGGAGGATTTAAAAATTTGACGACTTCAATGAGAACAATTTAGGCCATGTGGTTATGGAGAATTTATAGAATAGAGGGACATCTTTTTTCGATCATTAGGTCATAGATAGCTTAAAATATATAGCTTAAAATCGTTCATGTAACCAAGTAGTGATAATTTATCCTCCGTCCTATCAACGACACTTCATATCGGGTACTCATCTCCTCTATTGTATCCTCGATTCCATATGTAAGTTTTTCTTGTACAAAAACTTATTCATGCCATATCACCTTATTTAGAGTAGACCAGACTAACCCTTAGAATTTAATACAAGATTATAATTTTCCCCTTTCCGAGTTTGGCGTACGATAATTTGTACATAATATTTCTCTACCATTTTGCCTTCTCTTATTTTGGAAGTGTGCCTTATTTTTAATTTTGAGAACAAAATTCTTGTAAGTTGGGTCGATTGTAAACCCCCTCACCCAAAAATAGGTATTTTGTGTGTATTCTATTTTTATTGTATTTATTTAGATTATTTTAAATATTAATTTAAATCCAATGGTTGCTTTAGGACACTTTACCGTATTTTAAACATTAATGACATAGGACGACCCCAAAATCTGCATCACCCTTCGTAGGAAGTAGCCTACACTGGAGACACTACCTGTAAGATCTTCGAGTGACACAAAATTCGATCATTTAGTATTAGTAGGGTACTAGTGTAACAACCATAGTTTATTGCATTTAATATTTAGATATATATATGTATAATTTATTCATGGTTATTTTTTAATCCAAAATTTCTTTAATTAGCAACCCATAATTAAATTGCCACCATGATATTTCCACGCCAATCAATTCTAGGCAATATTCTTTTTGAAAGATTTGAATATTATTTACCATTATCATTGTCCCTTTAGAATCCTAATCAAATCTCCATTATTAGTGCTATTGGATAAGATTGACCAATTAGTTACTAGAAACTAAATTAGGAAACCTCCCAATTAGGAAACAATCAAATCCTATTCCTAACCCACCTCCTACCCGCGGCCCCATACCCGCGTGCACCCCTCCAAGCCGTGACCCCCTCTCCCATCCTCTCTCTCTCTCTTTCTCTCTCTCTCTCTCTCTCTCTCTATATATATATATATATATATATATATATATATATATATATATATTGACATGTATGTGTAGTAATGATTAAACTCTATTATTTTATTTTGAAGAAATTATGCAACCCAAGAACCATAGTTTTGTTGTATAGTCTATAAGTTTTGTGCATGTATGAAACCTTCTTTCAAAACTTCTTTAATTATTGTTAATGATCTATAAAGATGTTATTAATATGGATTGAATACAGTTTTTATTATTAATTCTAGAATTATTAATGGTTATTAAATTAGGATTTGACCATATTTTATGTGTAGTTTCGACCTAGTTTTGGTGTATGCATGTTGGAAACCCTTGGACCTTGTTAGGACCTAATGGTAGATAAAAAACCTTAATTTTCTTGGAGAATTACTATTTTTCCAAGAATTATTTATTTTGAATTTATGTTAAATAAATATTATTTTGATGTCTTTAAATGTTACAAAACCCATGTACCATCCCTTGACATGCCTACTAGCAAGGCTTGTTGCCAATCCTAATAGAATCAACTTGTAGATGATAAAACCTAATTAATTTTGCATAAAAGAAAAATATAATTATTATATTTAATAATGATTTTCTAAAATATATTTAGATTTTATTTTTAATTATTAAAATTATGATTCTATGTGTTTTATGTAAAAAGTTGACCTAGTTTTGACAAAACTTGACCCCGACAGTTTCAGACTTAACCCTCGACAAAAACCCTTATTTTAGCATTTAAAATTATATTATTATGTTTTAATTCTAATTTATGACTATTTATTCCAGATTTATTTATTTATCAAAAAATAATTTTTGGTGACTAGTAGGTAACTCGTTATGACCTAGTTTTTGTTTCTACTTGGTTTTGGACTAATAAAATTTATAAGAGATGACCCTATAAATAAAAAATACTATTTTCCAATAAAATTCCAGAATGAATAGTTTTTAATAATTAATTTTTAAAAATTATTTTTCGTAATGTTTGTTGACTAGTAATAGTTGGTGTGTAATGTAGAATTAATAACTAAATAATAACCTAATTAAACTAGAAAATAAGAGTCTAATTAGTGTCACAATTAATTGGTAGGTGTTCGAGATGTTCCTGTGGAGAGCTCCGGACAAAATTTGTTGTGCTTGCAGCTTGGTTTGGAAGGCAAGTACACCTTGCTTGATGGTATTGTTCAGTTTATATATGCCTAATTTTATTTTCTAGTTGTGTGCACGCGTCTTAGGGTGGAAGACTTACCCAGTATATTGTGAAGTTACGAGGTATCTTCTGACCTGACACTTGTTCATCACGTACACTGAGTTAGAGAGTGCATGGACTAGCGGATTGACCGTACATCGATATACGAGTTCTCGTCTTGCGTTAGTAGTTGGTATTTGGGCTAGTTTTCGAGATTTTATTGACGTCGTTGCATTATGTAAGCACCGCGTATACGGTTCGGATAGTAATTTGGGAGGGTAGAATCTACTAGTGAGCTTATGGAATTTATGTTTCTCACTGTATATAGGGGCACGAGTACGTGGGTACGTCCAGCCTACGTCGCAGCATTGGCGGTAGAAAGTTGTCTAGGTCACAATACTATCTAATCAATCTCACACGAGTATCCAACTCCATAATGAGACACAGATATCACAATATAATATGTAAATACTCAATCACAGAACTAAAGCACGATAAGATATTGAAGAAAATAAACGTAATGCAACACAAGTCTAAACAAAATAATCTAACTCGAACAATAACATCCAAGTCTCAAAGTATGCCAAAAATAAATCCGGTGCCATAAACTGCTAAAAGAAACTAACTGAATAACTAGTGATCCCGGCTAGACCTCCCAAAAATCACACCTAAACTACATGGTCCAAGGCTGCAGCTACTCTTCCTGTGGTCCATAATATGTCGGACACCAGTCCTTTAAGTCGCAGTTTGGAAAAATATTTCCAGTCAGGATTGGAGCGAAGTACAACCCAATAACAGTTCCAATTAATTGACAAGGACTATAAAACAGTAAATAGATGATGCTATATACTGAGAGAAAATAATAAATAGATGCAATGGCAAATAGTAAAGAGAATAGGCAATAGGCAATATGGTATAGTCAGTGCATATATGAAATGAAGAGAAAGAGCCATAATATCATATACAGGGTAATTTAGTATATGAACTAAAATAGAGAATTGTAACTATTCTAAGTGTTTGAAATATCAGTCTATCATGTGATCGGCTTGGGACAAGATCAGGCTTATTATATATGATTAGCTATAATTCATGTAAGGTCAGGCTAACCATCTGTTTAGCTATGAGGCGAGTAATGGTCAGGCTAATCATATATAACAGGCTATGAGGCATGTAATGGTCAGGCTGCACCCGACGGGATGTGTGGGGTGAGCTATGATGCATATAGAGTGGGGTATGATCACATAATCTACTAATATTTCCTCCGCCCCCAACTAGTATAGTAGATCCAACCATGACACATTATGATACACGATCAATGTCCAATATATCATGTACGATGTCTAATATCAATATCGTGTACAATGTCAATACGATAGCTTATGTAATATCTCATGACTACAGATCCAATTTGTATACTAGTATGTGTAGCACAGTGTGAGAATCAGATGTAACATTTCTAAATACTTGAATTATAGAAATTATCAAATAATAAAAATTATCAGAGAATATACTCGTCTGTGGTCCTGAGCGGGCAATACCAATAGCCTGCCCCCGAATTCTCGCAAGATGATCCAATGGTCCTATATATATAGTATAATAATAATAACATCTGTCATTACACTAGTACACACGTAAACACAATTATACTGAACTCAAAAACTATGCTAAGGGTGGTAACTGGTCAACTAGCAGGGTCAAGTGTGCGTCTAAATATACGGTGTCATATCCTCAAATGCTGTGCATAACCAGAGAGTCAACTCACTAACACATATTCAAATATCCAAATCTCGTGTAACACTATTACATGGTCTAGCTAGTAGGTGAGGGTACACAAGGCAGTGAGTTACCAAAATACGTTAATATATAAATATATAGCACCTTAATATGTTACATCTTATTACCCACTACTTATAATTATATTAATACACCTAGGTCTACACCACATATAGAAATCTATATGATACCTACGACTAAACAACCAAATTCCCATAACGTAAATAATAAACCCAATTTCCCATAAAGTAAATACTAAACCTAATTACTATTTAAGTAATTTCTAATATTGAATACTAATCATACATGCACACACACACTAGACACTAGGGTTCACCCAAATGCAGTGTCACACAATAACACAACATGAAAGAAGAGAGGACAGGTTCAAACATAGGTGTGCACGTGACAGAGGAGGGGTGACGCTCGACCGCGGCCCGCGAGGGTAAGTCTCCGGCGATGGCGCTCTGGTCAACTGTGGCAATAGCAGCTACAGTGTCAGCAGGTGGAAGTCGACGGTTGGGCTGCTCGTCGTGGAGAGGTGGTACTCCGGCAGGTTGGTCGATATATCTGAAGGAGATGAGGGTAATGGTACGGCAGGGTATTTGCTGCTCCGGCAGGGAAAACGTGGTGGTGGTGATGGTGTGTTGACGATGATGATGAAGATGATGAACGTTGACGATGATGATGATGATGGAGGTTGACGATGATGATAAAGATGATGATGGAGTGGTGGTGGGTGACCGCGGGATCGATCGGAGATGGAAGGTCGGGTGAGGAGGAGCGATCATTCAATGGTGTGGGCGAGTAAGGCAGGAGGCGGTGGATGTCGCCGGTCGCTCACTGGGCCAAGCTTACGGCGTCACACGACGAAAAGATGCAGAGCTGATGGAGCGATACTGGATACGGTGCTCCAGTACTGGAGCACTCCGGTCCGGCGGGGCTCGGCAATACAAGGCCTGCAGAGTCATCGAAGAAGGAGGTAAAGTCTGGTGGTATCGTTAATGGTGATGGGGACGGTGGTGTTGGTCGACTGCTCGAAGGTTGATCGGGGAAGGAGGTGTGGTCGTGATGGTCGACGGCTGCTCAGTGAGGTTACACTGCTCGGGAAGATGTGTCCTGGCGGAGGAGGAGGACGGGGATGAAGAGGTCGAGGGACTGCGCTCAGGCGGGGAGTCTGGGTCTCCGGCGGTGAAGGTGTAGATGATGATGGTGAAAGGAGGCAGGGTTGTCCGCTGCACGACGGTGGAGGCGGTGTTGACTGGAGTCGGGTTGCTCGGGAAGTCAGGGACGCCGAGGTTGGGATGATGGTAGCGGTGGTCCGACGTGAACAGTAGAGGGGGGGAAGGAGGTTGATGGTGGTTGGGTTCCGCTTAGGTTTTCGGTTAAGGTTTTGATGTAGGTTGAAGAATGGTGGTGAAAAATAATAGGAAGGTGGTAGTTTATGTATGAGGGGGAAGAGGGTGATGTAAACCTAGGGATTAGGGCCAACCAAGTACTCCTTGGGATGGGGTTGGATGTTACATGGAGGAAATTTGGAGGGCTAGGATTGAGTGGGTTTGAATGGATGGCTAAGATGGAGAAGGGGAGTGTTTTGAGTGATGCACACTCCAAAAATATGGGAAAAATCACATGTGACTGGTCAATAAAGAGGGGAGGTGTTTCTTCATGTGTTGGGTCGAATGGGATGTGGACACCTCACTGCACTTTTGCATAAAAGTCTCCAACAATTAAAAAATTACACAAAAAGTGGGAATTTGGATTGAATGAGGGAAACACTATGTTTTGTGTGATGTAGTAGCTAAAAAAAGTGTATGGTGTTTAGTATGAACCTTGAGGATGTGAATGGGGGTTTGGTTTGGTGTTGGGCCTAGTTTTGGGTTAAGTTGGGTCCTTACACCAATTTAATTTAATTAATATAAATGGTATTCTAAAATTAATTGGAAGTACTAAGGGCTAAAATTAGGTAGGACACAAGTATCATGGACATAGAAGACTCAGAATAGAATATTGTCATAATTTGGGTTGCACAAAATAGGTCAATATTGTGTCTCCAATTTCGATTGGAACGGTCAAGGGTATAAAGTTGGATTTATTTGGAATTAAAAAAATAATCGTCTACGATGAATATTGTGCGACTAAAATGAAACACAAGAGGGCATATATATGAGTTACATAAAAATCAGAATGGAAGACGGGCATGTCTAGGACAAGAGTATAAAATTTGTTGGAATACAAAAACTAGTACATTGCTCCAAATATCGAAGCAACGGTAAGGTACAATAATTAAATAAATCACGGTGGTGAAATATAATCCTCCATAATTTATCCCGAATATTACTAATTAAAATCCATAACCCTATAATTTGGTCAGGGGTTCATCTAGTGAGTTTCTAGGTCCAGTCCACTAACCCTTGCATTAATGAATACTTTATATATATATATATATATATATATATATATATATATATATATATATATATATATATATACATATTATGCAATTATTTAAAAATAAGTATACACAATACTTATAATAATAAAAAGACAAAAATACCCCTATTTTAGGATGTGGTAGTGACAATATATGGTGTAAATCGTGTACTCCTGAGTTCCGTTGAACACTTGGTGGGATGATTGTTCTTCAATTTCTCCCCCTCATGTGCCACTAGATATGTCTCGAGTGCATATCACTTAGATGGTTAGTTACCCTATTTATTGTTTACTGCTTTACTTTTATGCAAGTCAATTTCTTGTCTACTTGTTGTGTCCCTCTGAGGACCTGACACCTTTTCCAGATCCAGATGAGCACTTGTACCCTACGGACTATCGAGTTAGAGATTTTGCTGATGAGGACTTTGAGGTGGAGCCACATGAGTTTCCTTGAGCATTCATGGATGACAGTTGGTTAGTGTCTTGGGTATCTTTATCTAGTTAGCTGATGCCAGACCATTTCTTTATTGCTTAGTTGTATTTTTTAGTATTCTTTTGTATTCATTTTTCATTAATTGTTCGCCACTGGATTTTATTTTGTATTTGATTCTGAGACTTATCTATTCATTCAGTTCTTACTCTGTGATATTTGTGGATGAGACTAGATTTTACCTGCATATAATTTTGTGACTTAGATATATTTTACAACATACTACGACTGGTTAGGTCCATTAAAATGGGTTCCTATACTTTTTGTACAACTGGCATGTGTACGTATACCAATTCCTACATATTTTGGGACTGGGACGTGACACAGTTGTAGAATCTCCAGATGAATACCTTGTTGGAACCTTATCGCTTTGTCTGACTCTGTGGCCACTATGGTCGAAGCGAATCTACTCAGCCTACAGAATTCTGCTGCATATCCGTCTACTGTCCTATCGGCCTGCTTGAGACCGATAAACCTCTGCTGAAGATCATATTGTGCGACGAATCCAAAGTACTTTGCCCAAAATCGAGTCCTGAAACTGACCCAAGAGATAGGACGCCTCAAGCCAACCTATACTCACGCCCACCAGTCATGGGCAAGGTCTTTTAGCTACAGTCAGACCTGGATAACTTGTTCATCAGCTATAACCTTTGCTGCTGCCAGAATTACCTCAATATCTTGCAACCATGCGTCTTCTGTGAAGGCGAACTCCGCACCATGGAAGTACCTTAGGTTAAGTCAGTAAAATATAATCGATGACCCAGAACCAGTCCTTCTGCCTCTCTCCAGAGCCGTCTGTAAACCCTGACTCAATATGGCATTCTGCTCTAGTTGTTGAAATTGATTATATTGTTGCACCGCCATCTGATGCTACTGCGTTGTCACGCCCCAGTCCCAAAATACCGAGGAACCGAACGCGTGGCAATGGCCAGCAGTACGCACTGATGGACAAACCCAATTTAAAGGATCCATCAGGACATACTTAAGCTGTAAAACAAGTCTACGACAATCATGGCACAACTAATCTCATCCACACAAGATATAAAATATGATCCACAGAATAATAAGGAATGTAAATCATCAGCTAGTCTCACAAAGTGCTTCGGGGAACAACCCGATAAATAATCTAATACATTGGTTCAACAGACCAGAAATAATGACTGAATTAAATAAATAAGTATTGAGCAAGAAACATGGATGCTCAGGAGAAGTCTTCAGCTAACACCTCGTCCTTGGATGGCTGTACGGCTCCTGGATCAGCTCCTGCTCCGGTCCCGTATATCTCGGGATATATCTCGTCCTCATATCCTGGGGACATAATCCGGATCCAGGTCCTCAGGGGACATAGTAAGGTACAAGAAAGCTCATGCCAAAATAAATGCAGTACAGAAAATAAATGAAATAAATAGGGCAAGTAAGTAACCATCTAAGTGAAAATGCAAGTGAGAGCAACACAAGTACTCAGGCTGGGCCACTACAAGCTCTGTGTCGGGGAGCCGGTAGTGGTAATAACCGGTAGTGGGTCTAGCTCTGCTCCGAGAGTCTACGACCTCTCAATAATAGTGGATGTATATATATATGGAACAGCCTGTAGCCTGTGTGTCTCTTCCCACCCAATATAACCACGCATATCATGACCACAATGTCTCATGTCCATGTCAAGCGGGATCATAACTAATGCAACAAGTCATACTATATCTAAGAATATAATGTCCATGTCCTGTATCATATACAGAATCACCACGAATATCTCGGGAAAATCCTGTCTCATGAATAGTGTCAAGTGTCCTGGGTCATAGTGTACTTGGTAAGACAAGTACGAGAATATAAAGTGTCACGAATGTCCATCTCTAGATGACAGTACCCAACACCGCGTACAGTGTTGGCACCCGACTAATAATCGGACGCTAAGTACGTCACACGGTCCTAGGTTGAGCATGCACAGCAATATAAATAAAGCAAGGAAATATATAACAATACTGCAGAGTTTGGCAAGGTACACTTGCCTGATGTCCGAATACCAACAACTGTCCCTGTATCTGTGGATCCGGTAGGTACTACTCCAAAAGCTGTAATAAACATCACCAACAGTCTCAGAAGATGTCCAATAGCTAGAAATGCCTGTCCTTACGTCCAATTTGGACACAGGGGCAAAAAGGTCATTTTTGGGCCAAAGCGGGGTCCACAGGTGGGCCACTTTGCACCAAAAAGTGTGTCAGGGTCAAAGGTCTCCAAATTTGTCAAACTCAGTGTCAACAGGTCAGGAACGATGATACGAACCCAACGGAACTTCCAGAATTGGATTCCGATGAGCCATTTTCAAAATCGCCCGTCAAGTGGAGCTTGTGGGGCCCACGATACGCGATTTTGTCAACGTTCTCAGAATCGGACCAAACTTGGGTCACAGGACCAGCGTATTGCTACGAGTCCGATGGCGCAAGTTTCGACTCGATCCGACGTGTGAACACAAAGTTACAGCGTGTTCCAGAAAAGTCAGATACGGGGCGTTGTCCGCGGATACGCGTTGATTCTGGGGTGTACGCACCTCCGAATCCACTTCTGCAAAATTCCACACGACCGTATCAACGACGCGCACATTTCGGTAAAGATCGTGTGCGACCAAGTCATCCCGTTTGGCGGGGCGCACTCAGTTCCGGGGTGAAACAGGGCATTATTTTTCCTATTTTTGGATCACGGTGTACGATCACCACAGGACGCGATGCACCGAGCGGGTTGCACAGGCACCGAGAGGGTTATATTGTCTATGTGTTGCAACTGACGGAAACTAAAATGGAGTTGAGAGTTGGGAGAAAATGGTACCTGAACAGGGCCCCGTGAATCTGTTTTTTATGCGTCCGAGAGTCACTGTGCGTCCTGGTCGTGTCCTCGCGTCTGCAGTGTGTCCGAGCTAAGGTCCTGACTCGGGGCAGCAGGGGGTTCGCCGGAGGGGTCGGCTCGGGGAGGGCAGCGGAGCGGTGAATTCGGCGGCCTTCGGGGACGGCCGCGGGTACCGTGGTCGTCGGGTCGGACACAGCGAGGGATGGCTGCTGTGGAGTCGGCTGAGGAGGGAAGTCAGACGACAGCGGGGTCGACTCCGGTCCTCAGCGGCTCGGCGGTGCTCGGGGACGGCCGCGGGTCGGTCGTCGAGGCGTCTAGGGTTAAGATGGGCCGAGGTCGGCTCGTCAAGCGGTGCGGAGGGGACTCGGCCGGAGCGACGCTCGAGTCGGCTAGGTCGGCTGGGTTCGCGGCGGAGAATAGCGTCGGACCGGGGAGGATGATGGCTGTGGATGCTGAACGACAGTGATCGGAGCGGCGGTGGTTGATACATGCGTCGGCGGCGAGGATGATGGCTGTGGATGGCGGCGACACGGATCCCTAGGCCAACTTAAATAGCCGCTACAGTGTTCACGGCTAGGGTTTGCAAACGGGTCAGGTTCTCAGCGGGTCGGGTCAGTCCCGGATCCGACCCACTACGGTGGGATTGGTCTCGGTTGGTTCAATTTGGTGTGGTTTGGTTTGGTTTAATAAGCCAATAGTCTTTAAGGCTTTAAACGCGTTTCCCGAGTCCAATAAATTCACCGAAAAATATCACATGTCCGGTTTTCCATTTTACACCATAAAATATTATTTCTAGAATATTTTAACACCATTAAACAGCATTTAAAATTCTTGATATCACCTTCACCTTCATTTTACAATCCTGAAAATTCTGAAAATTTAGGAAAATTTGTATTAACATTTATTCTGGAAATTTAGGGTGTTTATAATCTTCCCTCCTTAAAAGGATTGCGTCCTCGAAATTAAGAAATAAGCCACTAAAGAAGGATTATGGAAATACAAGGTTGCTTAGTTTACAACTGCCTCCTCGAACAAGTGGGGGTAACGTTGGCGCATACTATCTTCCCGTTCCCAGGTCGATTCTCCCGGAGAATGATGTTTCCATGCTACACGAACCAGTCTGATTGTCTGTCCCCGCAATGTCTTCTCACTGACGTCGAGGATGCCAACCGGTTGTTCTTCATATCTCAAGCTTGGGCCTATTGCGATCTCTGAATGATCGACTACGTGACTTGGGTCGGTCACGTACCTGCGCAGCTGCGAGACGTGGAATACATCATGCACTCCCTCTAAGGATGGAGGTAATACAAGACGATAGGCCACATCACCAACACGCTCTAGAATGTCAAATGGCCCAATATACCTTGGGCTCAACTTGCCTCTGCTCCCGAATCTGATAGTACCACGAGTGGGCTCAACTGGCCTGATAACTGTTGTTGTAGGAGAACTCCACTAAGTGCAAATAATCTTCCCAAGATCCTCCGAAGTCTAGCATACATGATCGTAACATATCCTCCAATATCTGAATGGTATGCTCCGATTAGCCATCTGTCTGTGGGTGGTATGCCGTGCTTAATTTGAGTCTGGTGACCAGACTCTCTTGCATGCTTCTCCAAAAATGAGATGTAAATCTCGAGTCTCGATCTGATACAATACTAACAGGCACTCCATGTAATTTGACAATTTGTCGCATATACATGTCGCCTAGTACCTCTGTGGACTGTCCAACTCTAAATGGCAAGAAGTGTGCCGATTTAGTGAGTCGGTCCACAATAACCCATACTGCGTCTCTTCCGCTGGGGCTCCTCGGAAATCCTGTAACAAAATCTATCGTGATGTGCTCCCACTTCCATTCTGGTATAGGGAGCGGCTGTAACATACCTGCAGTCCTCTGATGCTCGGCCTTTACTTGTTTGCAGACTAAGCATTTGGCCACAAATCTTGCAATCTCCCTTTTTATTCCATGCCACCAGTAATACTGTCTCAAGTCTCGGTACATCTTGGTTCCTCCTGGGTGAACAGAGTACATAGAGCTATGTGCTCCTGTCATTAACTTCTGTCTCAATTCTCTATTTGGAACATACAGGCGATTTTCGAACCTCAATGTCCTGTCTTCGTGAACGCGAAGTCCTGTCTGCATGCCTGCTTTTGTCCTCTCCTTCAACCTTCTAAATCTAGCATCGGTGGGCAATGCCTCCTTAATCTTCTCCACGAGTGATGATTTAATTTCAAGATTAGCCATCAAGCCATTCTGTCCTGGTAGGACAACCTCTATCTGAAGCTCCGGTAGATCTCTCAATAACTCGGGCTGCATCGTCAAGAAATAAGCTGTAGGCTTCCTGGTGAGGGCGTCTGCTACGACGTTCGCCTTTCCCGGATGATACTGCAGATCTATGTCAAAATCTACCATCAGTTCAACCAACGTCTCTGCCTCCTGTTAAGCTCCTTCTGAGTATATACATACTTCAGACTTTTGTGATCTGTAAAGATGTCTACTTTCTTCCCATAAAGGTAGTGCCTCCAAATCTTCAATGCAAATATAACTGCTGCTAACTCCAGATCGTGCGTTGGGTAGTTCTTCTCGTGGACCTTCAACTGTCTCGACGCATAAGCAATGACTTTGCCATGTTGCATCAAAATACATCCCAGTCCACTACCCGATGCATCACTGTAAACAACAAAACCTCCTGACCCTGAAGGAAGAGTCAAGACAGGTGCTGTTGTTAATCTTCTCTTCAATTCTTCGAAGGCCTTCTGGCAGTCTTCCGTCCATATAAACTCCTGGTCTTTGCGTGTCAGCTTCGTCATCGGTTCTGCGATCCTCGAGAAATTTTCTACAAACCTTCGGTAATATTCCGCGAGTCCGAGAAAACTTCTCACCTCTGCAATTGATGTGGGTGTAGGCCAAGTCTCTATTGCCGAAACTTTCTCTGAATCCACTGAAAGTCCTTCTCCTGAGATGATATATCCCAAGAAAGGTACTTTGTCCATACATAACTCACACTTACTAAGTTTGGAGTATAACTTCTCCTGTCTCAATGTCTCTAACACGATTCTGAGATGCTCCTCGTGCTCTTCGTGGCTCTTAGAATATATGAGAATGTCATCAATAAAAACAACCACAAATTTATCTAAGAACTGATGGAAGACTCGGTTCATCAAACTCATAAACACTGCTGGCGCGTTGGTTAAACCAAACGGCATCACCAAGAACTCATAATGTCCATACTTAGTCCTAAAAGCTGTCTTCGGTATGTCTTCCTTCCTCACTTTGATCTGATGATAGCCGGATCGAAGGTCAATCTTCGAGAATACCCTTGCACCACTCAACTGATCGAATAGATTATCAATGTGTGGTAAGGGATACCTGTTCTTGATGGTCACAGCATTTAGTGCCCTGTAGTCAATGCATAACCGTACTGTTCCATCCTTCTTCGGCACAAATAGTATGGGTGCTCCCCAAGGTAAAACACTGGGCCGAATGAAACCCTTCTCCAGAAGGTCGTCAACCTGTTCTTTTAACTCCATTAACTCCTTAGGTGCCAGCCGATATACTGATGAAGTGATAGGCTTTGCTCCTGGAGTTAAGTCTATTGTGAATTCTATTTCCCGATCAGGTGGTAAACCTGGAAGATCATCAGGGAATACATCCACAAATGCTGATATGACTCTTGGGTAACTTGTCTCCCCTTCTACAGACAGTACCCTAAGAGTAGGCTGAACTCCTTGCTCTACTGCTCCTCGAAGAAACTCGAATTCTGGATATCCAGGCGGTCTAAATATAACCCTTCCAAGCCGACAATCAAGAGTCGCATGGTACTGACTTAACCAGTCCATACCAAGTACGACATCATAGTCAGGCATAGAAAAGATCAAAAATTGAGCTCGCATTTCTCTGCCATAAACTACTACGGAACAAGATCTATAGACGTCACTAACCGGAATAATTCCACCTCCCGTAAGAATCCTTTTCATCTTCGGAAGGGCTGCGGTAGCTACTCTATGGGTGGCTACAAAGCTAGCTGCTATAAATAAATACGATGCTCCAGAATCAAATAATGCTACAGCTAGTAATGAAGCTACTAAAATAGTACCTGCGATGACTTCGCCTGCGGTAGCTTCCTGCTCAACAGCTAATGTGAATGCTTGGCCTCGACCCTGAGCTGGTCCTCTCTGCTGCTGCTGCTGCTGAAATAGGGCTGCCTGTGGTGCCAGTGGTGGTCTCTGCTGGTAGCCCCCTGTAGCTGGTGGCCTAACTCCTCCAGCTCCTGTTTGCTGTGCTCCTACTGCTGGATAAGCTGGTCGTGGTGCAGGCAAGGCTAGTCTCGATGCTCCGTATCTGCGTTCAGAACAGTCCCTGGAAAAATGCTGGTTAGATCCGCAGCTCAGACATAGTCCCAACTTACGTCTGCATTCTTTCTCAATGTGTCCTACCTTGCCGCAGTGGTGACAAGTAGGAAGAGGTCTATCCCTATTTCCTGGTCTCTCCGGTATACTCCTCTGGAATCGCTTTACAGAATCTCCAGGTGCTGTCTTGGATAGTGCTGATATGTTTGGCCTCTTCAGGTTCGACTCCCTTCTAGTGACGCGCTCCATGCGTCGTGCTGCTGCAAGGACGTCGGTATAAGATGTAGGTGCGACTGAGCCAATCAATCTCTGGAGCTCGAACTTCAATCCGTCAAAGAACTTCTCAGCTTTCTCTTCCTCGGTCGAGATCAATGTTGGAGCGAAGCGACTTAGGAGAATAAATTCCGCGTTGTATTCTTTCACTGTCATACTGCCCTGGATAAGGCGGTTGAACTTGTCTCCGAGCTCTGATCGTGCAACTGCTGGAATGTACATCTCTTGGAAGAGTCTGGAGAACTCTTCCCATGTGACCCAGTCCTGTCCGAGCCTCCTTTCCTCTGCTAGCCACCAGTGATGCGCATTATCAGTTAACTACATTCTGACCGTAGTCATCCACTTCTCTCTTGGAAGTTCAGCGGCTTCCAACTGATGCTGAATATTTATGAGCCATTCATGAACTTCTGTTGGCCCTTCTTTACCAGAAAATGTACGAGGCTTGAGGTGACAAAAATCGGTGATAGATCCCGTCGCTGTTCGCCTCGTTGGTGGATTTTCCTGCTCCAATGCGGATACCAGGCTGGTCCTCAGATACTCTGCCTCCTGGCGATGGGTCTCTTGCTGAATCTGCTGCTGGGCCTACATCATGGCATACATCATCTGGAACATCTGTTGCCCGTCCATGGCTTGCCCTGGCAGGAAAACGGGCATCTGGGGAGTGAACTGTAGTGGAGGTGGGATGTCATCTCTCCGGAACCTTGGATTAGGTTGATCGGTTTGATCGCTCTGCGATGCTTGTCCTCCATCCCCTGGGGTTACTCCATCTGTGTAAGTAACCACAGCGTCGTGTGGCGTATCCAAAGGAATCTCGTCTCTGTTCCTGGGATCCATTGCTCTGCAACCAAAAGATAAACTGTAAGAAGGCACAGAGGAATCAACACAGGATGCAGTTCAAGTAACAATTTCGAGTTCGATATAGAGTTCAATAATGGTTTAAATAATGGATGAGATCCTACAATCTATCCTATTCTTCGGGCAGGCTGGTTCGGTCCCTAAGTTGAAACTGAACTATTTAGTCGTAGACCTGCATGGGCCACCACAAAAACCATGTCACGCCCCAGTCCCAAAATACCGAGGGACCGGACGCGTGGCAATGGCCAGCAGTACGCACCGATGGACAAACCCAATTTAATGGATCCATCAGGGCATACTTAAGCTGTAAAACAAGTCTACGACAATCATGGCACAACTAATCTCATCCACACAAGATATAAAATATGATCCGCAGAATAATAAGGAATATAAATCATCAGCTAGTCTCATAAAGTGCTTCGGGGAACAACCCGATAAATAATCTGATACATTGGTTCAACAGACCAGAAATAATGACTGAAATAAATAAATAAGTACTGAACAAGAAACATGGATGCTCAGGAGAAGTCTTCAGCTAACACCTCGTCCTCGGATGGCTGTACGGCTCCTGGATCAGCTCCTGCTCCGGTCCCGTATATCTCGGGATAGATCTCGTCCTCAAATCCTAGGGACATAATCCGGATCCAGGTCCTCAGGGAACATAGCAAGGTACAAGAAAGCTCATGCCAAAATAAATGTAGTGCAGAAAATAAATAGAATAAATAGGGCAAGTAAGTAACCATCTAAGTAAAAATGCAAGTGAGAGCAGCACGAGTACTCAGGCTGGGCCACTACAAGCTCTGTGTCGGAGAGCCGGTAGTGGTAATAACCGGTAGTGGGTCTAGCTCTGCTCCGAGAGTCTACGACCTCTCAATAATAGTGGATGTATATATATATGGAATAGCCTGTAGCCTGTGTGTCTCTCTCTACCCAATGTAACCACGCATATCATGACCACAACGTCTCATGTCCATGTCAAGCGGGATCATAACTAATGCAACAAGTCATACTATATCTAAGAATATAATGTCCATGTCATGTATCCAATATAGAATCACCACAAATATCTCAGGAAAATCCTGTCTCATGAATAGTGTCAAGTGTCCTGTGTCATAGTGTACTTGGTAAGACAAGTACGAGAATATAAAGTGTCACGAATGTCCATCTCTAGATGACAGTACCCAACACCGCGTACAGTGTTGGCACCCGACTAATAATCGGACGCTAAGTACGTCACACGGTCCTAGGTTGAGCATGCACAGCAATATAAATAAAGCAAGGAAATATAAAACAATACTGCAGAGTTTGGCAAGGTACACTTGCCTGATGTCCGAATACCAACAACTGTCCCTGTATCTGTGGATCCGGTAGGTACTACTCCAAAAACTGTAATAAACATCACCAACAGTCTCAGAAGATGTCCAATAGCTAGAAATGCCTGTCCTTACGTTCAATTTGGATACAGGGACAAAAAGGTCATTTCCGGGCCAAAGCGGGGTCCACAAGTGGGCCACTTTGCACCGAAAAGCGTGTCAGGGTCAAATATCTCCAAATTTGTCAAACTCAGTGTCAACAGGTCAGAAACGATGATACGAACCCAACGGAACTTCCATAATTGGATTCCGATGAGCCGTTCTCAAAATCGTCCGTCAAGTGGAGCCTATGGGGCCCACGATACGCGATTTTGTCAACATTCTCAGAATTAGACCAAACTTGGGTCACAGGACCAGCATATTGCTACGAGTCCGATAGCGTAAGTTTCGTCTCGATCCGACGTGTGTACACAAAGTTACAGTATATTCCAGAAAAGTCGGATACGGGGCGTTGTCCGCGGATACGCGTTGATTCCGGGGTGTACGCACCTCCGAATTGACTTCTGCAAAATCCCACACGACCGTATCAATGACGCGCATATTTTGGTAAAGATCGTTTGCGACCAAGTCGTCCAGTTTGGCGGGGCGCACTCAGTTTCGGGGTGAAACAGGGTATTATTTTTTCTGTTTTTGGATCGTGGTGTACGATCACCACAGGATGCGATGCACCGAGCGGGTTGCACAGACACCGAGAGGGTTATACTGTCTACGTGTAGCAACTGACGGAAACTAAAATAGAGTTGAGAGTTGGGAGAAAATGGTACCTGAACAGGGCCCCGTGAATCTATTTTTCACGCGTCCGAGAGTCACTGTGCGTCCTGGTCGTGTCCTCGTGTCTGCAGTGTGTCCGAGCTAAGGTCCTGACTCGGGGCAGCAGGGGGTTCGCCGGAGGGGTCGGCTCGGGGAGGGCAGCGGAGCGGTGAGTTCGGCGGCGTTCGGGGATGGCCGCGGGTACCGTGGTCGTCGGGTCGGACACAGCGAGCGATGGCTGCTGTGGAGTCGGCCGAGGAGGGAAGTCAGATGACAGCGGGGTCGACTCCGGTCCTCAGCGGCTTGGCGGTGCTCGGGGACGGCCGCGGGTCGGTCGTCGAGGCGTCTAGGGCTGAGATGGGCCAAGGTCGGCTCGTCAGGCGGTGCGGAGGGGACTCGGCCGGAGCGACGCTCGAGTCGGCTAGGTCGGCTGGGTTCGCGACAGAGAATAGCGTCGGATCGGGGAGGATGATGGCTGTGGATGCTGACCGACTGTGATCGGAGCGGCGGTGGCTGATCACTGCGTCGGCGGCGAGGATGATGGCTGTGGATGGCGGCGGCACGGATCCCTAGGCCAACTTAAATAGCCGCTACAAAGTTCACGGCTAGGGTCTGCAAACGGGTCGGGTTCTCAGCGGGTCGGGTCGGTCCCGGATCCGACCCACTACGGTGGAATTGGTCTGGGTTGGTTTAATTTGGTTTGGTTTAATAAGCCAATAGTCTTTAAGGCTTTAAACGCATTTCCGGAGTCCAATAAATTCACCGAAAAATACCACATGTCCGGTTTTCTATTTTATACCATAAAATATTATTTCCAGAATATTTTAACACCATTAAACAGCATTTAAAATTCTTGATATCACCTTCTCCTTCATTTTAAAATCCTAAAAATTCTGAAAATTTGGGAAAATTTGTATTAACATTTATTCTGGAAATTTAGGGTGTTTACATGCGTAGCCATCATTCCCCGGAAGATTTCTAATAATGTTGGTGTATCAAGTAACGTTGGTACTACTGGTACTATTGGGCATACGAGAATCTCAGTGGTTGATTGCTCAACACTGACCAACTTTTGATTCTACTGTGCCAGCTTTCTCAACTACTGGCTCTATCCAGATCTGACTTTGAGCAGGTGCTACCTTCCGTTGTTGCCCAAGGGAACCTTATCCTTCCATGCCTGCAGCTCCACCAACTAAAGAAACCCTAAAGAAAGGACAAGAAATATCAAGAACATGACGAAAATGATTAAGTAGGTAAGCAGTTTTAACAGTTCAAGCATTGATATCGAGGAAGATGAAGTAAGATATCAAAGGGAACGTATTTGATTGAGACTCCTATGACCATAACACCCCACAAGTCTAAAAACACAGACCTGCATTAACAACTACTAAAACCTTGTCACGACCCAGTACCGAAATACGAAGACAGACATGGCCAGCTACCCCATACAAGGTATAGAACGTCGTACGACGATCACGGCTGTAACTAGATAAGGGGGTGCATTCTACAAGCAAGTCATTTAGGTTCACATAGAATATCTAATGTCTAAATCAGTCAAACGAGGAAAGTAAACATAGAATATATATGACAAGAAAGTAAGGCATACCAAACACCCTACCAAAATATTCTAGAAACTAACTATAAAAATTGAGTAGCTGGCGGAGTAGAAAAAAATACATGACCATAATTAGCTGTAGTCTGATTAATGATAATCATGTACGAAAACTAAATATCCAGATTTACGGCTAATGAGTGCTGGTGGCTAAACGTCCAAAAGGAAAAAATGTACAATAACAAACAGTGTTTAAGAAACCCACTCGTGTCCCTCAGGGGCCATCCATCTGGTATGCGCCATTATTCAAGGGAAAGTAAACTGGATCCTCGGGTGTTGGCTATAAACAATGCCATGCAAAACCAGTGGGGTTAGACCCCAAAAATTAGTAACACAAAGGAAACACGAATGAAGGAACAAAACCAGTAATATATATATATATATATATATATATATATATATATATAATTCTGTCTCATAGTTTTGGTCCATAGCCTACCGTGATACAAAAATCTAACCCTACAACAAAACAAGGACAAGGATTAGACCATCGCACCATGATAGTCCATGTCCCTAAACAATTTAACATAAGATACAATAAACAAGCAAGCTTAGTTACATAATCGGCCAATCACTTGTACGGCTTACTAGGTGGAGTCTGGGTTATCCCAGCGATATATGTGTATAATAGGAATCCTCAAATCGAGCCATGTGCTAGCATGGTTAGCTGAGCTATGAATCACCACATAGTATATAGTATTTATGCACCGGTCCTTCGTAAGGCCATCGTGCTAAAATCTCATAGAATACAGTAGAATGTAATAGTCGGATATTGCCATCCACTAATAAGGATTTAAACAATATCCATGGGATCCAGCCTACACACCCAAGATAATTATTTAGGGTGGCTAGTTAAGCACGATCTTGGGATTCCATCCCTCCCAATACTCTAAAATTTTAGTTTAGAATTTTTATGTCGCACAGGTGGGTCTAATACTCACAAAGTTATCAAGATTACACATATAAATCAGAAGTCCAATGGAACATTCAAACCTAATCAATTTAATAAAATATACAGAGGCCGCATGTGCGTATGAAGATCAAGGTCGCATGGTCAATCATGGCGCAAGAGAATCGGGGGCACATAGAATATGGGGCCCATAGACTAGAAAAGTCCACTCATCGGGGCAAGTGCTAAGTAACGGGCAATAAATAAAAGTCAGAGAAGTGACTGATGTAACTTGATGTGACAAGCCAAAAATGTCAGAAAGATAAGAAAAAAAGCATAAAAAAGATGCACAGATTCATAAAAGTCGTGCAGAGGCATGCACCCAAAAAGATGAGACGCATGGATCATGGCCGCATAGTCTCCTGGTCGCATGGGCACATGGAGTCTGGCCTTAATTAATTTTTATGCGTTCATGGTACTATGCGTCCGACTTTAGAACGCATGCGCAAAGCAGTCATGCATCTAACAAGATGGGCGCATGCTGGAGGGGCATATTGTTTGGCCGTATGGTACTCTATCATCCCAGAACAGCAAGTTTGGCAATGGAAAAGCTCCAAAAACCCAAAAAACTTGTTCCATTCATAAAAATTTCATTAAAACTCCATATCAAGTCAACCAAAAGCCAAAACGCCTGAAATGGAATACTCTATCACCTAGGAAAATTGGTATTTCTAAAAAATTTTGTTTTAATAGATCAAAAGCAAAAAACTTATGGAACCGAAAAAATCCTAAACTAAAAAAGTAGATCTACTCACATCTACCCATCAAAATCGAAAACTCCAAACGTTAAAAGTATTTAGAATTATAACATACACATATTAGACTAATAAAATATAAGAAAAAAATAAGGATTAAAATCTAAGGCTTTCTCCATATCATCCAAGGTGTACTTGCCTAAAATGAAAGAAGGAGGAGAAATGAGAGAATAAGAGAAGAGAGAGAAAGAAGTTGGGTTATATAGCAAGGGTTTGAGGTTGAGACCATTGTTTCTCTTATAACTTAAACCAACCCACAAAATAAATCATGAACCACAATATACCAAAGAATGGGTCTAATCTTAATGCAACCTAATAAACATACAAGCAAGAAATAATACGTCCCAAATACGTATATCGGGAACGGGGAGTGAAATCTCTACCCACCTTAGAAAAATTTCATCCTCGGAATTCAAACTCAAGGCTAGCTAGTGAAATCGGAACAAGTACTATACTAACTACAAGCACGTCTACACATACAATCAACAAGCAATCATATAATGAAGAAAAGTAACATAACATAGCATAGGTGAACGAATCATGAGATTCGAGATACAAAGGCATAAGGACAAATATACCTTTCAAGACGAATATGTGCATATACCAAGATCGAATATCGTCCTCGTGCTCCCATGCGGACTCTCCCAAAGGGTGATAACCCCAATAAACCTGGACAAGATGAATAATCTGATTCTTGAGCACCTTCTTTCTTCGGTCCAAATTGGATAGAGGTTGTTCCTTGTAAGACAAGTTGGTACCAACGACTAGCTCGGAATGGTCGAGGATATGACTTGGATTCAGGACATACATATGTAATTAAGCACATAAAATATATCGTCCACCTCACATAGCGAAGGAGGAAGTCCAAGACGTTAAGCAACATCGCCCACCCGCTAGAGGATATCGAATGGACCGACATTTTGTGGGCTAAGATATGACTATGAGCTCCCCCATGGACATAGTTCAAAAAGAGAAAAAACCTACCCGAGAGTACATAGAGCGATTCAGGCAGCCGCCACTAAAACTACCTTTGGGTATCCTTGATAGCCATTTGATGGACACTTGCAGGAAGAATTTGTTACCTGCGTTAAAGTTGTGGACAACTTCAGTCCCACTCTTGGATTGGACAACGTTCATCATAAGTTTTGCCATCGCTGAGAAAAATATAAAAGACGTCCGTTTGCTGGGAATGCAGTTTCCTACTAGCGACGACAGAGAAGCATCCCTTCAACAATAACATCAGCACCAACGGCCATGACAATAAAGGGAAGCAAGCTATCACTGTCAACATGTCCAAAAGGCTAGACACGCCTACTCAAAGGCTGGCAGAATAACCTAAGCCGAAGGAAACTTACTCTTTCAACGATGAATATGTCCTCGAGATTTTTTATGTGCTGATGAAAGGAACAAGCTCCAGCTGTCTGACATCAAACAACCGGACGAGGAAGATAAGGTCGACGACCACAACTACTGCCACTACTACAGATACATTCATTCCAATACGAGATTGCTAAGTATTGAAGAGGCATATCCAATGAACGCTCGACTCCAAACCTCTTACTTTAGACTTTGAAGAGAAGACAGTCGCTGCAAACATGGTCTCCCTCAAATTCGGCAACTTCCCAGTGATAGAAGCCCAAGACGGAGTTGTCCCGATACCTAGGACAATAAATTATAGTCCCTCCAGCTCGAGAAGTCAGGCTAGTACCACTCACTAATCCGTGAGGCAAAGTCATATAGGTTCACCCAGACATTGTCCCAACTTGACGCAGCAAGTAGTGCCTCCTACTGCCAAATCTAAAGGAAAAAGACCAAGTCCTGCCACACGGTATCCCCATCGACTAACAAAGTTCTAGATGGGTTAACTTGGTGAGGAAAAACCTACCTGCGAGACTACGATACGACTCTATAGGAAATTATACCTCCAATTACCGTACCTACAGCTCCAGTAGCATCTGAGCTAGGTTTATCCCAACCTCATTTAGTAGACAGGAACAAGAAGAAAGAGATTCACTTTGACAAACCTGTAAGAAAAGATGTAGCTCAAGGGCTAGAAAGCCTTACAACTTTGATATATTAGCACAACTTGCCAATACCCCAGCAAAGTTATCACTCTTCAAGCTCCTTCATCTCTCCAAACAGACTCGTGACGCTCTGAGTGAAGCATTACAGAATGCCGACTCCTACCTGGCCTATGTTAAGCTGCCGGCCGAGGATTCCACTACATGTCCCCACTGCAACAATGTAATGGAGACAATTCCAAACATCACATTCTTGCAACAAGATATGTTACTAAAAAATAACAGGCACAATAGACCGATATCCTATACAGGGTATATTGGCTCCATCAAGTTGGACCAGATGCACATTGATCCAGGATCATCTCTCAGCGTCATATTCTGAAGTTTGCTCTAGACCTTAAGAATCCCCATACATTGGTTGACAGCAACCAACACGACCATCAGTAGCTTTAATAATGGAAGGAGTTATCCTCTGGGCAAGATTTGACTGAAATATCAAATAGGCAACCTGCGGACAAAGGCGACTTGCTACGTCATCGATGTGGATGTGTCCTATAATGTCCTCTTGGGACGTCCATGGATGCATGAGTATATGATCGTGCCAACGACTCTCCACCAGTGCCTGAAGTATATTAAGAACAACAACTTCATCAAGACGGAGTTCATCGATGTCGATCCCTTCAAAGGAGTCAAAGCCTACTACCCTGACTCGATCGTATATAAACAGATCCACCAAGATGAAGGAGGTAACGATGCCGACGATGAAGCAGAGGTTAGTTTGTCTCAAGACGAACCTCTAAGAGTCTATCTAAAAGGATGCCCTACCCACATATCTGCTCGTCTCGTAGCCAAACTTCACAAAAAAGCTCATGAGCCTTTGGTTGTCAAGCTCCGGAGAAAGGAACGTCCATAAAAAAGATCTTTTCGCAATAAAAATCTTAGAATCTCTGGCTGTCAAACTCCGCAGGAAAGCTCCAACACCATCAATATTGGTAACGGGCACTGAAAAAGATAAAATGGAAGAATATGTAGCGTCTTCCACTGATGTACCTTCCTACGATGATGTAATACCCTTGGAAAAGATACCATATTTTCTCAGTAAAGGGCTATCTTCGAATTAATCTATTGTTGCACATTGGAATGCCATATATTCTTTAGAATATTTTTAGGTCTACACCTGCACACACAAATAACTACCACTCACATCGTAGGACGAATCCTTCCTATCTAGTATTTCTACTTCATAATTTCGGTAAAGAAAAGAGGCGATTAATCCATTATTTTTGGAAAAGTCGAAGGTCGCCGAGACTTTGTTTCAAAAGAACCAGAACCGAAAAGCAAAATAATTCAATGTTACCGCTACACCATACAAATCAAGCACATCCTCCACAAGATGGGATATGACCTGAAGAACGAACAAGGCCTGAACTAGGCAAAGGGCAACGCTTGACATTGTATCACTTTGCTCCCAAGGGCAAGCCTGAGATGTACTACCAACAAATTGGTCATAGTTTGGAGTATGTCACACCTTTTACAACGCCCAAATATTCAGAGGAAGAGGACGACCTATAATCTCACTCTTCACAGTCTTCCGCTTGGGACTCCGACACTAACATCGGGGATATGCTCAAGCAAACATTATCTATCAACATGGTGTCGGCTTAAGAAGAATTAAGAAGATAACGAATACCTGATCTAGCTCTTTGACGTTGTGTCATGACCCACACCCGAAAATCGGGCATGAGCCATGGGTACGTCCAGCCTACGCCGCAGAATCGGCGGTAGAACGCTGTAAAGGTCCGTTCTAGGTCAACCATATCTATCTATATCTCACAGAAAAATTCGGCATGACCTCTCCAAAAGGAGGGCAACCACGCATATATATATTAAATCTTCTCTAAAAGGAGGGCAACCACGCAATATATATATCAATAATCTCAATCACAAAATCTAGAGGAAGAATATAAGCACGATATGATATAAACAAAGAAACAGAACCAAGAGAGCAAGACAATCCAAAATAATACAGTCCAAGCCAAAATAGCTATAATATCTCGCAGCCACAAAAGAATAAGTACAATCATCCAAAATAAAACACTGGGAATAACCCAGGAAACCCACCTAGCTAACTAGGGTGCTATCGGCGTCTCCTCGGCGCACTCCTCCTCGATCACGGGGTCACAACAGTCGTCAACACCCGGCCCGTAGAACGTAGGGCAATAGTCCTCAGGATCCTCTAGAAAAATATGCCCAGTCAGGACTGGAGCGAAGTACATAACTCTGAAAGCAACTCCAAATACATGATAAGGTGTATATGACGAGCAATAGAAAAGTAATCAAGATGCACAGGAAATAAATATATGCTGGAGCACAATAAGTAGCTGCAATGTAAACTGGAGAACAATACAAGTAGTGAAAAAGTAACTGCAGGTGAGAAACATGAATACTAGCTAAGTGCCTTGAGCACAAGTTTGTTATGTGATCGGCTTAGGTTGCACATAAAAAATACTACGATAACTCCGTTATGTGTGAGTTGCATAACCGACATACACATGAATACTGTTTGGCTTTGATCACATAACCAACTTCTACTCTCCTCCCCCACTAATACCATTGGATCCAACCACAACACGCTACGTACATGATAATAGCTCGCGCACACGAAGGCGAGAGCACAAGAAGCACATAATAGCACATGAGAATCAATACCCGAAGCACATGATGAAATACACGTGATAGAGTACCCGCTGAATACGGTAAGAGGGATAGCATCTCATGACGGGATCCACTAGTACCAGCTCGTGTAATAATGTGTCAGAATCAAGTATTACAGTTCTAGAACAGGTGATATAAACGCTATCATGAAATGGAAACTATCAGAGGTAGGTACTCGCCTGATGTCCTGAGCAACTGATGAGGATCGAGATCCGGACAGGTGTCGCAGGGACCTAATGCGAAAAGCAAGGATTAAATAGGGTTCTAAGCATTTAAACTGCTATAAAATAATTAAAAATAGGCTTCTAGGGCTATTCTAGGTCGAACGGGTCAAACCGGTGAAAATCGTGTCAAAAGGTCAACCCGAGGTCCAAAAAGTCAACTCTAGGTCAAAACTAGGTCAAACGTTGACTTTTATGGTCAACGAGGACAATTATGGTCAAAGCTAGGTCAAACTAGGGTGCCCCTGAAATTCTAGGTCAAACCGAGCTCATTAAGCTACTAAACTCACAAACTCGCCTAATCGAGATACCGGGATACCCTCGGTATCCGATACCTCGCCCTAGGCCACGTACCCCGCCTAAACCCGCTAAAACCTAGGCTAGCAAGCGTAATTATATATATATAAACATATAAAAATCATTCCAAAGCATTTCCTAGGCTAATGTTCAAATACCCCGCTCGAAACTCAATACCTTGAATATCTCAAGGTATCGAGATACCTCGGTATCTCAAGGTATTGAGGTTTCGCTCTAAAACCCCTCTAGCTAGCTATCTAGCTACTAATTATGCACCTAGTTATTAATCTAGGCTAGGTAATATAGATATCTATCATATATATATATATCTAAGTAGGTATCTACCTATATACATATATATATCCACACACACATATACTCAAATACCCATTTACCTTACCCATACCCATATATATATTACTATACTATCTAGATATCTCTAGGTATTGCATATAACTATATGTATATAGATATATATATACCTTAGATAGATAACTACCTATCTACCTATGTATTACCTATCTAGTAACTATCTATCTATTGATAGATATATCTATCTATCTAAGTATCTAATAACTATCTAACTAGCTAAATATCTATCTATCTAATCATCTATCTACCTATCTATCAACATATATATATATATATATATATATATATATATATATATATATATATATATATATATCAATCTCCCTTCCTCCCTCACTAGCCCTCGCTACCCTGGAGCTTGCTGCTGCTGCTTGTGCTGCTGCTGCTCTTGGTACTGCTGCTGCTGCTCTTGGTACTGCTGCTGCTTGCTGCTCTTGCTGAGCCTGCTGCTGCTACTGCTCCCTGCTGCTGCTGCTGCTGCAGTGGCTTTGCCCCCCCCTTCCTCTCACATACACACACACACACACACTCCCATATACACATATATATAGCACCCCCTATATATATATACATACACATATATAACTATATATATATAACTAGATACATATATATGCACACCTATATATCTATATACTAACACACACTAACACACTCACACACACACTAAAACACACACTCACACACAAATATATACATAGCTATAAATATATATAAATACACATATTAATATATATATACACACATACAAATATATATATATATCAATACACACACACACTCTAAGATACATATATATATATATATATATATATATATATACACATACACATACACATATAAATATATATATATATATGCACACACAAGCTCACTTACACATATACATATAAATATATACACATAGACATATACACACACAAGCACATAGATATAAATACACACATAGATATATAAATATATATATATAAACACACATACATATACATATATACATATATATATATATATATATATATATATATATATATATATATATATATATAGACACATATACACTAACACAACACAACACACAACAACACACAAACCACACGCCCCACTCATGTCCAACGACCCCGACACTCACCAATACCCAAAATATATAAAATATAACTCGAAAACTCTAGCACACACTCCCCGATACTAACCCAACGTGCGTACAAGCCCGAAACGAGGAAACCAAGTCGAAATGGCCGTTCGGTCATTTCGACGAACACGTGGTGCGCGGCTCGAAAAACCTCCTGAAATGCACACCAAACGAACTCGGAATCGGCCCAAAATTTATCCACGCGCTCTACACGATGTCTAGATCCTAGAAAATGCACTCCTGCGTCGATTCTAGGCCCGTGGCAGAAACGCGCACGCACTTAGAATCGGCAACAACGAAAAGCCCCAATTTCGCCCGAAACGCCCGTTTCTCCGCGACGCGGCTTCCCGTGTCCAAACAGAGACACGCACTCATTCTCTAGACACCCGACAACGTCTACCTAGATCCGTCTAACCTAGGGCATCACCCAAAATTGGGCCAAATTCGGATTCCACCCGAATTCGACACAAAACCTAATGTCAAAGTCTCTAAACTCAACCAAACTAGTTCCAACTTCCTCCTACGGGTAGGCTTAGGGTCTAGGAAGGTTCTACAACACTAATTACACTACACAAAAATAATTAGAAAGGAGAAAGTTAGGTTTTACCTCTTGGGAGTTGGAATCCCAAGGCCAAAGTCTCACAACCCCTAAAAATTACCTCCCTCAAGCTCCAAGCCACCAACTCTAGCTTCCACACTAGATCTAAGCTTCTCACACCTAGGTTAGGGAAAAGCAAGGTTAGGGCTAACATAAGGAGAAGGAATGGAAGAAGAAAGAAGAAAAATGGAAGAAAGAACTCACCTTGGAGAAGAAGGAAGAAGGAAGAAGAAATTGAGAAGAAGAAATAAAGAAGAAGAAGTAGAATGAAGAGAGAGGGGGCTGAGCTGCTGGTGTACGGGTGGGAACGGGTAGGTAGGGCCGACCTTGTGTAAAAAAGGGTTCTCCAAAGCTCCAAATGCCCAAAATACCCTCCCTTAAATTGGTTTTGGATTTCGGGTTCCAAAAACACTCAAACTAGCTCCAAATCTCTCCCACTAACCTCCTAAAAATAAAATAAATAAATCTAAGCCCCAAAATAATTCTCACAAGGGTGTGGGCTGGGTCGGACATGGGTCCACTAGGGTCTGACATGGGTCCAGGCTAGCCAAAACCCTAAAACAATCATTAAAAAATAAAACAAGCACCAAATAAATATAAATATAATTAATTAAATACAATCCACTATTTATCAAATAAATAAAAATACCCTATTTTCTAGAATTGGGTAGTGACAAGTCTACCCTCCTTAAAATAATTTCGTCCTCGAAATTAAAAAGACGAAACTAGGACAGGAATGCAAAGAAAAGAACCATACCTCAGGGCTCGAAGAGATAGGGGTATCGCTCGCTCATTTCATCTTCCCTCTCCCAGGTCGACTCCCCTGGAGAGTGATGCCTCCACGCGACGCGAACCAAGGGAATAGTCTGGTTTCTCAACACCTTCTCCCGTCGATCCAGAATCTCCACCGGCTGCTCTGGATAGCTAAGAGTAGGGCCCACTGCGATCTCCGAGTGATCCAATACGTGACTGGGATCCGCCACGTACCGTCTCAACTACGACACGTGGAACACATCATGAACTCCCTCCAGCGTAGGCGGCAATTCGAGCCTATACGCCACGGCGCCGACCCTCTCGAGGATACGGAAGGGTCCGACGAAACGTGGGCTAAGCTTCCCGCCTCCACCGAAGCGAATAGTGCCCCGCGTCGGAGAAATCCTCAGGAATACCAGATCTCCAACCTAGCACAAACAAGGTCTCTGCACTTAGTCTAAAACAAGCAATCACAAGCAAACACAAGAACAAAATCTAAATTCTAAGCTATACCTCGAACTCCAAAGGTCTCCGATGGCTATCGGCCCAATGCCGCTGCCTGTCCTGCGCCACCCGAAGTCTATCTCTAATAAGCTTGACCTTCTCCGCTGCATCAACCACCATCTCCGGGCCAAGCAAAGCTCTCTCACTTACATCATCCCATGACAACGGAGTGCGACACCTCCGTCCATACAACGCCTCGAAAGGTGACATCTCGATACTAGCTTGGTAGCTGTTGTTGTAAGCAAACTCTACCAAGTGCAAGTGATCCTCCCAAGAGCCTCTAAAATCCAAAACACAAGTGCGAAGCATGTCCTCAAGTGTCTGGATGGTCCTCTCTGACTGACCATCTGTCTGTGGGTGATATGCACTACTAAACTTGAGCTGGGTGCCCAAGCTAGCCTGTAGACTCCTCCAGAAATGTGAAGTAAAGCGACTGTCCCGATCTGATACTATGCTCACTGGAACTCCATACAGTCTGACTATCTGGCGCACATACATCTCTGCTAGCCTCTCTGTAGACGTACCCACTTTGAATGGTAGAAAGTGGGCCGGTTTGGTCAACCTATCCACGATGACCCAAATCGCATCATTCCCGCCTGGAGAACGGGGAAGTCCAGAAACAAAATCCATAGTCACATGCTCCCATTTCCACTCCGGAATGGGTAACGGTTGGAGTAATCCTCCTGGCCTCTGCCTCTCTGCCTTCACCTGCTGGCACACTAAGCATCGGGATACAAAGCGTGCTACCTCCCGCTTCATCCCGTACCACCATACGTGCTGTCTCAGATCTCTATACATCTTGTTGGCACCTGGATGCATAGAATACTGGGATCGATGCGCCTCCTGAAGAACCTCCTCGCGCAACGACCCACTCGGCACATACAACCTGGTACCGTGCCGCAAAGAACCATCATCAGCAATGGTGAAGTCATCTGACAATCCCATCTGAACCTGCGCCCTGATGCTCCTCAGGGACTCATCCTCAAACTGTGTATCCCTGATCCGGTCTACCAACTCTGACTAAATCTGCAGTCCCCACATCTGCATCTCAACTCCAGGCACTATCACCTCAATGCCCAAGCTCTCTTGATCTGCCAGAAGATAACGATCTGTAGTCAGGCACATAGCTACCGGATACCTGCTCAATGCATCCGCAACTACGTTCGCCTTCCCTGGATGGTACTGCAACGATATGTCGAAGTCTTTCATCAACTCCAACCATCTCCTCTGTCTCATGTTCAGCTCTTTTTGGGTAAACACATACTTCAAGCTCTTGTGGTCTGTGAAGATCTCCACACGCTCTCCGTATAAATAGTATTTCCACAACTTTAGAGCAAAAATGACCACTGCCAACTCTAAATCGTAGGTAGGGTAGTTCTTCTCATGATGACGTAATTGCCTGGAAGCATAGGCAATCACCCTCCCATTCTGCTGCAACACACAACCCAGTCCCTTCCCCGATTCATCACTATAGATAGTGAATCCTCCAGAACCTGATGGCAAAGTCAACACTGGAGCTGTCGTCAACCTCCTCTTCAGCTCATCAAAGGCGATCTGGCACTCCTCTGACCAAACAAACTCCACGTCCTTCCTAGTCAGCCTGGACAACGGCTCTGCAATTCGGGAAAAATCCTGAACAAATCTCCTGTAGTAACCTGCCAGTCCCAGGAAACTCCTGACCTCGGCTACTGAACTCGGAGCACTCCATGCCTTAACTACCATGATCTTTCTCGGATCCACCGAGATACCCTCTCCAGTCACCACATGACCAAGGAATTCAACCTTGTCAAGGAAGAACTCACACTTCGAAAGCTTTCCATAAAGCTTCTCCTTCCTGAGAGTCTCCAGCACTATCCTCAGATGCTCCTTGTGCTCCTCTGGGGTCTTCGAATACACCAAGATATCATCTATAAACACCACCACAAACCTGTCCAGATGCTGATGGAACACCTTGTTTATCAGATTCATGAACACTGCCGGGGTATTAGTCAACCCAAACGGCATCACCAAGAACTCATACTGTCCATATCTGGTCCGAAAAGCTGTCTTCGGAATATCCTCCTTCCTGACCTTCACCTGGTGGTAGCCTGTCCTCAGATCAATCCTGGAAAACACCCTCGCTCTGCTCAACTGGTCAAAAAGATCATCAATACGCGGCAGCGGATACTTGTTCTTGATTGTGAGGTTGTTCAGAGCCCTGTAGTCGATACATATCCGTATCGACCCATCCTTCTTTGGCACAAAAAGTACCGGAGCACCCCACGGAGAAGAACTAGATCTGATAAATCCCTTGTCCTGAAGCTCATCCACCTGCTTCTTCAACTCTATCAGCTCACTGTTGCTGACTCTATAGACGTGCTGGGATATCGGCTCCGCGCCTGGCACCAAGTCTATTGAGAACTCCACGTCTCTGTCCGGAGGTAACCCTGGCAACTCCTCCGGAAAGACATCCATGTACTCCTCTATCAGTGGATGTAGCGACCTCGGCTCTACCACCAGGGCTCCGCAGAAGACTCCTTTGGTCTGCTCCGCTGCTCCTCTAGCAAACTGAAACTCTGGCTCACCTGGCGGACTGAACAAAACTCTGCCTCCACGATAATCTATACTAGCACAATGCGTACTCAACCAATCCATCCCGAGTACAATATCGTAGCTCGGAAGTGGCATTACGAGTAGGCACACACTCAACTCTCAGCCTCCCAAGGTAACTCTCCGGTCTCTGCAGACATCACGGACTAGGATGATACCACCCCCGGTCGTGATCTTGCAGAGTCTAGCTAAAGGTTCAGCAACAAGATGGTGTCTAACAGCAAAAGATACAGACACAAAGCTATGGGAAGCACCGGAATCAAATAAAGTAAGTGCTGGAATGGAATCAAGGAGAACAGAACCTGAGATAACATCACCAACTGGCTCGGCCTCGTCTACTGTCAGGGCAAAAGTTCGCCCCTGCTGTCCTCCTCGGTGCTGCTGCTGGTGCTGGGCGAACCTCTGCTGCTGAGTCTGTAAAGGCGGACCTCTCTGCTGCGCTGCAGGTGCTCTGGCTGGTGCCCTCTGAGCGGCTCCTCCGCCCTGAGCTATACGGGCAAGCGCTGAAGGACAATCCTTCAGCTGGTGATCTGCGGTGCCACACAATAAGCATCTGCCCAGCCTCTTTCTGCATATGTCCCATCCGTGCCCTGGCTTCCTACAGAAAGGGCAAACGATGGGCTGCCTCTGGCCCTACTGCTGACCCTGCCTCTGCTGCTGGGGCGCCTGCCGGAATGGCGCACGACCCTGACCCTAGTGCTGCTGTTGGCTGGGCCTGCACTGCTACCTGCTCCTGAAGCATCTCTGCTCCTCTTCGTCTTCAGCTCTAGGTCATCCTCGGCTCTCTGAGCGTCGCTGACAATCTGCTCGAAAGTTGCCTCGCGGTCGCTCCTGGTCAAGGACTTGACCGCCATAACCAAGCCCTTGCGGAACTTTTGCGCCTTCGTTGCCTCAGATAACCCTTCAACAAATCTGCCCAGACGGCAGAACTCTGCTGCATACTCGTCCACTAGCATACTCCCCTGGACGAGCGCCTCAAACTGACTCTCTAAGGCACTGAGAGCCACGTCCGGGAAGAACTTCTCCTTGAAAAGCTTCTTGAAAGCCTCCCAAGTCAATCCCGGAACTGCTATCCGCGTATCCGTACGGAACCAAGTAAGGGCAAGGTCGAACATCTGGCTGCCCGCTGCCTCTATCTGCATGCTGGCTGGGATCATCGCCAGCCTGAAAATGCCTTCTATATGCTCGATCCAGTCGTCGGCGTACAGGATCCCCTCTGTGCCGCGGAACTCCTTAGGCCGCATCCTCTGAAAATCGATGATAGTACCCGGCCTAGGATACTGAGCCTGCTCTGGCTGTGGCTGGATCTGAGCCACTCTATCGACCGCTGTCATAGCCACCTGATGAGCATTCTCAATGCTCATCCTCATAACACCTGCCTGACGGTGCTGCACATCCATCATCTCTCGGAAGAATGCGAACAACTGCGTAGCATCCACTAGCGCAGGCGGTGGTGGAGGAGGTACCACCGGGACAACTGGGGTGACTCTCGGATCAATGGGGGTAAGGGGATCTCCGAGAGAAACTGACGCTCCCTCAACCGCAGGAGTGGCGAGTGGAGCGGTAGCGGCTGCCGGAAGTCGAGCAGGTCGAGAGGTGGCAGACCTCTCGGTGGCAGCTGCTGGAGCGGTGCGCTGAGATCTGGTCTTCGGAGGCATCCTGAACACAGATCAAAAGAAGTCAATATAGTGCATGAAACGATAACATCAATGAAGGACAATAATATTACAAAAGAAACAATTTCAGGAAAAAATTAAAGATAGCAAAAGGAAGCAGGAAGGGTCCTAGTTGTGATTGAGCACACTCTCTCTCAGCCTATCTCCTATATCCTATTGCAGGTAACCTAAAAACTAGACCTGCATGGGCCACCACCAAAAACATGTCACGACCCGCACCCGAAAATCGGGCATGAGCCGTTGGTACGTCCAGCCTACGCCACAGAATCGGCGGTAGAACACTGTAAAGGTCCGTTCTAGGTCAACCATATCTATCTATATCTCACAAAAAAATTCGGCTTGACCTCTCCAAAAGAAGGGCAACCACGCAATATATATATCAAATCCTCTCCAAAAGGAGGGCAACCACGCAATATATATATCAATAATCTCAATCACAAAATCTAGAGGAAGAATATAAGCATGATATGATATAAACAAAGAAACAGAACCAAGAGAGCAAGACAATCCAAAATAATATAGTCCAAGCCAAAATAGCTACAATATCTCACAGCCACAAAAGAATAAGTACAATCATCCAAAATAAAACACTGGAATAACCCAGGAAATCCACCTAGCTAACTAGGGTGCTATCGGCGTCTCCTCGGCGCACTCCTCCTCGATCACGGGGTCACAACAGTCGTCAACACCCGGCCCGTAGAACGTAGGGCAATAGTCCTCAGGATCCTCTGGAAAAAATATGCCCAGTCAGGACTGGAGCGAAGTACATAACTCTGAAAGCAACTCCAAATACATGGTAAGGTGTATATGATGAGCAATAGAAAAGTAATCAAGATGCACAGGAAATAAATATATGCTGGAGCACAATAAGTAGCTGTAATGTAAAATGGAGAATAATACAAGTAGTGGAAAAGTAACTGCAGGTGAGAAACATGAATACTAGCTAAGTACCTTGAGCACAAGTTCGTTATGTGATCGGCTTAGGTTGCACATGAAAAATACTGCGATAACTCTGTTATGCGTGAGTTACATAACCGACATACACATGAATACTGTTTGGCTTTGATCACATAACCAACTCCTACTCCCCGCCCCCCCTAATACCATTGGATCCAACCACAACATGCTACGTACATGATAATAGCTCGCGCACACGAAGGCGATAGCACAAGAAGCACATGATAGAACATGAGAATCAATACCCGAAGCACATGATGAAATACACGTGATAGAGTACCCGCTGAACACGGTAAGGGGGATAGCATCTCATGACGGGATCCACTAGTACCAGCTCGTGTAATAATGTGTCAAAATTAAGTATTACAGTTCTAGAACATGTGATATAAACGCTATCATGAAATGGAAACTATCAGAGGTAGGTACTCGCCTGATGTCCTGAGCAACTGATGAGGATCGAGATCCGGACCGGTGTCGCAGGGACCTAATACAAAAAGGATTAAACAGGATTCTAAGCATTTAAACTGATATAAAATAATTAAAAACAGGCTTCTAGGGCTATTCTAGGTCGAACGGGTCAAACCGGTGAAAATCGAGTCAAAAAGTCAACCCATGGTCCAAAAAGTCAACTCTAGGTCAAAACTAGGTTAAACGTTGACTTTTACGGTCAACGAGGACAATTATGGTCAAAGCTAGGTCAAACTAGGGTGCCCCTAAAATTCTAGGTCAAACCGAGCTCATTAAGCTACTAAACTCACAAACTCGCCTAATCAAGATACCGGGATACCCTCGGTATCCGATACCTCGCCCTAGGCCACGCACCCCGCCTAAACCCGCTAAAACCTAAGCTAGCACGCGTAATTATATATATATAAACATACAAAAATCATTCCAAAGCATTTCCTAGGCTAATGTTCAAATACCCCGCTCGAAACTCAATACCTTGAATATCTCAAGGTATCGAGATACCTCGGTATCTCAAGGCATTGAGGTTTCGCTCTAAAACCCCTCTAGCTAGCTATCTAGCTACTAATTATGCACCTAGTTAATAATCTGGGCTAGGTAATATAGATATCTATCATATATATATATATATATATATATATCTAAGTAGGTATCTACCTATATACATATATATCCACACACACATATACCCAAATACCCATTTACCTTACCCATACCCATATATATATTACTATACTATCTAGATATCTCTAGGTATTGCATATAACTATATGTATATAGATATATATATACCTTAGATAGATAACTACCTATCTACCTATGTATTACCTATCTAGTAACTATCTATCTATTGATAGATATATCTATCTATCTAAGTATCTAATAACTATCTAACTAGCTATCTTATCTATCTATCTAATCATCTATCTACCTATCTACCTATCTATCAACATATATATATATCTATCAACATATATATATATATATATATATCTTATCTATCTATCTAATCTCTAAACTCAACCAAACTAGTTCCAACTTCCTCCTACGGGTAGGGTTAGGGTCTAGGAAAGTTCTACAACACTAATTACACTACACAAAAATAATTAGGAAGCGGAAAGTTAGGTTTTACCTCTTGGGAGTTGGAATCCCAAGGCCAAAGTCTTACAACCCCTAGAAATCACCTCCCTCAAGCTCCAAGCCACCAACTCTAGCTTCCACACTAGATCTAAGCTCCTCACACCTAGGTTAGGGAAAAGCAAGGTTAGGGCTAGCATAAGGAGAAGGAATGGAAGAAGAAAGAAGAAAAATGGAAGAAAGAACTCACCTTGGAGAAGAAGGAAGAAGGAAGAAGAAATGGAGAAGAAGAAATGAAGAAGAAGAAGAAGTAGAATGAAGAGAGAGGGGGCTGAGCTGCTGGTGTGCGGGTGGGAACGGGTAGGTAGGGCCGGCCTTGTGTAAAAAAGGGTTCTCCAAAGCTCCAAATGCCCAAAATACCCTCCCCTAAATTGGTTTCGGGTTCCAAAAACACTCAAACTAGCTCTAAATCTCTCCCACTAACCTCCTAAAAATAAAATAAATAAATCTAAGCCCCAAAATAATTCTCACAAGGGTGTGGGCTGGGTCAGACATGGGTCCACTAGGGTCTGACATGGGTCCAGGCTAGCCAAAACCCTAAAACAATTATCAAAAAATAAAACAAGCACCAAATAAATATAAATATAATTAATTAAATATAATCCACTATTTATCAAATAAAAAAAAACCCTATTTTCTAGAATTGGGTAGTGACACGTTGAACCTGTAAAACTTATAAAATCTATACCATGCACAAAAAATAATCACAGAGCCATGTGCCAAAGGGGGGAAAAAGCTATGTTCCAAACAGTGCCAAAAGCCATGCGTAACAGACTGCTAGGGTCATACGTTGAAGTTAGCCATGCGTCATAAACATCACAAGTAGTGTTCCCATATACCTTTATCACCATGCGCCATAAACATCACAAGTAGTGTTCAACAAAGATATTCCTAAGGTATGTTCATTCGGCTGAATCTTCAATATATATCTATACCGCATATTGAACCTAGCAATTTGCATAGTCTATCTCCTCAAATATGTTTGATAGAATCCACCTATCTAGTATTATTTTTAGTCTAGACCACCAAGTCATGAGTTAATTTCTAATTTTTGATCTAATTTATAACTCTAAGTCGTCCAACGCAATTCACGTATTTGTTCAAAAATCTATCGAGCGTAACTTTGCTTCAGTTCTAGACTAACTCATTATCGAAACACATTCGATCCACATGTATTCTCAAACTCATCTTTTGGTGTCAAACCATAAGTCAAAACGATCCTCTAATTGTCACGCTTCGATCTTTCGCAAGTTCGATCATCCCGGCTGGACGTGATATCACCACGCCAACGCTCTCGCGAGATAATCGTCCACATTCGGGCATGACGCATGTGCGAGCCTGGAGTTGCGCTCACATAAGACAAGAATGTCAAATGTTATAGTTATTATTGAAATGACTAAGATACCTAATTATTATACTTTGTTTCAACCAAGTTATATATTAATCCACCAAGTCATGTTCATCTAATAACCGTTCATGCCGTAATCGTAATACGCGTTGCCAAATTGTCCAACTTTAATGTTACCGTTCGATCTATCCGTAGTTTACCTCTATCATTCCCCAAAATATTTAAGTTCAAAGCCTTTAGCCTAAGTCTATTCACCTTCGTTACGTTCTATATCATTGAGTTCGTCTGCATAATCATCGAATATGTTAGGCCCTAATCTTCCGCGAGTTCGATCATCTCCACTGGACGTAAAATCACCACGCTAATGCTCTCGTGGGATAATTGTTTTCATCTGGACCTGATGTCCAGTGCTAACTTTCGAACTATTTAAGATCGCCTACTTTAATTCATCGAACCACAAATTTCTCAACTTGTATCAATCTGTGATAACTTCTAAATATTGATGATTGTATCAAATCTTTCAAATTCAAAACCACTCCATTAATACTCAGACTAAATTCTATCGAGCGATTTCCTAGTCAATCTAAATTTTTTATGTGCGCTATCTTCCATTGCTCTAACATCGATCGTATCCCAGATTATTCTATCTCAACTCAAGTTCTAATCCATTGGATTTAATTCAAAATCGTTCGTACGATCCACTAAGTTTCCTCGACCAAGATATTAATTCTATTTTGTTACTTTGAGTCGCTATTCGATATCGTCCTCAATTGTAATACTCATTCTCATTCGTCCGAACGAACTTTACATGAGACATTCAAATTCACACTAACTACGATACTTGGTCTAAAGCTTTACACAATCAATCCGTTCGCTGACTGAGTCATTGCTACCCCAAACTCCTCAGTTTGCTCAAATATTTCCAAGATGATCCATACACCACTCAGGATTCAAGCTATTCGAAAAATCTACGTAACTCATTCTATCCAAAGTCGCTTATTCGTTCCTGAGCTATCGAATACACCACTCAGAATCGAATCGTCCAAATAAGTCCTCAATCGCGTTCGCATATTTTGCTTGCACATTCATCCAACTCATTTCTTAAAACTCAAGCATGATCCGCTATATTCGCCTTAACGATATACCGATAATGTCTCTATCGATTTCCATTCTAAGTCTGACTTACCCTTATCCAAATGATATCCAATATCGCTCGCACCAAAGGATTTAAGTGCACGATACTCAACATGACTTAGCCAGAAAGCTGTGTGCATAGCCAAATCGTCCGAACGATATTCTAGTTTCGCATGTTAAGGTTTTCTTGTTCGTACGTAACTTGCTATTTCTAGCACGAGTCTTATGCGTACGAAGTCCAACACAGTTCGGTGCAAAGGCCTTCGCATAACTATCTCGTCCAACCAATCATTCACATACACTTTTTGAAAATATTTAGTCTTATTGTATGGAACATCCCAATGGGATAATAAAATAGAGCGTATGTACATAACCCACGAACAAGATTTTAAAATTAAAAGAATCGATATGAAGTCCAAGGATGTAAAGCCGTACTCTGATACCATTATGTTATGCCTCCAGCCCAGCAGGGCCAAAATTTCCTCGCTTGGGCATGATGTCGTGCGAGCCTGAGTTGCGCCCGTGTAAGGCCAGGTCCAAATAGGCGTTTGATTTGCTAATGCCACAAAGTCGCACATGTAGTCCTCAATGTAGGAGAAGTTTTATAACTAATTCACAAGGTCTTCATAGCGAACACATTGAATAAATACAAGTATGGAATAAAATTAAAACTCTTTATTGATGATGATTTAATGTTACAAGCGATGCTAGGCCCAGATTACCAGTCACTCAAGTTCTCTCTCGAAATAATAAAATCGTGCCAAGCGGCTTAAAACATAGAATGATAACATAGGCGATGTTCCAATACATTATGTTCTATATATTTGCTTCAGTTTTAGATGCAACACTCCAAGGCTCGAGAATAAACTCCATACCTTAGCGCACACGAGGAAAAACTCTGCACCGAATGAGGTTCTTCCGCACCCTGCAAGCAACCTGGTGGGTTATCAGTACATTGGATGAACTAGTGAGGAGGTTTCTCGCTTGCTCAACGAATTCAAACATGTTCAATTAGTTTCGTGCAACATCTATTAAGTTGTCTTTCTGTCTTTCCTTAGGATCAGTTTTATGGCATAAGATATAAACCTAGCTCGTATTGCAGTACGCCATGTGATATATAAGATTAATACGACAAAACTTACCAACTTACCATTCGTCCTTCCCTGTCCAAGGTAACCATGTTAACTGAGCACGAATACATATAATGACTCAATAGATCTCATAAGAAAGCACGAGTGTCCCGAGCGTGTTTCTAACTCAGATGAACGATATACTCAGATTTCTTAGATTCTCTTATACTTAGTATTGTTCAGATGTGTTATACTCAGACTGTTCAGGTTACTTGTTATACACAAACTTATACAGATGTATTACTCAGATTACTTATTTTAATGTAATGTAATGAATCACATGCGGATTGCCGCAATCGAGCCAAACTTAGATCTATATGAACATGAGGTAACTGGCATAGCCATAAAGGACAATTTATATTGGTATTCATAATTTTTCTACCTACCATAAGTGGTGGCGAGTATAACCTGGTAGGTTATGATTTACTGGGTATACGTTGCTTCCATGGTCATGTCTGCATGGCAAGTCGCCCGTATCCTATGAATCCTTTTAGGCTGGTGCCGATCCCGGTGCCCCGACGATCCTCCGCGGAGTCTATATACCTCGTACACGAGTTATCCATGACCGTTTCAAGTTATTACCTTTTCTTAGTACAATTAAGTTATTCTTTTTTCTCTTATTTATTTGTGCAACGACGATGGTTGTAGACACGGTAGGCCATTACATGCCACAAGCCATCCCGAGCGATTCTTGGATTATCGACTGGGTTGGCAGCGTTCCATGGAGCACGGGTTGCGAGCCCCGCTACACGTCCCCGACATAATTGTCTATAATCTTTTCACTTTTATTAATGCTTATTATTTCATTCAATCTTGCATTATTCGGTTACCGGTACGGGAAACTGCCTTGGTGACCTTATGGTCCCGAAGCCTTTCCACGTTTTTATTAGTTGGCTCAGAAATGACTATTTTGATAGTCTTCCTGCCTTGATCCAGTAAACCATTACCTATTCTGTGCATCAATTCGTAGTGTTGACAATATGACAAGTATTACAATCTTGGAAATAAAGTGCTATGATGAACACGTAGACGGTCTACTTGTAACATAAGCGGTAGTACTAGTACCATTATGAAGTTTTACTATGAGAGTTTAACTATGCTTTCAAGTTTATTTCCATGTTTTACTCAAATATTTAAAGAGTAGTATTATTCCCTTAGCTAGGTGCGTTGACTTCTTTTATTAGCATGCAATAGGTTATTTTCCTAACGACTAGCATGTATCGTCCGTATTTTTTGATGTGCAGGCTAAGCAAAGATAGGTTCATCGTAGCCACCAACCTCAGCGATGAATCGTATCGGTCGAGCAATACTCCGAGCGCGCCTTTGAAAGTCTAAGTCTTAACTCCTGAAGAGCCAAGTCTGAATTTCTTTGCATCAAGTGAGTCATTTTACTGAGCAAAGTAGACGAGTCGTCACACTTACGCTATTTGAATTGGCTCTTCGCATTGAGCGGAGCTGGTCGTTACATTCTTAAGTCTATAAATAGTGGATGTTTCCATAAAAATAGGAAGAAAGAGAAAGAAAGAGAGAGAGAGAGAGAGAGGGGGGGGAGGAGAGAAGAAGATAGAAGCATCGCAAGGGACACCTATTGAGTGGCATACTCAAGCTCCCTGCAGCCTCGTCACCCTTCTTGGCCCCAGTTTATCAACAGAGTAAAGAAGCCGATGTAGTGTTCGATCTCTATCGTCACACTTTCCCATATTCTTTTATTGTACTAAGACTCTACGCCTTAGAGATTATTTTGTACTATTTTTCTTTTCGTAATACAAAGTTCGTTCCACTTTCTCCCGAGTGTTGTTTTGCGATGTCGACAAAAGTAGCAACTCTGCTAGGGAAGAACTTCTCCTCCAACGAGAAATTGGTGACGCAATCCGACATTACCAAGTTGGCTTCGAATCAGAGGATGTTGGTTGTTTGCTTCGACCAAAATTCCTTTCAATACATGCTGGCCAAGCCGAGTTCTACAATGAGGACCATATGACCTCGCAAGACTCGCATGACTCAGGTCGCCAAGGCAGCTGCGCCATTCCCGAGGTCGGTGCCCGATGCATTGCCAACCTCTGCCGTAGATGCATATGAGGTTGACGTGTTTCCCGCCAACAAGCAAAGTTCTACAAGGAGGCTTGTACTACCTCACAATACTCGCAAGGTTTGGGTCGTCAAAGCCTTTGTGCCAAACCCAAAATCTGTCCCAAAAGCATTGCCAACCTATGCCGCAGACTCACATGTGGTTGGCGTGCATCCTATATCCTTCTCCGAAGTCGCTCTTGAGAGAAACGACGCTGAAACTCAAGAGACATGCTAACAGCGTGATCCACGCAAGAGAAGATATGGCATGCCAGAACATAGACACATGAAGTCCTTTATGAGTAAGGATGTCTTCAACAAGGACTCCTACGGTCCTGACCTGGATTCCCTATTCTATGCACCTATGAGCACTGGTTCAAGAAAACCCAAACTAACACGAGCCATGGTCGCTCGAGGGGCTGCGCAACCAGCTCTCCAAAAGTATGTGCCGATGGTTGTCACACGTGCTGCTGATGGAAGACTATACAAGGCAGACCCAGGCACTCATGCGCCGGAGGTGGTTCAACCCTTAAAGCCTTTCCAAACTCACTTGGACACTACAGTTGCACTTAAACAAAGTCGGAGAGCAAACATTGAGGCGACAGACCCATGTACCCAGTGGGGGTATTTCTGGGCACGCACTCAAAAATAAGAACTGGGGGTAGCCATACTTTCCCGATTGAGGTTGCAATCGAAGCTGGGGGTGGCAATCCCCTGGTGTTTCATGCCAACCCTTCCTTCCGATAGGACAGTGAGTCTCCACGAACGGATGGTAGTTTAATAGGGAGTAGCCATACCTTCCAGTTGAGCCCACAATTTTGACTAGGGTAGCAATCTTTTGCCTGCTCTCCCTGAGGAAAATGGGACTCAGACATCTGAGACAAAAGTGAGACATCCACCATTTCGTCCACCTCATCCTATGTAATACCAGTATACTTGGCATAAGATAAGCATGGCGTAGGGTCTAGTAACCAATAATCTCTTGAGGCACTCGAAGCCATGATGCAGACTCTGAGCACCTCAATGCAGACTCTGACTCACACAGTATTGGAACTCAAAGAAAACTTAGTCCAAACACAGCCATAAATCCCGAAATAAATAAACCTAGATCAGGGGACTAACGAGGAATCTGGTGTCCCTGACCCAGCTCCTCATGTCGCAAGCAGCCAAACCATACCTCCATCATCTGCCACTCTTCTACTAGACAATATCCATGAAACTTATAGGGACTTTTATGCCCGCATTGATACTCGAGATAATCAAGATAGGCTCCAAAAGCTTGTTATCCGGTAACCCTATCCTTCCGAATTGATAATATGGTATACTCTCCCAAATACAAGCCACTATCTCTAACTCTATTTGATAGTAAGATATCTTTCCTTCAATACATGAGATACTTCTATTCCACAATGGGCCATTTACCTCAGGACGACACCTTACTTACCAACTTATTCTTCGAAGCACTATCCGGGGTCGTTTTTGAGTGGTTCTGTAGTATTCCTTATAAATGTATTTTATCCTTCGAGGACCTGAACTCCTTCTTCCACACCCGATTCTATGAAAGAGCGATGAATATGACTATGTCCTTCCTGATGGACATCGCCCAAGGAAATAAAGAACCGACATGAGAATACATCAAACATTTTTGACAAGCGGCATTGAAGTTGCATCCCGGTATCCCCGAATCTAAGCTGAGAAACACAGGTCTAAAGAACCCCATCAGTAAGACTCTTGACGGCATCTGGCCTATTCAATGATTAGACGACATTTATCATAAGTGTCACTGCTGTAGAAAAGAGCACGAAGGACGCCTCCCTGTTGGGACTCCAAGCTTCAAGCATTGAGGATAAGGGAAAGCATCCTTTTACCACCAACAATAGTCATGACAGTAAAGGAAAGCAATCCTTGACGGTCAATGTATCCAAAAGTCTGACCTTGCCCGCCACAGGGACGATGGAGCTGTCGAAGCCGAATGAGACTTATTCCTTTGATGACGATGATGTTATGGAGATCTCCAAAATATTGATGAAGGGTAACAAGCTTCGGCTACTTGACATCAAATGCCCCGACGAAGCAGACAAGATCAATGATCCCAAGTATTGCCACTACCATCGATATGTCCATCACTATGTGAGATTTCTACATATTAAAAATGCACATAGAATAGTTAATCGACTCAAAAGCTCTCACTTTGGTCTTTGAAGACAAGACAGTCACTACAAATGTGATGTCCCTTCAATTTTGCACTTTTTCGACAATAGAGGCTGTCACGACCCACAACCGGTGTAAGGGTACAAGTCAGAAACAATGCCCAGCTACGCTGCAGAATCGACGGTAGAACATTGTTTGGGTAATCTATCTAACAATATAATGAGCCACCAACAATATCAATATACTCAATCACAGATCTAAGATAGAAATGAGCACGAATATGATAAAGAATATAATAGTCACATATAACTCATGAGTCTAAAATAATAACATCAATAAGTCAGAAGAAATACTAAACAATAAGCTGAAGACAAATCCAGTACAAGGAATACTAAGAAGCTACAAGTCCTGGGTCATCTGTCTCAGTCGGGATAAGTCCCTCCTGAGCCAGGGTCTCTGACTCTAAGCCCACAACATCCTGAGACCCATAATGTGTAGGGTACCACTGCTCAGTATCATCTGGAAAAAATATATCCAGTCACGAAACGAGCATATTACATCTCCAACAGCAGTTCTAATCAATGATATAAACTATGTAACAATAAATATATGTGAATATACAAGACGCAACAATATATACAAGAGATATACAATAATGGAAATACTATAAATAAATACAAAAATGGACAATATGGTAGTGAACAAGAATACTAAATGACTAAGTGAGTGAGTACAAGCTTCAACATGTAATTGACTTGGAAACTTGATACAAGATTTATGGCCGGGCTAATCATATATGCGGTGTATGATTAACGCTATTCAAGAACAAGATATAATACAAGATGGGTATGATCACATATCTACACTACATACTGTCCAACCCCGACTGGTATAGTAGATCCAACCATGGTACGCTATGACATGGAATTCTTGAAGAAGATATCGACTCTTTCCGAGAATCAGTGTCTATACATGTACAAGATAAACAATAAAACAAGGCTTGCACAAGATATACCATATACCCAGGAATAACATCTCATGACGAGATCCGAATATACCAATACGTGTAACCATCGTGTCAAAAAACATGGATATCTATACTAAATACAATAAACATAGAGGATATCATAAATAAAAAATTATCAGAGAATGTACTCGCCTGAAGTCTAGTGAATAGCCTCACAAATGTCTAATATGGTGCCGCAAAAACCTAGATAGGGAATACAACATCAATACAAGATTTCAGAAAGAAATTAAGCTAAACTAGTCAACTTCTAGGTCAAAGAGCCATTTATAAGTTAAAACAGTCAAACTAGGTCAACTCTAAGTCAAATTGGTCAAACATGGTCAAAATACCTATTTATAGGTTTGTATGAGTCTAACTCAAAGATTTTAGGTTCATATACTAAGAATCTAGGTCATATAAGCTAAATCTAGGATACTAAGATACCGTATCTTAGGATACGCAAATAAAAGATATAAAATATCATATATGCACATTCAACAATATACGTATACTAATCCTAACTACCAAATTCTATGTGGATACCTTGGCTTTGAACCAACTCGGTATCGTACCACTAAACCCCCAACTTGATACCAAAACCCAATACCTTGGGTATCCTCAATACCTTGGCACTTACCTTGGTATCTCAAGGTAATTGTCAAATCCTCATTTGTAGCTAACACTCAACTTAAACATATGTTAATCAATTAGCTACTAAATATAATAAACTACCTACAATACAATACTTTATAAGATACATATAGTTTAGAATCTAACTAATACCTTATCGTACATATAGATACTTACTAATACCACCATACATAGATATATGTATAGTTATCAACTATAACCCACAACTAACTAACTATTATACTAACAATGCATATACTACTAACCCAACTAGCTAACTTACAACTTGCTAGCCCTCCCCGATACACGCTGCTGCTCCCTTGAGCTTCCATTTGCTGCTGATGTCGCTATTGCTGCTGCTGTTGTCACTGTTTTGCTGCTGTTGTCGCTATTTCTGCTGCTGCTGCTGTTTGGTGCTGTTGTCGCTATTTCTGCTGCTAATTGGTGTCGAGCCCCCCTCTCTTATACAAACACACACACATATATACACTTATATATATCAACTATATATTTATATATATAGATTCTCATCCATATATATACATACACATCCATAATTATATACATATTAATAGATATAACATACACACATAGTTGTAGATATAGTATCTCCTATATATATTCATATAATCTCATATATATATATATATATATATATATAATAGCTATTGAATAAGTTATGTTATATATATATATATATATATATAACAAATAGGTATATAGATATATGATACACTAACACATATAAGTATATATATATACATAATAATATATATATACATACATACATATGAATATATTTATTATAAATGACTAAGAACAATAAGAATTAGATCTAGAAATGAAATACAAGCAACACGTGGAGTGTATCGCACCCGTATCACGCTAGATCTATGATACGCTTGCGACACAAGTCTGCCACACAACCAATCGTACCCCGAAGGATACGAACAAGTCTAATATATTATTTATGAACAATATGAAGAGTCAAACACATATCTACGTGTCCGTATCAAAATATGACATGCACAAAGTCCCATGTCGGAGGAAAAACCCCCAAATCAATACGTATCACCAAATTGTTGGAATACCACCTATACATACCCAATTGTGGATACAACACTAGCTATAAACACACAAATATCTGCCAAATTGATCTATAGGACCAATTGACATACACAACAAGTGTCAATCTCGGAATTCTCCCAAAATTGACACAAAAAGTACCATAACTTTCTCAATAGGCCTCCTATAAACTCAAATCCAAATCCTATGGGTAGCCTATGCATATGGGTTAAATTTTAGATTTAGATTTAGAACCTAAATTAAGGGAAAAAACTGAATTGTACCAATTAGGAGATGGATTCCTAATGCAACATCCAAATGTGATAAAATTGGCCTCCAACTTATAGATCCTTACTCCTCTTTATAGATTCTTGCTTCCTCCTTCTAGATCCTTGCTTCACTTGTCTTCAATAGTGATTTGGAAAGGAATTGGAATGAAATTTGGTAGGAAAATGATGTAGGAATGGAGGAATTTGGTTGAGGGAAATTCTAGATCTAGATTTGAAATAAAAAGAGGAGAAAAAACTTTCTCCCCCTTTTAATAGGCCAACCCCTTGTCCCTTCCTCAAGCCACTATGTAATGTCCATTATACCCCTTGGGGCCTCCCATGAAGAAATAATTAAGGAGGAAAGGTTCTAGTCTAATGGTTTAATTAAATTGATCATCCTCCTAATCAATAGACTTTTTAGTTGGGCTCAATTCTAACAATTAATACATGTTGGTCCATGAGTCTAAATTAAACTAGTTAGGTCCACTAACACAAGTCTAAAACAATAACTAACCTGTAACAATAATTAAATAATATAATAAATAATTATTCAATATGTACAATATTTAATTAATTATGAAATGACTACCCTTTCCTAGAAATTTTGGTAGTGACAAGTCTACCCTCCTTAAAATAATTTTGTCCTCGAAATTCAAAGATGAAAACTAACCCAAAAAATAATAGAACAGAACAAAATAATGGAACATAACTAGGAAAGAACATAAATCACGGCACAAACAAATATGGATAACGCTCTCGCATTTCATCTTCTCTCTCCCAGGTAGACTCCCCCGGAGAGTGATGCCTCCATGCGACGCATACCAAAGGAATAGTCTGATTTCTCAGCACCTTCTTTCTCCGATCCAGAATCTCAACTGGCTGCTCTGGATAGCTAAGAGTAGGGCCCAACTATATCTTTTAGTAATCCAGCACATGACTAGGATCTGCCACGTACCGTCTCAACTGCGACACTTGAAACACGTTGTTCACTCCCTCTAATGCAGGTGGCAAGTCTAGTCTATAGGCAACTGCACTAACCCTCTCTAAAATAGTGAAAGGTCCGATGAATCGCGGACTAAGCTTCCCGCCTCCACTGAAGCTAATCGTGCCTCATGTCGGAGAAATTCTCAGAAACACCAAACCATCCACCTAGAACAAAATACCACCTTAAGAAATTAATCTATAACAAACGACAAATAACAAGCAGAAAACAAAATTTTAAAAATATACCTCAAACTCTAAAGGTCTCCGATAGCTATCGGCCCAATGTCGTTGTCTGTCCTGCACCACTCGTAGTCTGTCTTTGATCAACTGAACCTTCTCCGCTGCATCCACAACCTTCTTTGGCCTAAGCAAAAATCTCTCTCCCACATCGTCACATGATAAAGGAGTACGACATCTTCGACCGTACAGAGGTTTAAAAGGTGACATCTCTATACTAGCATGTTAGCTGTTGTTGTAAGCAAACTCTACCAAATGAAGATGGTCCTCCCAAGAACCCTCGAAATTTAGTACATAAGTGCACAACATATCCTCGAGAGTCTAAATTGTCCTCTTTGACTGTCCATCTGTCTGGAGATGATATGCACTACTGAACATGAGCTGAGTGCCCAAACTCGCCTGCAAACTCCTCCAAAAATGAGAAGTGAAATAACTATCCCGATCCGAGAATATGCTGGCGGATACTCCATGTATCCTGACGATCTACCTCATATACATCTCTGTCAGCTTCTCCGTAGACAAACCCACCTTGAAAGGCAAAAAGTGGGCAAACTTGGTCAACTTGTCAACGATGACCCAAATCACGTCTTTCCCTCCTGGAGATCGTGGAAGTCCGGACACAAAATCCATAGTAATGTGCTCTCACTTCCACTCTGGAATGGGTAATGGCTGAAGTAAACCTCCTGGCCTATGCCTCTCGGCTCTCACCTGCTGGCATACTAAGCATCTGGATACAAACTGTGCCACTTCCCTCTTCATCCATACCACCACACTCTCTCTCGCATATTCCGATACATCTTGTTGGTACCTGGATGTATGGAATACTGAGAGCGATGTGCTTCCTGCAATACCTCCTCATAAAACTCCCCACTAGGCACACACAATCTAACTCTATGCCGCAAGGATCCATCCTCAGTAATGGTAAAATTATCCTCCAATCCTGCACTCACCTGAGCTCTGATGCTCCTCAGAGATACATCCTCATACTGGACTTCTTTGCTCCTATCTATCAAATCTGAATGTATCTGCAATCCCCACATCTATATAGCCAAACCAGAAACTATCACCTCAATATCCAAGCTCTCCAAGTCCTCCAACAAATATCGATCCTGTGTCAAGAACATAGCTACCGGATACCTGCTCAAGGCATCGGCAACTACATTAGCTTTCCCAGGATGATACTGTAATGAAATATCAAAATACATTATCAGTTCCAGCTACCGACGCTGCCTCATGTTCAACTCCTTCTGCGTGAAAATATACTTCAAGCTCTTGTGGTCTGTGAAGATCTCCATATGCTCTCCGTACAAATAGTATTTCCATAACTTTAGGGCAAAGATAACTGCTGCCAACTCCAAATTATGGATAGGATAGCTCTTCTCATGATGACGCAATTGTCTGGAGGCATAGGCAATTACTTTTCTATTATGCTGAAGAACACAACCCAAACCTTTCCCTAATACATCACTATAAATAGTGAAACCTCCAGTCCCTGATGGCAATGTTAAAATAGGAGCATACATCAACCTCTTCTTCGATTCCTCAAAAGCAACCTGGCATTCCTCCTTCCAAATAAACTCTACATCCTTCCTGGTGAGTCTGGTCATCAGCTCGACAATCCTTGAAAAATCTTACACAAACTTCCTGTAGTAGCCTGCCAATCCCAAGAAACTCCTGATCTCTGCTACCAAACTTGGGGTCTTCCAAGACTCCACTGCTGCGATCTTATTCGGATCCACTGAAATACCGTCACCAGTCATAATATGCCCTAAGAAGTCCACCTTATCCAGGAAGAACTCATACTTAGACAGATTCCCTTATAGCTTCTCCTTCCTCAGCACATCCAACATAATCCGTAAATGCTCCTCGTGCTCCTTTGTTGTCTTCGAGTATATGAGTATGTCGTTGATGAACACCACTACGAACTGGTCAAGGTGCTGATGGAATACCTTGTTCATCAAGTTCATAAATACCGCTGGGGCATTAGTCAACCCAAACGACATCACCATAAACTTATACTGACCATACTAAGTTCTAAGAGTAATCTTCGGTATGTCCTCCAGCTTCACTTTCACCTGGTGGTAGCCTGATCTCAAATCTATCTTAGAAAATACCTTGGCACCACTCAACCGATCGAACAAGTCATCAATCTGTGGCAAAGGATACTTATTCTTGTAATGAGATTATTCAATGTCCTATAATCAATGCATATGCGCACTGATCCATCCTTCTTCGGTACAAACAATACCGGGGCTCCCCACGGTGAAAAACTCGATCTGATAAACCTCTTATCCTGCAATTCGTCCACCTGCTTCTTCAGTTCGACCAGCTCGCTATTTTTTACTTTATAGACATGCTATAAAATTGGTTCTGTACCTGGCACCAAGTCCATAGGGAATTCAATATCTCGATCTGGCGGCAACCCTGACAATTCCTTAGGAAACACATCCAAGAACTCTGCTATCAACTGATGCGACAACTCCTTGTCTTCCACCATAGCTCCATAAATAATGCCTTCTTCCTGCTCTGTAGCTCTTCTAGCAAACTCGAACTCTGGCGCTCCTGGTAGACCAAACAAAACTCTACCTCCTCTACAGTCTATACTAGCACGGTGCCTACTCAACCAATCTATCCCGAGTACAATGTCGTAGCTCGGAAGTAGCATTACAAGTAGATACGTACTCAACTCCTGGCCTCCTAGAGTAACTCTTCGATCCTTACAAATATTATTAACAGGATAATGCCTCCCCCGGTCATGATCTTGAAAGTCCTAAGCAAAGACTCAGCTACCAAACCATGCTTCGGAGCAAAAGAAACAGATACAAAACTATAGGAAGCACCACTATCAAACAAAGCTAAAGCTAGAATGGAATCAAGAAGAACAGAACCTGCGATGACATCTCCGGTGGGCTCGTCCTCCTCGACAGTCATAATAAATGCTCGTCCCTGACATGCACCTCCCTGCTGCTGATGCTGGACATAACGCTGCTCCTGGGTCGGAAGCGGTCACCTCGGCTTTACTGCAGGTGGTCTCGCCTGTGTCCCCGAAACTGAAGCTTCTCCCTGGACTGCACGACGAGGAAACTCTCTCATCTAATGCCCTTTGTTATGACAATACAAACAAACTCCTAACCACCTCCTACAAACTACTGTGGTGCCAAGTAAAATGGTGCCCTAGCTGGAGTCTGGTGCTATTGTGGCTGCTGAAAAGGCCTGGACTGGAAATGAGGATGTTTGGCAGATACTATACTGTTATTGGCCCCCCAAAAAGAATCACGGTCTCTCTTGGGCTTCAAACCCAACTCCCGCTCAACCTTGCATGCCTCCGCAAGTATCTCCGAGTATGTCTCATAAAAAGACGAATGAGGATCTTCACTTCCCAGTTTAGACCCTCACAGAAACAAATATCCCGAACCTCCGGATCCCTCACCAAATACTCTACAAATTGGCTCAACCTGCCGAACTTCGCAACGTACTCCTCCACAGACATGCTCCCAGAATGAGGCTCTCAAACTGCCTCCCCAAGTCTAGCATGTTTGCCCGAGCAAAAAACTTTTTCTTGAAGAGGTCCTTGAATACCTCGTAAGACTATCCTGCATCAACAAGAATCGGCTCATTCCTGAACCAAGGGCGGGCAACGTCGAACAGTTGAAGTCCTACCGCCTCAACCTTTAGATCTTCAGAAAGATGGGACACCCTCTTAAGACGCTCAATGTCCTCGAGCCAATCATAAGCATAGACGATGCCCTCCATCCCCTTGAAGACCCTAGGCTCCACCTTCTTGAAGTCTTGAATGTTGCATGGCCGATGCTGAGCAACCTGCTGCTGTACCAGAACTCCTCTCTATAATACGGCACGAGCAAGGTGATGAGCACTCTCGATGCCCTGCCGGAAGACGTCGATCTGTCTCTAATATGCATTTGACTGAGCCCTATGTGCCTCCAATATCTTGCCAAACAGTATGAACATCTGTGTCGTATTTGCTAGCACAGAAGGTGAAGGTGGAAGTCCCTCAGATACAGCGGGCACAGTCCTCTGAGTAGGTGGTAGACCTCCGAATACAGCTGACACTCCAATCACTAGAGAAGTGACTGGTGCAGGCCCTCGGGATGTCGCAGACCTCTCAGAAGCTGCTCTCCCCTGCCGCGATCTAGTCTTAGGTGACATCCTGAGACAAAGTAAAAGAAAGAATCAATATGGCACATGATATAAGACACTCAAGGAAAGAACAGATTAAAAGATCAAGTATCAATATCAAGGAAGAATAGTTGAATGAATCAAAAGAATTTTTCTAGATGTGATTGAGTATTCTCAGACTATAGCCTATATCCTATATCCAGAAATAGGCTCGTAATAGTACTAAATTCAGAGAACCACTACGAATCGTACTAATTGCGCCCTCGAAGAGACCTGTATGGGCTACCAATAAAAATGTGTCATGACCCGCACCCGGTGTAAGGGTACAATTCGGGAACAACGCCCAGCCTAGGCCGCCGAATCGGCGGTAGAATGCTGTTTGGGTAATCGATCTAACAATATAATGAGACACCAACAATATCAATATACTCAATCACAGATCTATGATTGAAATGAGAACGAATATGATAAAGAATAGAATAGTCACACACAACTCATGAGTCTAAAATAACAATATCAATGAGTCAGAAGAAATACTAAATAATAAGCTGGAGACAAATCCAGCACAAAGAATACTAAGAAGTTACAAGTCCCGGGTCATCTGTCTCACTCAGGATAAGTCCCTCCTGAGCCAGGGTCTTTGACTCTAAGTCCACAACATCCTGAGGCTCATAATGTGTGGGTTACCACTCCTCAGTGTCATCTGGGAATAATATATCCAATTAGAAAAGGAGTAGAGTATATCTCTAACAGCAGTTCTAATCAATAATATAAACTATGTAACAGTAATAGATGTGAATATACAAGATAAAATAATAGATACAAGAGATATACAATAATGGAAATACTGTAAATAAATACAAGAATGGACAATATGGCAATGAACAATAATACTAAATGCCTAAGTGAGTGAGTACAAGCTTCAACATGTGATTGGCTTGGAAACTTGATAAAAGATTTATGGCCTGGCTAATCATACATACGGTGTATGATTAATACTATTCAAGAATAAGACATGATACAAGATGGGTATGATCACATATCTACACTACATACTCCACAACCCCGACTGGTATAGTGGATCAAACCATGGTACGCTATAGCACGGGATTCTCCAAGAAGATAACGACTCTTTCAGAGAATCAGTGTCTGTACATGTACAAGATAAACAATAAAACAAGGCTTGCACAAGATACACCATATACCAAGGAATAATATCTCATGACGAGATCCGAATATACCAACCCATGTAACCATCGTGTCAAGAAAATATGGATATCTATACTAAATACAATGAACATAGAGGATATTATAAATAAAAAACTATCAAAGAATGTACTCGCCTGAAGTCCGATAAATAGTCTTACAGATGTTTGATACGGTACCTCAAAGACCTAGATAGGGAATACAACATCAATAAAAGGTTTCGGAAAGAAATTAAGTTAAACTAGTCAACTTCTGGGTCAAATAGCCATTTCTAAGTCAAAATAGTCAAACTAGGTCAACTTTAAGTCAAACTGGTCAAACTTGGTCAAACTCAAATTAAGTTAAACTGTAACTATTTCTAGGTTTGTATGAGTCTAACAAAAAAATGTTAGGTTTATATACTAAGAATCTAGGTAATACAAGCTAAATCTATGATACTAAGATACCGTATCTTAGGATACACAAACAAGAGGTATGAAATATCATATATCCACATTCATATACTAATCCTAACTACCAAATGCTATGTGGATACCTTGGCTTTGAACCAACTCGGTATCGCACCACTAAACCCCCAACTTGATACCCAAACCCAATACCTTGGGTATCCTCAATACCTTGGCACTTACCTTGGTATCTCAAGAGTGTATCGCACACGTATCACACTAGATCTATGATACACTTGCGACATGAGTCCACCACACAACCAATAGTATCCCGAAGGACATGAGCAAGTCTAATATATTATTTATGAATAATACGAAGAGTCAAACACATATCTACGTGTCCGTGTCAAAATATGATATGCACAAAGTCCGGTGTCGGAGGAAAAAACCCTAAATCAACACCTATCACCAAATTGTTGGGATACGACCAACAATAATTAAATAATATAATAAATAATTATTCAACATGTACAATATTTAATTAATTATAAAATGACTAAAATAGCCTTTCCTAGAAATTGTGGTAGTGACAGAGGCCCAAGATGTTGATGTCCCCATATCCAAGACAATAATGGAGGTTGTTAACCTCCCTTCAGCCCAAGTAGACGAGATGGTTCCCCTCACTACTCTAAGAGTCAAAGTCATGTGGGTTCACCCATACCTTATCCCGGATATAACATAGCCAGCAATACCTCCTGCTTCTAAGTTGAAAGAAAAGAAGACCAAGTCCTTTCATACGGTCTCTCCATCAACAGATGAATCTCTGACAGGAGTGACCAGGTCAGGACTAGCCTACCAGTGCGACTACAATGCTCCCGATGACTGTACACCTCCAATTGTTATACCTGTTGTATCTGATCCGGATCTATCCTAGCCTCTTGTAGCAGACAAACAAAATGAGACGCGTTTCAATAAACCCCTGAGAAAAGACCTAGCTCAAGGGTTGAAAAAGCCTTATAACTTTGACATATTGGCGGAGCTAACTAATACTCCAGCAAAGTTATCACTCTTCGAGCTCCTTTGCATCCCCAAAGAGACTCGTGATGCTCTAAGTAAGGTGTTACAAAATATCGACTCTTATTTGACCTAGGTCAAGACACCGACCGAGAATCTCGTAGCATGTCCCCATTATAACAATGTGTTAGAGGCGATCTCGAACATCATATTCTCTCAGCAGAACATGTTGTTAAAGAATAATAGACACGATATTCCCCTGTAATACACAGGGTACATCGAATCAATTAAGGTAGACCAGATGCATATCGACCCTGGATCATCCTGCACCATTATTCTGTGAAGTCTACTACAGACCTTGGGAATCCTGATGCATCAGCTGACAGCCACCAATACCACTATCTTGCGGCTTCAACGCCGAGAGAAACTACCCTCTAGGCAAGATTTGCCTGAAATGTCAGATAGGCGATCTCCAAACAGAGGTGATCTACTATGTCATCGATGTGGAGGTGTCCTACAATGTCTTGCTAGGGCGTCCGTGGATATAAGAGTATATAATTGTTCCATCCACTCTCCACCAATGCTTAAAATAAGTCAGCGAAGACGGCGTGGTAAGACAAAATTTGCCGTTGTGGATCCTTTCAAATGGGTCGAGGCATACTACTCCGACACGGTATTATACAAGCATATCCACAAAGACGAAGGAGGTAACGATACCAACGATGAAGCTAATGCTGCTACGGCTTCAGGAGATCCCCTGAGGGTCCATCTTAAAGGACGCCCAGCCTACATGGCTACTCCCCTCGTGGTCAAGCTTCATAGAAGGGCGCCGGAATCCTCGGTAGTCATACCCCAGGAATAAAGACGCTTGCTAGACAAGGATCCCCTTGCCATGAAAATCCCAGGGCAGATGGTAGTCAAGCTCTGCAGAAAAAATCCAGTACCGTCAAAGTCACTGACAGCCACTGAAGAAGAAAAATTGGAAGAGTATGTGATGGCATCTGCCGATGTACCATCCTACGATGAAGTAATCCCTTTAGAGAAAATACCATAATTTCTCACAAAGGTCTATCTTTGAGTTACTTTATCGTGGCATAATGGAATGCCGTATATTTTTTGGAGTATGGTCTAGGTTTACACCTGCACACACAAGTAGCTTCCCCTCACTCAATAAACCGGATCCGCCTTAGCCAATACCCTAGTTTCGTCATTCCAGCAAAGCAGAAAGGCGACAAGCCCACCATTTTTGGAAAAGTCAAAGGGCATCGGGACTTCACAGCAAATGAGCCAGAAATATAAAGCGGTAGAATGCAACTTCACTACTACAACATACAAACTAAGCGTATTTTCCAGAAAATGGGATACGACCTGAAGAGCAATTGAGGCCAGAACTATGGCAGAGGACGATGTTTGCTATTGCATCACTGTGCTCCCAAGGGCAATCCCGAGACATACTACTAACCAACCAGTTATGGTTTAGGATATTTCACACCACTTGCAACTCCCAAAGACTCGGGAGAGGAAATTGAAACACAATTTCACTCTTCACAGTCTTCCTCTTGGGACTCGCATCGGGGACGTACTCAAGCAAACGTTGTCCATTAATATGGTATTATTGGATCTAGAAGAGGATGACGAGTACCCGATCGAACTCTTTGAAGTAGAACCGTGGGCTCAAATTTTGGAATATTTGTATGAATTATGATTCGAGCAGCGGGAACCTCCTACTGAGGATGAGGTTGTACAAGTTAATTTGGGTTACGACGTTGCTCCTAAATACATCTTTATTAGCAAAAATCTCTCGACAGAAGAGCATGAATACCTTATTCGGTTGGTAAAGGAATACATTGACGTCTTCGCTTGGAACTACGAGGATATGTTAGGCTTGGATCCACAAATCGTGATGCACAAGTTCAATATCCTGCCGAATGCTAAGCTAGGGAAACAACAACAATGACGGTTTCATCGAAGATAAAGTGAATAAGTAAATCATGAAGAACAGGATATTGAACAAGGATAAAGCCTTTTGAGTAAGTTAATAGCTAGCGGCTTTATCCGTGAAGAACATCACCCAGATTGGGTAGCTAACATCATCCCCGTCATAAAAAAAAATGGTAAAATTTGAGTCTATATAGACTTTCACAATTTAAAAATGACTTATCCAAAGGACAAATTTTCTCTCCCAATCATAGACGTGATGATCGACAACACATGTGGTTCGAGCATATGTTCTTCATGGAAGGGTTTTCAAGATACATCCTGATCAAGATATTTCCATACAATAAGAAGCATGCGTCATTCCAGACGCCAATAGGGGTATATTGTTACACCATAATGCCCTTCGGTCTGAAGTATGCAGGTATGACATATCATCAAGATATAAGCATCAATTTCTGTGACCATCTACTCAAGACAGTAGAATATTATATTGATGACATCGCTGTCAAGAGCCATTTTTAAGACGATCATCTCCATGACCTGAAGATGGTATTCGATTTAATACGAGCCTACCAGCTCAAGATGAACACTACCAAGTCATTCCTGGGAGTCTCCAGTGACAAGTTTTTAGGATTTATTATAACTGCAAAAGGCATTCACATTGACCCTGAAAGACTAAGTCTATCCTAGATATGCATCCTCCAAAGAACCTGTGAAAACTTCGTGGTCTATAGGAAAGACTGGTGTACATTTAGAGATTCAAAACCAATCCTTCAAATGTTCTTCGATGGGGCTTCCAGAACAGGGCCCAAAGACAATATCACCGTCCGTGTAGAGATAGTGCTGATCTCTCCAAACGACCTAGTAATCCATTGTGTATACTCTCTTACAGAGTCGTGTTCCAACAATATGGCAAAGTACAACGCTCTCATCATTGGGCTTCAGCTAGCTAAAAAACTAGAGGTTGATTACCTAGAATCCTATGGTGACTCCAAATTAATAGTCAGTCAAGTCCGTGGCAAGTACAAAATCTACCACGAGGACCTAGTCCTATACCACCAAGCGACCATCGACATGATTTCCACTTTCACAGGGTTCTTCATAGAATATGTGCCACGATTGTAAAATGTCAAGGCTGATGCACTCGTCGGTCTCGTTGCTTCCTTAGCAACTCCAATCAAAATTCATCAATTGATCACAGTGGTAGGTCAAGAACTAGTCTGCCCAAGGAATAACTTATGCTTGAGTCTAAGACAGTCTTTGGACGCAAATACCAATATCAATGATTGGAGGCTCCCATTTATTGACTATGTCGTCTAAGAAATCCTTTTGGATAACGTAAAAGTGGCCACTTCCATTAGAAGATGGACCCTCCGGTTCTATCATGACATAGCTACTAAAATGCTCTTTCGTCGTTCATACGATGGGCTCCTTATACAATGCCTATTAGACGCAAAACCAAAGCAAGATTTTTGTGAAGCTCACAACGTTGTTTGTGGTGCTTACCAACCGGGTCCTAAGATTCAGGATCGTCTCTGACATATGGGCTATTATTGGCCAACGATGGTGGCGGATGCCGTCAATTATGCAAAAAAAGTAGGATGTGTCAAATTCATGCCGACTTTACCCACCAATCTTTGAAGTTTCTATACCCGACCATTGCATCCTGGCCGCTCGAAGCCTGGGGTATGGACATCATCGGGCTATCTTAAACTACTTCTCTAAATGGGCGAAAGTCGTTCCACTGGCAGAATTCAAGACATACCATATGATTAATTTTATAAAGCACCACATCATCTACCGCTTCGGCTTACCTCGTATGATTATTCATGATAATGCCCTACAGTTTGTAAGCCACACTTTTTTCCGGTTTTGCGATAAAGATGGAATCCAAAATATAGCTTCAACTACCTATAATCCAGCAGCAAATGGATTAGCCGAAGCATTCAACAAGAAAACAATTTTGGATTATAGGCAAGCAGTGAGAGGGGGACTCGGGTGCGCGCAGTAGATTACTAGGTCAAGTGATCCTCTAATTTTCAATTAAAGTGATCCTCTAATTGTCAGAAGAGGAACTAACTACATTGGTTAGGTAGTTGAAGTGCTCATCTAATTGTGTACATCCAAATGGACACAATTAGGACACTACATTGGTATTTTGAGCTACGGTGGTAGGCAAGCAGTGAGAGGGGGACTCGGGTTGTTGTGTAGGAGATATGGACAGTCTTGTAGCAGCACTATGCAACTGAAATGGCAGAAGTAGCAAGTATCAAGGAAAGCATTAGAGCAGCAACAACAAGAGTGTTAGAGAAGCAGTAACAACATTAGAAGTATTAGCAGCAGCAGTAGGTAGCAAGTTGTTTGAGTGATTTAGAGGGTGTGGGTGAGAGTTAAGGGGAAGCTCGAGCATTAGGGAAACCATACGACCATAGTGGCAGTAGATAGTGGCTGTCCATGGGAAGTTAGGTCGAGGGTTGTGTAAGGAGGACCGTGCACTTACCTGTGTACTGTAAGGTAGCAAACATAAATATTAGCAGCAAGGTGAATGAAAGGATACATTGATGTATAATCAGTATACCTTGAGGTATATCATAATGCGGGGTGGGGAGTTGTGGTCTTAGTTAGATAGTATATACTAGAGTTGGTAAGTAATGTATGAGATAAGTTAGTGTATATTAGGTATCAGTTACCAGTGAAGATAAGGATAGGATATGAGTTTTTTATGTATATTAGTATCAATATGGTACATGGATACTTGAGGGGTGTCCAAATGAATGCTAAGGTAAAGGTATGGTATTTAGTTGATACCAAGGTGTTGATATTACCTTGGGATAACCTGAAGGTAATCAATACTAAATTAGTATTACATAGAGGAGAGCTAATATTATATATACATATATGCTATGTATTATTACTTAGTAGTTATGATACTCTAGTATCCTATAATAGCTAGTATAACCTTGATAAGCAGTGTATGGACCCAGTAATCTAGATATAGACTCATACAACCTAGAAATAGCTAGTTTAACATAGTTGGAATAGTATGACCTAGAAATGGCCTAAAAGAGCATATTAGTGCATTTTAACACATTTCTTATTCTTTAACCCAAGTGACATGATATTTCCTATTTAGGTGTGTATGACACCAGCTCGGATACCGAGTCATACTTGTAGCTCAGGATCACATGCGAGTACATTCTCTGATAGTTTTCTTATTTGATAGTTTCTATGTTTTAAATATTTAGTATTGAGATAATTGATTCCTGATAAGATGGTTTTACGGATTGGTATATGTGGATCTATATGTCACGACCCGCACCCGAATTTTGGGGCACGAGTACGTGGGTACGTTCAGCCTATGCCGTAACATCGATGGTAGAACGCTGTCTAGGTCACAATACTATCTAATCATTCTCATACGAGCATCCAACTCCATAAGGAGACACATATATCACAATATAATATAAATAATATACTCAATCACATAACTACAGCACGATAAGATATCCAAGAAATAAGTAATCAAAATGCAATACAAGTCTAAAATAAAATAATCTAACTCAACAATAATATTCAAGTCTCAACTAAATATGCCGGAGACAAATTCGGTACCAAAATCTGCTAAAAAAACTAACTAAATAACTAGTGATCCCAACTAGACCTCCCGGGAATCACACCAGCTACAAAGTCCGAGTCTACAGCTACTCTCCCTGTGGTCCATAATATGTCGAACACCAGTCCTCTAAGGCTTAGTCTAGAAAAAATATTTCCAGTCAGGATGAAGCAAAGTACATCTCAAATAACAGTTCCAGTTAACTAATAAGGACTATAAAATAATAAATAGATGAGCTATAAACTCAGAGAAGATAATAAATAAATAAAATGGAAAAATAAAGAGACAAGCAATATACGCAATATGGTACAGTCAATGTATATTTGAAATGAAGAGAACGAGATATAATATCATATACGGCTGATGTAGTAAATAAACTAAAATAGAGAACTGTAACTATTCTAAGTGTTTGAAATAGTAGTTTTGAAATATGATCGGCTTGGCAACTTGTACGATAGCTACATGGCCTGGCTAATCATATGTGAGGTGTATGATTAACACTAACAATATCTACACTTGTACGAAAGGTATTTGATCACATCTCTCACTAGCAATTTTATCGCCCCCAACCAGTATTGTGGATCCAACCATGACACATCACGATACACGATCAATATCCATTATATCATGTGCAATATCTAATATCAATGTCGTGTACAATATCAATACGCTAACCAATGTAACATCTTATGACTGCAGATCCAATCATATACTAGTCCGAGTAGTACAGTGTCAAGAATCAGATGTAATATTTCTAAATACTGGAATTATAGAAATTATCAATAACGAAAATTATCAGAGAATTTACTCGCCTGGGGTCCTTTGCTGACAATACCAATGTCCTCTTTCCAAAGTATCGTCTAAATTATCCAACAGTCCTATAGACATATCATATAATACAATGTTGTATCAGACATTACACTAACACACAGAATCAAACACAATGATCTCAGAGACTACGCTAGGGGTGTCACGTTTGTAGTTGTTGTGCATAACAGGCAGTCAATGATACGGGTCTTGCCAGTACGTCGGTGTACATATGGCAGTCTGCTAACATGTTATATTGTCACAGGTCAATGTAACAACGGGGTATCCGTGGTTACACTCGGGTCATCTAGTACATGGACATATTATTCATATTATTAACTAACATATACATTAATACTCATTAATTACATATATAATAGATATATGTATATACATTTAATAGAATTTATACTATGTATATATATATATACGTATACATATTAAACGTATATTAGAGAATACATATACAATACATATACATATGTATATATGTACTAATTTAAGAAATATACTATATATATATATGTATATATATATACCAATTATATATTATACATATACTAATACATATACTAACACTAATACGTACATACATACATACATACATACTACCCATATACCAAAATATACTACGCGTAAACATGCGTACACAACAATCACAAGAGAAATGCTCTTTGCCTTGGCTTCGACGTGCACGTGCATGAGAGCGGCGATGACGACGATGACGGAGGTGATGATGACGACGATGCCCATGACGAAGGTGATGATGATGGTGAACTTATGAAAGGTCCGGGAGAACTCAGGTGAGGAGGTCGAAGGAGGGGCTCAGGGAGGTCGACGAGAAGCAGTCGGGGAAGAGGAGTGGTGGTTCAGCGGTTGACTCTGGTAGGTTTCGACGGTCGACGAGTGTCGCATGTTCGGGTGCAGACAAAGGTCGGGCAGCGGGCTTCTTTGGTCGACTTCAGCGGGTCTCCGGTGTTCAGGTGGACAGCAGGTCGTGATTGATGAGGTGGCCGGATAGGTCATGCAGGCGTGGTCGTGGCCAAGGCTTCCGGCAGTCTGGATGATCCGGTCGACTACATGCGGTGGGTCAAGGCAGCTGGGTGGCTCGGCTCTCTTCGTGTAGGGACGTGGCAGTAGCAGCCGGGGAGGGGGAGGTTGTGATGGCGGTGGAGATGGTTGGCTGCCGAGGTTGCAGCGGCACGGAGGTTCCGGTCGTGCAGACGTGGTACAGGTGATGCTGTAGGGACAGTAGCCGGAGGGGAGGAAGGTGGTTGCGAGTGACTGCTCGAAGGAGGTAAGGTCGTCCGACGTGGCTCTCAGGCGAGGTCGACAGGTCCGGGTGCTGGCTAAAAGGGGAGGATGGTGAGGGAAGGGGGAGGTGAACGGGGTGGAGAAGAAGGAGTGGTGAAGTAGAAGGAGAAGAAGTAAAAAAAGAAAGGAGGAAGAAGAAAGGAAGCTAAGGTTGTGTATGGAGAAGAGGGAGGAGAGAGAAAGTGGGATGTTTTCCAAGGTATGGGGATTAGGGCCGGCTTGGGGGAAGAGAGGAGTGATGGTGAAGTTTTATAGGGATGTGTGATAGGTAGTGTGTGGTGATGAGGGGTCCTCATTTGAATGAGTGGCTAGGATCTAACATGAGAAATTTGTGTACACCCAAAAGAGAGGGAAATGAGGTTGACTGGTCAATGAGTTGAGGGCTTCTTCATTTGGTTTGAACCAATGGGGTGATGACACCTAGTGCAACATTTGTAATTAAGCCCCTTAAATTTGGGTATTTGCACACACACATGAAATGATGGAAAATTGGTGGGAGAATTGGTGTTTGCAGTTTTGTAGGGTGAGGGAGTGTTGTGTGTTTTGTATGGACTTAATTAATGGGGTATTTGATTAATTTAGGGTTAAACTGGTATTAGTCAAAGTTGGTATCCCAAATTTAATTAAAATAAATTATCATGTGCTCTTAAATTAATTGCGGGCACATGGGGTCTTAATTTAGAGTGACACAAAGTTCATGAAAGGTGTAGGCTTGGTGTCAGTCTTGAACCCTTTAATTGGTCCGGCTAAACGGGTTGAGTTGGTGTCTCAAAATTGATGGCAACGACACAGGTGCGCGACACATGATTAAATAATGGATTTCAAATACGGGAAGTTGTGCAATTAAATTAGAGCACAAGGAATTATGATTTTGAGTGACTGAAAAGTCCAGCGCCTAAGTTGGCGTGTCAAGTCTAGAATGCAACAACTTATTGGAAATTATGGGCTAATATTGGGCACCGAATATTGCAACAACGGTAGGGTGTAACAATTAATTAAAATCACAATAATAATTATAACCTCCATAATTAAATCCCAAATAATACAAATTGAATTCATAACCCTATATTTCGGTCATGGGTTCATCTAGTGGGCTTCAAGGTCAAGTATACTAGCTCAAACATTAGAGAACACTATATATAATATATATATAAATACATATATCATGCAATTATTTAAAATAACTACACACAATATTAATAATATATAAAAAGTCAAAAATACCCCTATTTTTAAAATGTGGTAGTGACAAGTCTACCCTCCTTAAAAGAATTTTGTCCTCAAAATTTAAGATCCTCAACAGTTGTATTTGTTCATTATAATATTTTTTATCAAAATTTAAATTCATCAACCCATATAATCATGAAGTAACCCATATTGTTATTTCACAACTTTTCAAAATTCTGTAATTATCATATTCCTGAAAATCCTTGAAATAAAAATCCAATTCCATTTTTATTACAATCTCCTTCAAAATTTTAAGTTAGTAACTAAATACTCAAAAATTTGATATCCAATCCTCTAATTTAAATCCAATCAAAGCATATATATAAAATCTAAAATCTCATCCCAAAAAATTTGATTTCAAACTCTAATCCATTAGCGATTTACTCCTCTATTCTTTTCCACACAATACTCACCAACGAAATACTTATGAAATCTTCAATTAACACATTCAAATATAAATTTATATCATGCAGTCCAATAAATACAATGATAATCTTTTTAAATTCCTCAAAATTTAATGACAAATTTAGTCGTATCATAATCTCCATAAAACCTATGATTTAACAAAATCGTCAATTCTGTCATATTAAATTGTCAACTCTTTATTTTAATTAATGTTTATCCTCGAAATTGAAGGCACCTTGTCTCTCTTTGTCAAGTCGTAACCTCTTTATTAATCTTTACTACGGTCAAACCCCCAATAATTAAGGTCTAAGAAAATTCTACCTACAGTCATTCAATATGCAATCTAGAGAAAACATACATGGTTATGGTGTCTTTGTCATGGTATTACAGTCTCTGTCTGGGTGTACTACTAACTACATTCTAACAAGAAAATCACTGACACGAACTACGGTACTAAGGAATTAATCACTCAATCAAATAGAAAGGAACAGAAGGAAAGAAGAGAACAGAACCTGCTAACACATCACCTGCAGTATCGGTCTCCTTGACCGTCATCGCAAATGCCCTGCCCTACTGGGGTGGCTCCCTTCGCGGGTGTTGAGCAATCTACGATTCCACACGTGGCCAAAGTGGATCTCTATGATTTGGGGCTGCTCACTGGCCGGGAAAGTAAGGAGCTGGAAGACAATCCCTCACTCGATGTCTCGCAGCGCCACAGTGCAAACAAAGTCCTATCCTCGTTCTACAGCCCTCCCAAAGGTGACCTGGCTTCTTACAAAAATAACAATTCTGCTGTGTCTCTCTCGGAGGCTGTTGCTGATCCTGCTGAACACGAACCGGTGCCTGGCACTGCTGTTGATACTGAAACATCCTCGGCTGTTGTTGAGTATGGGGATGCTTGGCCGGTCCCGCACTACCATTCATATCTCTAAAAATATTGTGACTCCTCTTAGGCCTGAGATCCAGATCCTCTTCTGCAATCTGGGCATCCATCAAGATATCCTCAAAGGTAGCGGTACGACGACCAGAAGTGCACGACCTAATCTCTCTCGTCAGCCCATTTCTAAACTTCCGTGCTCGATCTCCTGGGTCCCGAAACATAGACGATGCAAAACGGCTCAATCAACAGAATTATGCGGCATACTCGTCGACCGACATGGTTCCTTGGACCAAGTCATGAAATTGACTTTCCAAAGTTCCCAAGGCCACGTCGGGAAAGAACTTCTCCTTTAAGAGCTCCTTGAAGCTCTCCCAAGTAAGTCCTTGTGCAGTAAGTCTTGGTTCCGTATGATACCACGTGAGTGCGATATCGAACATCTGACTGTCGGCCGCCTCTATCTGCAAGCTCTCCGAAATCTGGGCTAATCGCAGGCTCCTCTCTATATCCTCTAACCAGTCGTCAGCGTAGAGTATCTCTCGAAGCATCATCCTCTTGAAGTCCACTATAGTGCCTGATCTCTGTTGTTGCTGCTGGCCAGGAAACTGCTGGGCAACTCTCTCAACTGCCTGTAGTGCTATCTGGTGAGCGTTCTCAATGCTCTCTCTCATCAGCTCTGTCTGTGCCTGGTGCGCCTCAGCTTGCATACTCTGAGCCTCAACTTGAACACGCTGAGCTTCTGCTGTTACTCTCTGGGCTTCCAATATGCCTTGGATCAAAGTAAACATCTATACTCTGTCAGTGGGCACACCTCCGGGAATCGGAGTCGGTGGAGATGGAAGGTTCTCTGCCACAGCTGGGGCAATCCTCTGAACAGGTGGGGGAGGAGGATCCCCAAAAAGTGCAGATACTCCTATATGAACCGGAGATGCAGGAGGAACTCCAGATGTTTGTCCATCAGGTCAAGAGGTGACAGTCCTCTCTGAAGCTGATGCTCCCACTCTCATAGATCTTATCTTCGGCGGCATCCTGAAGACAGACCAAAAAGAATCAATTAAGGCAATAGATACGGTATCATCAAGGTAGGACAGTAAAATTCTAAGGAAGCAACATTCAGAAGAAAAATAAGGATAACAAGATAAATAGATTAGAAATGATCCTAATTGAGATTGAGTATCCACTCTCATCCTAGTATGCTAGATCCTAGATTCTATCGCAGGCACGCAGTAGTACAACTAAGACATCGCACTACCACGACATCGCACAACTTGTGAAGTCTGACCTGCATGGGCCACCACTAAAAATGTGTCATGACCCGTACTCGGATTTTGGGGTATGAGTACATAGGTATGTCCAGCCTACGCCGCAGCATCGGCGGTAGAACGCTGTCTATGTCATAATGCTATCTAATCATTCTCATACAAGCATCCAACTCCATAAGGAGACACGGATATCACAATATAATATGAACAATATACTTAATCACATAACTATAGCACGATAAGATATCGAAGAAATAAGTAATCAAAATACAACACAAGTCTAAAATAAAAATAATCTAACTCAACAATAATAGCCAAGTCTCAACTAAATATACCGGAGACAAATCCGACACCAAAATCTGCTAAAAGAAACTAACTAAATAACTAGTGATCCCGGCTAGACCTCCAGGGAATCATACCTGCTACAAAGTCCGAGTCTACAGGTACTCTCCCTGTGGTCTATAATATGTCGGACACCAGTCCTCTAAGGCGTAGTCTGGAAAAAAAATTCCAGTCAGGATGAAGCAAAGTACATCTCAAATAACAATTCCAGTTAATTGATAAGGACTATAAAACAATAAATAGATGATGCTATAAACTGAGAGAAGACAATAAATAAATACAATGGCAAAATAAAGAGATAGGTAATATAGGCAATATGGTACAGTCGGTGCATATATGAAATAAAGAGAACGAGGTACAATATCATATACGGGTGACGCAGTATATAAACTAAAATAGAGAACTGTAGCTATTCTAAGTGTTTGAAATAGTAGTTTTGAAATATGATCGGCTTGGAAACTTGTACGATAGCTACATGGCCTGGCTAATCATACGTGAGGTGTATGATTAACACTAATAATATCTACACTTGTTCGATAGGTATTTGATCATATCTCTCACTAGCAATTTCTCCTCCTCCAACTAGTACTGTGGATCCAACCATGATACGTCACGATACACGATCAATATCCAATATATCATGTGCAATATCTAATATCAATGTCGTATATAATGTCAATACGATAACCAATATAATATCTCATGACTACAGATCTAATATATATACTAGTCCGTGTAGCACAGTATCAAGAATCAGATGTAATATTTCTAAATACTGGAATTATAAAAATTATTAATAACGAAAATTATCAGAGAATGTACTCGCCTGGGGTCCTTAGCTGACAATACCAATATCCTGTTTCCAAAGTATCATCTGAATGATCCAACAGTCCTATAGACATATCAAACACAATGATCTCAGAGACTACGCTAGGGGTGTCACGTCTGTAGTTGCTGTCCATAACAGGCAGTCAATGATACGGGTCTTGCCAGTACATCGGTGTACATATGGCAGTCTACTAACATGTTACATGGTCACAGGTCAGTGTAACTACGGGGTATCCGTGGTTACACTCAGGTTATCTAGTACATAGACATATTATTTATATTATTAACTAACATATACATTAATACTCATTAATTACATATATAATATATATATGTATATACACTTAATAGAATTTATACTATTTATATATATACGTATACATATTAAACGTATATTAGGGAATACATATACAATACATATACATATGTATATATATACAAATTTGAGAAATATACTATATATATATATGTATATATATATACCAATTATATATTATACATATACTAATACATATACTAACACTAATACGTACATACATACATACTACCCATATACCAAAATACACTACGCGTATACATGCGTACACAACAATCATAAGAGAAATGCTCCTTGCCATGGCATCGACGTGCACGTGCACGAGAGTGGCGATAACGATGATGACGAAGGTGATGATGACGATGATGTCCATGACGAAGGTGATGATGATGGTGAACTTATGCGAGGTCAGGGAGAACTCTGGTGAGGAGGACGAAGGAGGGGCTCAGGGAGGTTGACGGAAAGAAGTCGGGAAAGAGGAGTGGTGGTTCAGCGGTTGACTATGGCAGGTTTCAAAGGTCGACGAGTGTCGCGTGTTCGGGTGCAGACGAAGGTCGGGCAGCGGGCTTCTCCGGTCGGCTTTAGCGGGTCTCCGGTGTTCTGGTGGACAATAGGTCATGATTGACTAGGTGGCCGGATGGGTCATGCAGGCATGGTCGTGGCCGAGGCTTCCGGCAGTCTGGATGATCCGGTCGACTACAGGCGGTGTGTCGAGGCAGCTGGGTGGCTCGGCTCTCTTCGTGGAGGGACATGGCAGTAGCAGCCGGGAAGGGGGAGGTAGTGATGGCGGTGGAGAGGGTTGGCCATCGGGGTTGCAGCGGCACGGAGGTTCCGGTCGTGCAGACATGGTACGGGTGATGCTGGAGGGACAGTAGCCGGAGGGGAGGAAGGTGGTTGCGAGTGACTGCTTGAAGGAGGTGAGGTCGTCCGGCGTAGCTCTCAGGCGAGGTCGACAGGCCTGGGTGCTGGCTGAAAGGGGAGGACGACGAGGGAAGGGGTAGGTGAACGGGGTGGAGAAGAAGAATTGGTGAAGTAGAAGGAGAAAAAGAAAAAGAAGAAAGGAAGAAGAAGAAGAAGGGAAGCTACGGTTGTGTATGGAGAAGAGGGAGGAGAGATAAAGTGGGGAGTTTCCCAAGTTGTGGGGATTAGGACCGGCTTGGGGGAAGAAAAGAGTGATGGTGATGTTTTATATGAATGTATGATGGGTAGTGTGTGGTGATGAGGGGTCCTCATTTGAATGAGTGGCTAGGATATAACATAAGAAATTTGTGTATACGCAAAGGAGAGGGGAATGAGGTTGACTAGTGAATGAGTTGAGGGCTTCTTCATTTGGTTTGAACCAATGGGGTGATGACACCTAGGGCAACCTTTGCAATTAAGCCCCTTAAATTTGGGTATTTGCACAAACACATGAAATGATAAAGAATTGGTGGAAGAATTGGTGTTTGGTGTTTTGTAGAGTGAGGGAGTGTTATTTGTTTTGTTTGGACTTAATTAATGGGGTATTTGAATTAATTTGGGGTTAAAATGGGATTAGTCAAAGTTGGTATCCCTAATTTAATTAAAATAAATTGTCATGTGCTCTTAAATTAATTAAGGGCACATGGGGTCTCAATTTGGAGTGAAACAAAGGTCATAAAAGGTGTAGGCTTGGTGTCAGTCTTGGACCCTTTAATTGGTCCGGCTAAACGGGTTGAGTTGGTATCTCAAAATTAATGGCAACGACACAGGTGCGTGACACAGGATTAAATAATAGATTTGGGATACGGGAAGTTGTGCAATTAAATTAGAGCACAAGGAATTATAATTTTTAGTGACTGAAAAGTCCAGCGCCTAATTTGGCGTGTCAAGTCTAGAATGCAATAACTTGTTGGAAATTATGGGCTAATGTTGGGCTCCGAATATTGCAACAACGGTAGGGTGTAACAATTAATTAAAATCATAATAATAATTACAACCTCCATAATTAAATCCCAAATAATACAAATTGAATTCATAACCCTATATTTCGGTCAGGGGTTCAACTAGTGGGCTTCTAGGTCAAGTCTACTAGCTCAAACATTAGAGAATACTATATATAATATATATATATATAAATACACATATCATGCAATTATTTAAAATAACTACACATAATATTAATAATATATAAAAAGTCAAAAATACCCCTATTTTTAGAATGTGGTAGTGACACTTGGTCATGAGATGTTATTGTTGTGATGTCTTAGTGATCGTCGTATCATATTTTGTAATTACTCAGTGACTAATGTGCTATCTTCGTGATTATATAGACCGTGATCATAGTACATGATATAATAGACTGTGTAGTGATATACGTGTTATAATTTGTCATGATTTGGATCCATGTACTAGTCGGAGGTTGGGCAAGTATTAGTGGATATGTGATCATACCTTATAGTCCATGATTTAGTATAGCCCATGATAGTTAGAGATCATGCAACTCACATTTGATCATACTAGCTCACCTTTTATATATAGTCCGTGTTAGGCCCAAGCCGATCACATTATCTTACTAATATTTTAAGGCACATCTATTATATTATTTTTTTTATTCCAGTTTATTATATTGTTGTTCCTCACCATATTGTTCTCAGTTTATTGTTATTATTTACCATGCTACTCTTTCTCGTAATAATTGCTAATTCAGTTACTTTCATCATTTATTTTTATTTTTATTATTGTTTCATAGCTTTTGTTAATTGTTAGAACTGCTATTGGGTTATACTTTGCTCCAATTCTGACTGGATATATATTTTCAAATAATTTATTAGAGGACTGATGTCCTACGCACTATGGCCATAGGATGGCGAGCCAGTTGAGATAGCATATATAGAGCCTATTGAGATAGTACTAGTAGTCGATGAGACTTAGCTAGTTTATTTATGATATTGCATATGTCAGTTAGACACTCTTGGCATTTTATTATATTTGAGCTCATTGACTTATGTTTAGACTATTGGACTTGTGATGTATTTGACTCTGTATTTCTTTTCTTCTTTTCCATATCGTGCCATGTCTTTCCCTAGTTTATTATTTTGATTGAGTATTGTTTACCATTATCATATTATCATATTATCCTCTATTTAGGAGTTGAGATTCTTGACAGGTATATTACATATATTGTGTGAGATATTTAGATATTATTGTTGACCTAGACAGTGTTGTACCATCGGTATTGCGATATAGGCTGGACGTACCCACGTTCTAGTTTTCTTACACCGGGTGTACATCGTGACACAATTTTGTGGTGGCCCATGCAGGTCTTCTAATAGTAGTACTCAGACTTAGAGTATTACTACAAGCCTGCTATAGGATATAGGACTAGGGATATAGGAAGAGAGAATACTTAATCACAGTTAGGAACATTTTTAATCTATTGAATCTATTATCTTTATAATTCTGAATAGTTGCTTTCTTTGAAATATTATTGTCCTTCCTTGATGCTATCGTATCCTGAGCAATATTGATGCCTTTATTTTGAATCTGTCTTCATAATGCCGCCGAAGACCCGATAGCAGCGCTCTAGAGCAGTTTTGGTGAGGTCAGTTACTTTGTCAACTCAGATAAAGATAACAGCTATTGCTCCGCATTCTTCTGTAATGAGGGTTTCCTTATCAGCCCAGGTGGGAATTTTAGCATAAGCTTTTGGGGGTTCTCCACCACCAGTTTCGAGGGATGTTCCATCAATCATGGAGGATCTACCACCCCCACCACCCATTCTAGTAGATGACACGCAAATGTTTGCCATGTTCCAGAATATTATGGCAGTATAGCAAAGGCAGACAAATTTTCTACATCAGGGCAGCGAGAGTGCTCACCTATAAGCACTAGATACTATGGTGAATGTAGCGCTTGTTCAGCCGCAGATTGTTCTGTCTCACCCCTTCCCGTACCAGCCGAGGCCTAGTACCATCATTGACTTCAAGAGGATGGGGTCCAAGGACTTTAAGGGCATAGACAAAATCTTGTATGCCAACGATTGGATGAAGGACGTAGAGAGGACTCTGTAGCTAGCACAGATTCCAGAGAGTCTACAGGTGGAGGAAGCGGACAGCCAGATGTTCAACCTTACTCTGAAATGGTTCCTTACAGATCCGAGGATCGTGATGCCAGGACTGACTTGGGAAGCTTATAAAGAGCTTTAAGGAGTAGTTTTTTTTAACGTGGCTTTAAGTGCACTAGAGAGCCAGTTCCTAGACCTCGTCTAGGGGAGCATGACGGTGGACGAGTACGACATGGAGTTCTATAAATTAGGAAGATTTCTAGAAGGATAGAATCTCCTAGGATAGGCCAGGAAGTTCTGAAAGGGTTTGATCAGGGAGGTCAAATCTCTAACTAGGGGACACCATACATCGACATTCGAAGAGATCTCGATGGATGCACAGAGAGACAAGGATGACTTGGAGCTCAAATCCAAGAGGATGAGAGACACATTAGGTGGAGATAGCAGTAGTGCGGGTCCAGCCAAATGACCCAACTTCCAACAACAAAGGACCTTCCAGCCACGGAGATAGTAGTTTCATGCACCATTTATAGCACCAGCGTAGCAGACATACCAGGCCCCAATATCGGCACACCAGGCCCCATAATATATATATTATGGAAAGATTGGACATACACGAAAGGTTTGGAGAAAGAGGCTTGGAGTGTATATCTGCTATGGGGATCCAGGCCACCAGTTGAGGGAGTGTCTAGTGGCTCCGGATCGAGAAGGCCAGAAGATGAACTGGCACAGAGAGCACCAATGAGTCCACCTGCGGGACAACAGAGAGGACCTCCTTTACCGACTCAACAACAGTCGTTTATCTAGCAGCAACAGCAACAAAGAGGTACACCGCAAGGGTAGGCTTTCGCCATGATAGTTGAGGAGGAGAAGCCAGTCGGAGATATGATAGCAGGTTTTGTTCTTCTTGATTCTATTTTAGCTTATGATTTATTTGATTCTGGTACTTCCCATTCTTTTGTTTCTGTTTCCTTCGCTCTTAAGAATCAATTAGAGTATGAACCATTGGCTAGGACTTGAATGATCACGACTGGGGGAGGCATTATCCTGGTCAGTGATGTATGCAAGGATCGGAGAGTTCTACTGGGAGGCAGAAAGTTGAGCGTATGCTTACTCGTAATGCCACTTCCGAGCTACGACATTATACTCGGGATAGATTGGTTGAGTAGGCACCATGCTAGTATAGATTGTCGTAGAGGTAGAGTTTTGTTTTGATTGTCAGGACAGCCAGAGTTTGAGATTGCTAGAGGACCAGTAGGGCAGAGCATGGATGCCATCTGTGGAGCCATGGTAGAAGAGAAGGAGTTGCCACATCCATTGATAGAAGAGTTTATGGATGTTTTTTCGGAAGAGTTGTTGTATTTGCCGTCAAACCAAGATATTGATTTCTCTATAGATTTGGTGCTAGACGCAGAGCCGATATATCAGCATGTCTATAGAGTTAAGAAAAGAGAACTGGTAGAGTTCAAGAAGTATGTGGATTAGTTGCAGGACAAACGCTTCATTCGATCCAGTTCATCACTATGAGGTGCTCCGATATTGTTTATACCGAAGAATGATGGGTCGGTATACAAGTGTATTGAATGCAGGGTTCTAAACATTAAAACTATCAAGAACAAATACCCACTACCAAGGATAGATGATCTCTTTGATTAGTTGAGCAGAGCGAAGGTACTTTCAAAAATAGACTTGAGGTCAGGTTACCACCAGGTGAAAGTGAAGAAGGAAGATATTTCGAAGACAACTTTTTGGAATCGGTATGGGCAGTTTGAGTTTATGGTGATATTATTTGGGTTGACCAATACCCCGACAGTATTCATGAATCTAATGAATAAGGTGTTCCACCAGTATCTTGATAAGTTTATGGTGGTATTTATTGATGATATTTTGGTGTATTCGAAGACCCCAGAGGAGCATGAGGAACACTTGGGGATAGTTCTGGAGATTCATGAAAAGGAGAAGCTTTATGGCAAGCTTTCAAAGTGTGAGTTCTTCGTTGACAAGGTTGAATTCCTTGGTTATGTGATTACAGGTGATGGGATCTTAGTGACCCGAAGAAGATTTGAGCTGTGGAGTCATAGGCTACTCCAAGTTTAGTGGCAGAAATTAGTAGTTTTCTGGGGCTAACGGATTATTACCATAGGTTTATATAGGATTTCTCCAGGATTGCTGAGCCGATGACTAGGCTGACTAGGAATGATACGAAGTTTGTCTGGACAGAGGAGAGTCAGGCCACTTTTGAGGAGCTGAAGAAGAGATTGACGGCAGCTCCAGTATTATCGTTGCCATTAGGATTTTGTGGATTCACTATCTATAGTGATGCTTCAGGAAAGGGTTTGGGTTGTGTCTTGCAGCTGAACGAGAAGGTGATTGCCAATTCTTCCAGGCAATTACGTCCTCATGAGAAGAATTACCCTACCCATAATTTAGAGTTAGCAGCGGTCATCTTTGCTCTAAAGCTATAGCAACACTATTTGTATGGAGAGCGTGTGGATATCTTCACATACTATAAAAGCTTGAAGTATGTGTCTATATAGAAAGAGATAAACATGAGACATCGGCGGTGGTTGGAGTTGATGAAGGACTTCGACATATCATTACAGTACCATCCAGGAAAGGCTAATGTAGTCACTGATGCCTTGAGTAAGTTTCCAGTAGCTATGTGCTTGACTACAAACATACATTTATTAGCCGATCTTGAGAGCTTGGATATTAAGGTGCTAGTACCTGGTGTCGAGATACATATATGGGGATGGCAGATACAGTCTGAGCTGATGGTCAGTATTCGAGCTACATAGTATGACGATGAGTCTCTGAGGAGCATCAGAGCACATGTTCAAATAGGATTATCTGAGGACTTTACTATTATTGAGGATGGATCACTACGGTATGATACCAGGTTGGTTGTACCAAGTGGGACATTGTACGAGAAGGTTTTTCAGGAGGTGCATCGATCACAGTACTTTATACATCCAGGTTCCAACAAGATGTATGGAGATCTGAGGGAGCATGTATGGTTGTATGGTATGAAGCAGGAGGTAGCGCCCTTCGTATCCAGATGTTTAGTATGCCAGCAGGTAAAGGCAGAGAGGTAAAGGCCAGGTGGTTTACTTCAGTCTTTACCCATTCCAGAGTGGAAGTGGGAGCATGTTACTATAGATTTTGTTTTGGGGCTTCGACGTTCTCCAAGAGGTAAAGACGCAATTTAGGTCATTGTAGATAGGTTGACCAAATTAGCCCACTTCTTGCCATTCAAAATGGGTACATCTACGGAGAAGCTAGCAGAGATATATGTGCAATAGATTGTCAGATTGTATAGAGCTTCTATGAGCATCATCTCGGATCAGGATAGTCGTTTCACATGCCACTTTTGGAAGAGTTTATAGGCTTGCTTGGGCACCCAGCTCAAGTTTAGCACCGCATATTACCCTAGACAGACGGGCAGTCGGAGAGGACTATTCAGACTCTCGAGGATATGCTTCACACTTGTGTTTTGGATTTTAGAGGCTCTTGGAAGTATCATCTTACCTGGTAGAGTTTGCTTACAATAATAGCTACAAGGCCAGTATTGAGATATTACCATTCAAGGCTTTATATAGACGGAGATGTTGCACTCCTCTATATTGGGATGATGTTGGTAAGAGAGTCTTTTTGGAACCAGATATTATTGTGGATACAACTAAGAAGGTGAAGCTCATCAGAGATAGACTTTGGGTGGCGTAGGACAGACATCGGCATTGGGTTGATAGCCAACGAAGACCTTCAGAGTTTGAGGTATAGATTTCATTTGTATTGCTTGTGATTACTTTGTTTTAGGTTGAGTGTTAAGGATGTATTTTGTTCTAGGTTGGCGATTTGGAGTTCTAGCAGATTTCTCCGATGTAGGATACGATTCGCTTTGGTGGAGGCAGAAATCTTAGTCCACGATATATCGAACCCTTTGGTGTTCTTGCGAGGGTCAGTGCAGTAGCCTACAGACTAGACTTGCCGCATGTACTAGAGGGAGCGCAAGATGTGTTCCATGTGTCACAGTTAAGAAGGTACGTGGCAGATCCTAGACACGTATTGGATCACTCGGAGATCGAGGTGGTTCTGCCTCTCTGCCACCCAGAGCAGCCAGTGGAGATTCTGGATCGTAGAAAAAAGGTGCTGAGAAACCATCCGTTGGTACATGTCGCATGGAAGCATCACTCTCCATGAGAGTCCACATGGGAGAGGGCAGCCGAGATGCGTGAGCGATACCCTTATCTCTTGAGCCGTGAGGTATCGTTCTTTCTTGGTTGTTGTGATTGCTTGTTGTAGTGCTAGTTTTTTTCTTGAAATTTGAGGGCAAAATTTTTCTGAGGGTAGACTTGTCACTACCACATTTATAGATAAAAATATTTTTGTTATTTAGCATATTTATTATTTATTAATTAAAATATTTATATTTGTTCTACTAATTAATTATATAGTGTTGGGCTATTTATTTATTTGTTAGTGGGCTAGCCTATTTTATTTGGACCTATCATTAGTGGTCTTATTAGTTTGTCATGACACATTGAGTCCAACATTGGATTAGGCCCATTAGACACATTCCCTTAATTAATTAAGGACATTAGATTAGTTTTATGAAGAATTAAAAGTTTTCTAATATAACCCTCCTTAATTAAACCTTATGACCAAGTAGTAGGGGTATCATGGACATTATACATTATTGGAAAGGGGAAAAGAGGGGGTCGGCCATTCTCACTCTCCTCTCATTAGTTCATTCATTCTAGATCCACAATTGCATTCTTCCCCAAATTAACTCATCTCTCTACCAAATTTACCCTAATTCACTCTCATTCCCTTTCAATTTTATCATCCAAGAAGTATTGGAGCTTGGATTCAAAGGGGCACTTGAAGAAGGAGGAATTGACAAGGGGATGGTGTCCTAATTGTGTCCATTTGGATTTTTTATTTGAAATCCATCTCCCAATAGGTAAATTCTAATTTTTCCAATAGTTTAGACTCTAATTCATGTATTTAACCATTAGAAAACCTTCCTTGGCTTAGGGATACCCATAGGAACAAGGACTAAGTTTATTGGAACCCTATTGTGAATTCTTCATGGTGATTTTTGCCCATTTTGGGGGAATTTTGAGATTGATACATCAAGTGTGTGTCATGAGGCAATTAGATATAATTAGACTTAGATTGATGCTATGGGACTAGATACGTGTCCATAATTAGACACGAGTAGAGAGTATTATACTGTGTGATACGGGGTTCATTTTTGGGTGATTTGTGCATATGAGTGTGATTTCTCTTCAATTTACATTGTAGCTAACTATTTTAGTTGTATTAATATGTACTTGAGTTGTATTTTTGGTGTTAGTGGAGAATTGAGAACTTTGGCATCTCGATTGGATGAGTATCATGAGTTTTCCATATTGCACACTTTAAGTGTTTGGTGTAATGCTTATTAGCTTGTATTAGTGTAGCTATTCTCATGTGCATATATATATATATATATATATATATATATATATATATATTGGTGTGTGTAGTGTGAGGTATGTTCAATTGTGAGTGAATGAATAGCTTAGCATCTTTGTGATACTTGGATGTTGGTAAGGTAAGGGGTAGTGCCATAGTGCCAAGGTGTTAACAATAACATTTAGTGTGTGTATCAAACCGTGCCTGTGTAGTATGTTTGTATGTGTCAGTTATGGTATTCATATCTGCTATGATTGAGGTTTGATTGTCTTGTATATGTGTTAAAGTAGAAGAGGTAAGTGTTGGGGATTAAAATCTAAAGTAACAATAGTTGGCAGTAGGTGTAAAGGGGAAATATGAGGGTATAAAGGCAAGGTCGGTTCAGTTTGCCACTATATTGGTGTTGTGAGCTAAAGTGGTAGGCAAGCAGTAAGAGGGGGACTCGGGTTATTGGGCAGAAGATGTGGGCAGTCTTGTAGCAACAATATACAACTGAAATGTCAGAAGCAGCAAGCATCAAAGAAAGCATTAGAGCAGCAACAGCAAGAGTGTTAGAGCAACAACAACAACATTAGGAGTATTAGCAGCATTAGTAGGTAGCAAGTTGTTTGAATGATATAGAGGGTGTGGGTGAGAGTTAAGGGAAAGCTCGAGCATTAGGAAACCAAACAGCAGTAGTGGAAGTAGACAGTGGGTGTCTATGGGAAGTTAGGTCGAGGGTTTTGTGAGGAGGACAGTACACTTGCCAGTGCACTGTCAGGTAGCAAACAGAAACAATAGTAGCAAGGTGAATAAGAGGATACAATGATGTGGTATCAGTATACCCTGATGTGTATCATAATGAGTGGGGAAAGTTGAGGTCCTAGTTAGTTAGTATATACTAGAGTTAGTAAGTAATGTATGAGATAAGTTAGTGTATATTAGGTATCAGTTAGCAGTGAAGATAAGGATAGGGTATGAGTTATTTGTGTGTATTAGTACTAATATAGTATATAGATACTTGAGGGGTGTCCAAATGAATGGTAAGGTAAAGGTATGGAGTTTAGTTGATACCAAGGTGTTGGTATTACCTTGGGATAACCTTAAGGTAATCAATATTAAATTTGTATTTGCTAGAGGTAAGCTAATATTATATATGCATATATGTTATGTATTATTACTTAGTAGTTATAATACTCTAGTATATGTAATAGCTAGTATAGCCTAGATAAGCAATGTATGGACCCAATAATCTAGATATAGACTCATACAACATAGAAATAGCTAGTTTAACCTAGTTGGACTAGTGTGACCTAAAAATGGCCTAGAAAAGTATATTAGTGCATTTTAACTCATTTCTCATTTATTACACCCAAGCGACATGATATTTTCTATTTAGGTGTCTGTGACACTAGCTCGGATACCGAGTCATACTTGTTGCCCAGGACTATAGACGAGTATATTCTCTGATAGTTTTCTTATTTGATAGTGTCCCGCCCCAGTACCGAAATACGGAGACGGATATGTCCAGCTCCTCCGTACAAGGTATAGAACGTCGTACGGCGGTCACGGCTATAACTAGCCAATGGGTTGCATACTACAAGCAAGTCATTTAGGGTCACATAGAACATCTATTGTCTCAATCAGTCAAATAAGGATAGTAACATAGAACATGTATGACAAGGAAGTAAGGCATCACAAACGCCCTACCATAATTTTCTGAAAACCAGCCACACAAAATAATAAGCTGGTAGAGTAGCAAAAGTACATGACCATTATTAGCTGCAGTTTGATTAATTATAATCATATAATAAGACTAAATGTCTAGATTTATGGCTAACAAGTATCGGTGGCTAATAAGACTAAATGCCCAAAATAGTAAAATGCAATAACGAGCAGTGATCAAGAAATCCACTCGTGTCCCTCAACGGCCATTCGCCTGGTGTACGCCATTATTCAGGGGTAGGTACGCTTGATTCTCCGGGTGGTGGCTCTAAACCTGGCCATGCAAAACCAGTAGGGTTAGACCCCAAATAGCAAGTACCACAAAGGGAGTACGAATAAAAAAACAAAACCAAGAAGAATAAACACACACACACACACACACACATATATATATATATATATAGTCATGTCTCGTAGTTTTGGTTCATAGCTATCATGATACAACAATCTAACCCTACAACTAAACAAGGATAAGGGTTAGTCCATCACACCAAGATAGTCCATGCCCCCAAACTATTTAACAGAAGATACAATCACAAACGAGTTCATTTATGTAATCGGCCAATCATTTATACGGCTTACTAGGTGGAGCCTGGGTTATCACATAATTATTATGCTTATAACAGGAATCCTCAGGTCAAGCCATGTTCTAGCAGGGGCTAGCCGAGCCATGAATCACCGCGTTGTATGTAGTAGTATGCACCGGTCCCTCGGAAGGCCACCGTGCTAAGATCACATAAAACACAAAGTATAATATAATAATCGAATATTGCCATCTACTAATGAAGATTTAAATAATATCCATGGGTGCCAGCCTTCACTCCTCATATGATTGAGGGTGGCTAGTTAAGTACGATCTCGAGATTTTGTCCCTCCCAATGCTCTACATATTTTAGTTGCCTAATTAACCCTATGGTTAGCTGGAATCATATGGTGTGGTCACATATTATTCCCCTTACATATCGTACCATAGTACGGGCACGCTGGTTACGAATCAACTTTGTTACTTGGCAGTTCAATTTGGATTCATCCCAGCATGATGCAACCATCAACACAAGTCCTAGCCATGCTTGGTTATTAACCAACTATCATGTCCATGCTAGGGAAATTATATTATATCATATGTCGCATAGCACGTAGGTATACCTAGGTATAAAAGATGTAACATAATCATGTAGAAACACTTAGCACGTAGGACACATAACATATAGTAAGTGTATCAGTCCGGATACCAATAGTCAAGTCAAGTCACTAATGATTAGTAAATTATATGAGTTCTAGCACATAGCAACACATGGGTTAAGTCATCCACATAGGTAGTCATAGTCACTTGGCCGCATAGGTCATTTTTACTCATATTCGGGATAAGCATACAGTCGGGTACAACACATGGTCACTTAGTTCTCATACATTTAAAATCATTTATAATACTCATAGAATCATAAAATCCAATAAAATATCCAACTAAGCAAAACAATAAAATATGCACATGGGGCCGCATAAGAACCAGGGATGCATGTGATCAATGTCGCATAGGTCAAGGCCGCATAGAGGTCGGTGTCGCATAGAAGCCGATTCCGCATAGAGTCAGGCCACATAAGTTCAAGGCAAAGTCCACTCCTTGGGACAAGTATCGAGTGACATGCATTAAATGCATGTCATTGAAGTGACTAAAGTGATTGATATGATAAGTCGGGAAGGAAAGACAAAACTCATAGAAAAATGTGCAAGGACGAAACAAAGTTATGCGTTAAAAACAAGAGGTGCATAGTGCCAATGCCGCATAAGTCTGCTTACCGCATAGTCTGCTTGCCTCATGGATATCTCTTGGACTTAGCGAATTTCTTATTCGTTCAGCAAGTAAAACACAAGAAGTTCTATCACATAGAACACTCTGTGTAATAATCAGTCATGCATACAACAAGATGGACGCTTGATGGAAGGTATATGCGGCACAGAGCTCAGGCCGTATAGGACTCTCTACTGCATATGGTGTTGGCCGCATGAGCACATTGTCTTCTCCAGACAGTAAGTTCAACCATGACAAAAAACTCCAAAAATTAAAAAAAAAATTCTTTTCATAAAACTTTATTTTTACTCTGAATCTAGTGAACCAAAAGCCAAAATGCTCGAAATGAAGTGCTCCATCACCCACAAAAAACTATTTTTTTAAAATATTATATTTTAATAGATCAAAACCAAAAAACTTTTGGAACCCATGAAAACCCTTATCAAAAATAATCTACTAAATTCTATCCATCAAAACCGAAAAGTCCAAGAATTAAAAGTACTTAGAATCATAATATACACATATTAGACCAATAAAATGCAATAAAAAAGCAATAATTAAAATTTAGAGTTTTTCCATGTCATGAAAGGTGTACTTGCCTAGAAATGAAAGATAGAGAGAGAAATAAAGAATGAGAGAAGAGAGAGAAAGAAGTTAGCTTATATAGCTGTCACTACCACGTTCCGGAAACAGGGGTATTTTTTGACTTTTTATAATATTTAATATTATGGTAGTTACAATTAATTAATTGCATGATAGTATATTTGATTTTAAATAAATGTATGATGTGTAATTTAAATATAATATTATATGCAGTATTCGTTTATGTTTGAGCTGGTAGACTTGACCTAGAAGTCCAGTAGATGAACACCTGTCCGAATTATGGGATTTTGAGGTTAATTGTTTTAGTTTGAATTTAATTCTTGGAGTTTGTAATTAATTACCGTAGTTTATTTAATATTTTTGCGCATTGCCTTTGCTTCGATATTTGGAGCGCTATCCTGACTTTTGTCTTCCAACAAATTTCATAATCTTGCCCTAGACATGTCCGCCTTCCATTCTGCTATTTTTGCAACTCATAATTATGCTCTCTGTGCATTATTTCTAGCCGCACAAAAAAATCGTCGCGGACGTTATTTAATAAATTCCTATTTTTGTATCGTTGTGCGTTCCAATTGAAATTGGAGGCAATCTTGACCTATTTTTCGTGCGGTCCAAATTAGGGTAATATTCTGTTCTGAGTCTTCTTCATTATTGGTATTGATGACCTGACCTGATTTTGGTCCCATGCACTCCTAATTAATTTTAGAACACAACTTGCATTTATTTCTAATTAAATTGAGGATACTATTTAAACCAATTCTAAAAATCCCAATTTAATTCCAGCGCCCTGCTAATTGAGCTCGTACCAAACCTACAGCGCCCCCTGACCCTACAAAACGTCGGCCACCGAATCGCCCGCCATTTTTTGTCATTTTATGCGTCTGTGCAAATACCCAAATTTAAGGGGGCTAATTTGCAAATTGGCATTTTTGGTGTCAACATCCATTGTTAAAACCAATGAGGGAGCCCTATTAATTTTTAATCATCACCCTCATCCCCACATGAAGAAACCTCATGACCAATCTGGACCACTCATTTAATTGAGTGCATCCTCACCCTCCATCAAACCCTCTCTCCTATATAACATCATGTCCCATCAAACCCTAATCCCTAGAAAACCTAGGTAGCCCACATCCCCAAGCAAGCCCCCATCTCTCCTCCATCCTCAACTCCAACGTAGGAGTTCTCCTTTCTTCTTCTCTTTTCTTTTTCTTCTTCTCTTCTTCTCCTTCTTTTCTTCTTCTTCCTTCTTCATTTTTTAAATTCAAATTTAAGGGGTGGGGGAAATTGGGAACACTGTTCACCGAGTTTTTCCCCCCACTGTACAGATCCACCTCGGCCAAGCTCCGGCCTGCCCGACCCAGTACTCCGGCACCGATATTTCTCCAACTCCGACTGCTCCTCCCCCCATTCCCCCTCTTCATACACTCTCCGGCCTCCCACCATCATCAACAACAACCCCACCACCACGTTCCCGACCCCCGGCAGACACAACCGACTGCTCCTCCCTCTGCTATTCTCTTCTCCGACAGAACCCTCCTGCCGTACTCCGGCGACCGAGCCCCCGACTTCCCCCTCTGTTTCCGCTGCACTTCAGCCCTCCGGTCGAGCTCGACCCCGGCATTCAGCCCGGCCATCAGTCCGGCTGCATCCCCTCCTCGGCTGTGCTATCAACCACCACCTCGACTACCGCCTGAAGTCCGGCCAGCCACCCCGATAGCCCCCTGTGAGACTTCTTCCCCTTCTCTCCTCCTTTACATATATATAAATACGTATGTGTATACGTATGTGTGTGTAGGTGTATATGAATACGTATATTTGTGTGTATGTGTAGGCGTATTATATGTGTACGTATCTACGCGTATGTGGGTATATGTGTACATATATATGTATGTATATATATATATACACATATGTATATATATATATATATATATATATATATATATATATATATATAAATATATATATGTATTGTATTCTCTCTATTTTTATATATATATATACGTATTCAATGTACATGTATATTAAATTATCTGTATATATAAATATATATATGTGTTAATGTATGTAATGATGTAGATACAAATATGTATTTTTGGTATATGTACAAACATATATAAATATGTATTTTGGCACAAATATGTATGGATATATAAATATATAAACGTATTTCGGTATAAAAATATATATATGTATATATATATATTTTTTTGTATTAGTATATGTATATTTATATTATTTATTAATTAATGTTTAGCACATAATGTATAAGTATTTATTTAAATTAATGTTAATACGTGAATATGTATAGTATATAATTCATTAGTAATGTTAATTAAAGATAGGTATATTATTTCTTTTATTAATATTTAATTGTATAATTATAGTATGTAGAATTAATTGTATAATTAAGTATGTATAATTAGTTGTATAAGTATGTATTTAATTAATGCACATGTATATGTATGTATATTGGGTATTTTTATATGGTATCCATTTAATTTGGTGAATTAATATTAGTGTGTTTAAGAATGATGTTGACAATATATATATGTATATTCTAAAAAATATACTTTTGCACATATATGATATATATGTATTTTGGTATATAAAATATAATAGTATACGTACTATTTTGGTATAGTATAATATGTATATATGTATCCTTACTAGATGACCCTAGTTTACTAGTGCCCTGCCTGGCATGGCCCTGAGGCTAGTGTTTTAGACTGTGTGTTAGGGTAGCACCTGATACAAGTATTATTGTGATGTGTTTCAGGACTGTTGCTTCATCCAGGAGATACTCTGGAACAGGACCAAAATAATTACCAGCTAAGGACCCAAGGCAAGTACATTCTCTGATAATTTCCAATTCCTTGAAAATTTCTATAAATTAAATAATTATGAAATGTTACATCTGAATCCTTGACACTGTGTTACACGGACTAGTATAGCTTGGATCTGCAGTCATGAGATGTTACCTTGATTATCGTTTGACATTGTACACGACATGTATATTAGACATCGTACATGATAGATTGGACTTGCTCGTGTATCGTGACGTGTCATGGTTGGATCCACAGTACTAGTTGGGGGCGGGAAAGTAGTTAGTAAGAAATGTGATCATAACCTCTTATTGTAGTGTAGAACAATGTAAGTATTAATCATGCTTTTCACCCATGATTAGCCAGGCCCTGTAGCTATCGTACATGTTCCCAAGCCGATTACATTTTGAAACTACTATTTCAAACACTTAGAATAGATTACAGTTCCCTATTTTAAATCATATACTACATCACCCGTATATGATGTTGTTCCTTGTTCTTTTCATTTTCATACATGCACTGACTATATCCTATTGCCTATTGCCTGTCTCTTTATATTGCCTATCTCTCTTTAATTGCCATTGCATTTATTTCACTGTCTTCTCAGTAGCTAGCATCACATGTTTATTGCTTTATAGTCCTTATCAATTAAATGGAACTATTATTTGAGATTTGTACTTTGCTCTTTCCTGACTGGAAACATTTTTCCAGACTATGCCTTAGAGGATCGGTAGCCAACACTTTATGGACCATATGGTGAGTAGCTGCACTTGGGCTTGATGGTTAGTTGTGATTCTGGGAGGTCTAGCCGGAATCACTAATCTTCTAGTTAGTTCTTTTAGCAGACTTTTTGGTACCGGATTTGTCTCCGGCATTTATGATGACTTGGATATTGTTGAGTTAGATTATATTTTGACTTGTGTTGTATTTAATTTTTGTTTGCTATCTTATCGTGCTGTAATCCTGTGATTGAGTATGTGTTCATTTTAATTGTGTCATCCGTGCCTCCTTATGGAGATTGGATGCTTGTGTGAGATTAGCTAGATAGTATCAAGACCTTGACAGCGTTCTACCGCCGATACTGCGGCGTAGGCTGGACGTACCTACGCACTCGTGCCCCTAAACCGGGTGCGGGTCGTAGGGTTGAGATTTGGACCATGGGTTCTCTCAAGACTAAACCAACCCAACAATTAAACCAAGAACAAGCAAACCAAAGAATTGGTCTTGTCTCCATGCCATGTAACCTAAATAACCATGCAAGAAAGAAATAATATAAGAAAAAAACTAATATGTTCCAAATATGTATATCAGGAACAGGGAGTGACAGATAGTCTCTATGTTTCATGTATTTAGTATTAAGATAATTGATTCATGACAAGATGGTTTCACGAATTAATATACGTGGATCTTGGTGATGAGATATTATTGTTGTGAGGACTTAGTGGTCATCGTGTCGTATTTCATGATTACTCAGTGATTACCGTAATATCTTTGTGATTATATAGACCGTGATCATAGTACATGATATTATAGACCGTGCAGTGTGATATACGTGTTATAACATTTCATGATTTGGATCCGTGTACTAGTCGGGGGTTGGAGAAGTATTAGTGGATATGTGATCACACCTTATAACCTATGATTTAGTGTAGCCCGTGATAGTTAGAAGATCATGCAACTCACGTTTGATTACGCTAGAATACCTTTTATATGGCCTATGCTAGGCCCAAGCCTATCACATTATCTTACTAATATTTTAAGGCACATCTATTATATTATTTTCTTTATTCTAGTTCATTACATTGATGTTCCTCAATATATTGTTCACAGTTTATTGCCATTATTTATCATAATGGTCTTTCTCATGATAATTTCTTAGTTCAGTTACTTCCATCATTTATTTTTATTGCTATTATTGTTTCATAGTTTCTATCAATTATTGGAACTGCTATTGGATTGTACTTCGCTCCAATCCTGACTGGATATTTTTTTTACATAATTCATTAGAGGACTGGTGTCCTACGTACTGCGGGCCGCGGAATGGCGAGCCAGTTGAGATAGCACCCGTAGAGCCTATTGAGATAGTACTAGCCGTCGATGAGACTTAGCTAGTTCATTTATGATATTGCATATGTCAGTTAGATACTCTTGGCATTGTATTATATTTGAGCTCATTGAGTTATGTTTTGACTATTGGACTTGTGATGTATTTGACTATGTATTTGTTTCCTTCTTTTTCGTATCATGCCATGTCTTCCTCTAGTTTATTGTTGTGATTGAGTATTGTTTACTATTATCATATTATCATATTATCCTCCATTTGGTAGTTGAGATATCCTGACAGGTACATTAAATATATTGTGTGAGATGTTTAGCTAGTATTATTGACCTATACAGCATTCTACCGTCGATGCGACGGTGTTGGCTAGAAGTACCCACGTACTTGTGCCCTTACACCGGGTGCGGGTCGTGACATTATCGCCAAAAAATATCATCGTCGATGTCTACAAGAGTTGGAAGTACTTGACGAAAAAAGCCTCTTGGGTCAGCAGCACATTGAGCTATATCAAGCACGACTCTCCGGGGCCTTCAACAAAAAGGTGAAGGGAAGGACATTCTAGGTCGTGATCTCATCCTAACCATAAGAAGATCGATATCATGATCCATAAATAAGGCAAGAAAATTTTAACCCAAGTGGGAGGGTCCCTTTGTAATGGAGACGGTCTACTCTAGCGGTGGATACAGGCTCTCTAAGCCTAATGGTGACTTGCTCATGATGCCAATCAACGACAAGTTCCTTAAGAAATATTATGCCTAAGTTAGACACACAAAAAAAGGGCAAAAAATGTGTGTCATTTCTAACCCTATTTGAGGGACATAAAAGTGTAACGTTCACTGCTGACGTATTCCCCAGCTAAATATTTATATACGTCGTACGTGGACAAATCTATTATCCTTATTTGGGAATCCTAAGTACTTAAGGGATAATGGGTCCTTAAAAATTCTTCCAGGCAAGTAGTTCACGTCCACATCACCTCTGAGCTATAAGCTTTTTTTCCTATCAAAAGAAGGCTGTCACGTCCATACTACATCTGACTCATCCTTTTTGTTCTTATCTCCACAAAATTTTTATAAAGCAAGTAATTCACGTCCATGTCACCTCTGAACTATGAGCTACCCATGTTCCCCAGTAGAGTAAAAAAAATAATCATGTCCATATCACAAAATATCCTTTTATCTCCGCGAAATACCTTACCCTATTTGTACTCATCAGCTACAAGTAAGCTTTCTTGCCTATCGATTTTGCACCATAATGTCCAAACCATCGCAAATTGTATCTCCTTTAAGATTTTTCCATAAGAACTTCTCTAACCTATCATGTTCATATTACCTCTGATAAGGTCTGTTAATCGCAAGTTATGGTACTATACTACGTCCATAATACCTCAGGTAAAATAGTCGTAACCACGATACACACAGCAACAAAAATGTTCTAAAAGAAAAAGAAAATTTTTTATTGATATTCAAGATTATGAGTACATATGATGGAAGTCCATTATATTTTAGATTTTTATTGATATTCATGATCATGAGTATATTAGAAAAGAAGGAGACCCCTTTGTGCTACTTTTGGAACCAACGCGTATAAAGCCGGCAGCTCAACGTATTCTGGTTCATCACTTCAGCAAGACTCCTTAGTGCAAGACACAGTAAAAGGAAAAGTATCAATACGGATCAATAGCAAGAGGGCTTGCAACACAGAGATGATCCTACAGACCAAATTCTGTCGTATGAAAGGATGCGCATAGAAATCTCGGTTGGAATGATAATCCCAACCCGGTATCAGTGATGCCCATATACGGGGAGTAGCTACAATGAGCTAGAATGGAAGATCGCAGACAATCTTATGGATAATGTGTTTATTCACAACGAACAACGGTAACTATGATATCCTTCCATGCTCCATTAGGACCCAAGCAATCTATGACAGTCCTTGCAAGACGAGCACACAAAAAGTCAGAATGTTTGCAAGAAAAGACCAATAAAAAGGCATGTACCTACATGATCATGCGTTATTTTGCAAGCTAGCCATCTATGCGCTTAGGGGAGACATGCATAGGCACCAAGTCCTGCATATACACGGGTAACCGACACAGTGCAGAAGCGAATGCAACCATGCAGCATGCCTTAGATGAGTGTCAGGAGACAGCGTCGCCCATGACGCCGAAGAAAAATTATTGTCGTCAACGCATCTTCAGGACGAAGCCCTTCGTCAAGGACCATGCGCATTGAGCTGTGTAGAGCAACTATCGAAGTGTCCTCGTTAACAGAAAGCACAAATTTCTCTCATTACCTCCACCGATGACAGCTAGATGGTCGACCATCATAGGGAGAGGATCGACGAACCACTCGACCGATCTCCCCATACTTGGCTTCTGTAAAGACATTACGCGAAGGAGAAAAATATTATTTTCTCTCATCCTTAGCTCTCTATTTATATGCAAGAAAGTCATTAATGGCTCTCGAGTGGTTTGGTATCCAAGCCGCGGAATGAACCCTACAATTAATCCCTGCCTAGGGAATAGAATAAAGGTGGTCAAAGAGTTTGCATCATTTGACAACATGTTAGCAGCATAGTAACCTCCCATGCTCCAAACAATTAGATGCGCCAAGCAGGAGAATGTTTCATACATGCGTTGAAGCAGCCCATGTGCCTATCTGCCCCATGCTTCTATTTAAAGTATTCCAAACTTAAATTTGATAAAATTTAAGATTATAAACTTTGAAGAGGGTCTTATAGAAGCATGTAAAATCTATACCATACGCCAAAAATAATTACAGAGCCTTGCGCCAAAAGGGTCAAAAAGCCATATGCCAAATAGAGCCAGAAGCCATACGCAACAGACAATTACGTTCATGCGCTATAGTCAGCAATGAGCCATCAACAGCACAAGTAGTATTCCCATGTTCCAGCAGTGCCATGCGCCACTACTACCCCAATGATCTCCATGCGCCAGGCAGAAGTATTCCCAAGGTGCAATCAAAATCGTTATAAACTAGGGCATGACATGTGTCACGAGTATTATGGGCATCAGCAATCCCAGATTTTGAATGACCACATGGCAGCCTATTGCAACATATACCGCCATATGAAAGCATAAGATGTGCACATGCATGCATGTATATTGCCATCTCAAGGCTACAAATAGTGGGTGTTTCTCAATAAGAAAAATAGGGAGAAAAAAAAGAGAGAAGAAGAAGACAGAATCACCTCGAGGGAAACCCATTAAGTCGCATACTCAAGCTCCCCGAAGCCTCATCACCCTCCTTGGTCCCGGATCATCAACGAAGGAAAAGAGATGCTACAGTGCTTGATCTTCACCATCACACTTGCCCAGATTTTTATTTTTATTTTACCTAGACTCTACGCATTAGAGATTCTTTTAAACTATTTGTCTATCCCCAATCAATTCAAAGTTTGTTCAACTTTCTCCCGAGTGTTGTCTTGGCGATGTCGACAAAACCGTGGCTTAAAAACTTCAAGCACAGTGGGAATTACGGTTCGAGCAACAAGAACCTCTTACTAAAGATGAGGTGGTGCAAGTTAATTTGGGCGATGACTCTACTTTTAAACCCGTCTTCATCAGCAAAAACCTCTCCATAGAAGAACGCAAATTCCTTATCTAGCTAGTAACGGAATACATCGACGTCTTCACATGGAGATATAAAGATATATCGGGCTTGGATCCTCAAATCATAATGCACAAGCTCAATATCCTGCCGGATGCAAAGCTAGTAATGCGACAACAAAGGCGGGTCCGTCCAGACATTATCGACGCAATCAAATCTATAGTAAATAAGCTGATATCAAGAGGCTTTATTCACGAAGAGAAATATGCAGATTTGGTAGTTAATATTGTTCCCGTCATAAAAAAAATGCTAAAATCTGAGTCTGTATAGACTTTTACGATTTGAACGCAGCTTGCCCAAAGGATGAGTTCCCCTTCCAATCACAAACGTAATAATTAAGAACACTTATGGTTTTGAGCATATATCTTTCATGGATGGGTTATCATAATACAATCAGATCAACATATTTCCAGATGACAAGAAGTATATGTCATTTTGAACATATGTTATTTCGAACACCGATAGGGGTATACTGTTCTACTGTATTGCCCTTCGGGTTGATGAATGTATGTGCGATATACCAGCGAGAAATGAGTACCATCTTACACGAACACATGTACAAGACAATTGAGTGTTATGTTAATGACATTATTATCAAGAGCTATTTCTAGGAGAACCACCTCCCTGACCTAAAGACAGTGTTCGACTTGATACGAGCGCACCAACTAAGGATGAATCCCACTAAGTCTTTTATGGGACTATCCAGTGGTAAGTTCTTGGGGTTTATCATAACTTCGAAGGGTATTCACATTGATCCTGAGAAGACCAAGGCTATCATTGACATGCACCTTCCAAAAAACCATCGAGAGCTTCATAGTCTGCAAGGAAGGTTAGAATACATTTAGAGGTTCGTAGCCAACCACTCTGGGTAATGTCAAGAACTACCTTACGAAGCCCCCAGTATTAGTGGCTCCAATCATGGGAAAACCCTTCCTGCTTTATGTACGAACAATTGATTACTCTCTCGGTTTATTAGCCCAGAAGAGTGATGCAGGTCATGAGCAGGACATCTACTACCTCAGTAGGACGATGATCGGCGCATAACATATTTACAACCCTATCGAGAAGGAGTGCCTTGCCCTGCTTTTTGCGGTTCAAAAGACCCGTCATTATTTAACTAGGCAAATAATCAATGTGATTTCATGAGTTAACCCCATCAGAGTCCTCATGACTAAGCCTGGGGTACTTAAATCTCGTTTAGCCACATGGGTAATACTACTGTCACCTTATGACATGGTATTTATCCCACAGAAGGCGGTTAAGGGCCAAAAATTGACTGACTTTCTGGCAGCTCCTCTGGTGCTAGAAACCTTGAAGCTTTATGATGAGATTCTAGACGAAGTATTAGAATCTAATACTATGATAGAAGAGTCAATATGGCCAATATTCTTCGATGGTGCTTGAATAATAGGGACCAAAGGCTTGTCGCTGGAGTAGGGGTGGTATTGATTTCTCCTGATAACCTGATCATCAATCGGGCTTATTCACTTACAGAGCCATATTCCAACAACGTGACAGAATAAAATGCCCTCATTTTTGGGCTCCAACTAGCTAAATAATTGGATGTGGACTACCTAGAGGCCTATGAAGATTCTAAAATAATAGTCAGTTTGGTCCGGGGCGAGTACAAAGTCTGTCACGAGGATTTACTCCCCTACCATCAAGAAACAATCGACATAATTTCCACTTTCACAGGATTCTTTATAGAACATGTACTGAGGCTGCAAAATATTAAGGCTGACGCTCTTGTCGGTCTCGCCGCTTCCTTGGCAGTCCCGATTAAGATCTAATAATTGGTCACAGTAGTCGGTCAAGAACTAGTATGCCCTAAGAACAACTTATGCTTGTGTCTAAGCCACTCTGCAGAGACAGAAGTCAACGACAAAGATTTGAGGCTTCCATTCATGGACTATGCGGTCTACAAAATCCTTCTAAATGACCCATAGGAGGCCACTTCCTTTAGAAGATTCTTCCACTGATTCTACTATGATACAGGCACTAAGATGTTTTACCATCGTTCCTATGACAGGCTCCTGCTACGATGTCTATCGGAGTAGAAGCTAAGAAAGCACTCCGTGAAGCTCACGATGGTGTTTACGGTGCGCACCAACCTGGCCCTAAGCTACAGGACCACCTCCGACGTATCGGCTATTATTGGCCAACTATGGTTGCATATGTCGTTGATTATGCAAGAAAGTGCAATATGTGTCAAATCTATCCTGACTTCATCCACCAGCCCTCTAAATTTTTACACCCCTTGGTTGTTTGAGGGGTGGGGTATGGACATCATCGGGCCAAACAGTCCACCTTCGTTTAAGGGGAACCGGTTTATCCCAGCTATCACAGATTACTTCTCTAAATAGGCGGAAGTTGTTTTGCTCGTAGAAGTGAAAACATCCAACGTGATTATTTTATAAAATATTACATCATCTACCACTTCATCTTGTCTTGCAGGATCATTTATGACAACAGTCCACAATTTGTAAGCCATGCTTTCTTTCGATTTTACGATAAAACTGTATCTAAAATATAGCTTCGACTGCCTACAATCTATTAACAAATGGATTGGCAGAAACATTCATCAAAACAATAATCAAGCCACACAAAAAGTTCGTTTCGTCCAACAAGCATAACTGGAACGAGAAGCTTGGCCAATGTCTATGGGCCTACCGTACGACGGTCCAAACTTCGACTAGTAGCACACCATTTTCTTTGATCTACGAAAGTAAAGTTGTGCTTCCCCTGGAAACCCAAATTCCTTCTCTCCAGGCAGCTCTCTCCAACCAGCTAACCGTCGAAGACAACAATTGTCGGCGTCTACAAGAGTTGGAGTCACTTGATAAAAAATACCTCTTGGCTTAGCAACGCATTAAGCTATATCAAGCACGACTTTCTGGGGCCTTCAGCAAAAAGGTAAAGGAAACCACAATCTTGGTCGACAGTCTCGTCTTAACAGTGAGAAGACCAATGGTTATGACCCACAGGTCGACATAAAAGTTCCAAGCTAAATGGAAGGGTTCATTCATAGTGAAGACAGTCTACTCCAATGGCGCATACAAGCTCGCTAAGCCTAATGGTGACTTGCTAATGATGCCGATCAATGACAAGTTCCTAAAAAATTACTATGCCTAAGTTAGGCATGCAAAAAAAGTATGTATTTTATTTTTTCTCTGGCATATAATTCAGCCCGTCTCCGCGATATGCGCAAAAATCTATTATCCGTACTTGGGAGTCCTGAATACGCAGTGGATAATAGATCCTCAAAATTCTCTAAGGAAAAAAGTTCACGTCCATATTACCTTTGAACTACAAGCTACTCGTTTTTCTAGTAGGGTATAAGAAAACAGTCATGTCAATATTACCTCCGACTCGTTTCTTTCCTACCTACCGGTTTTGCACCAAAATATCCCAACAAATGATGTCTCAATTAAGATTTTTTCGTAGAACTACTATAACCTATCATGTTCATATTACCACTGATAGGGCCTATTTATCATGAGTTATGATAGTATACTACATATATATTACCTCTAGTATGATATTTGTAACCACGATACACACAACAACAAAAAAGTTCTAAAAGGAAAAGAAATTTTTTTATTGATATTCAAGATCACGAGTACATTTGATGGAAGTCCATTACATTTTAAAAGGATTTCATTGATATTCAAGATCACGAGTATATTTGAAAAAAAGGGACCCCTCTGTGCTGCTTCTGGTACCAACACAAGTAAAGCGGACAACTTAATGCATTCTGGGTCATCGCTACAGCAAACTCCTCAGTGCAAGCCACAATACATAGAAAAGAATCCAAACTAATATAGGTTACAATACAGAAATAGGACTGTTCAAAATAGCATAAACCCATCTCCATCGTATGAAAGGACCAATAGAAGTTTCGGTTGGGAAGCTAATCCTAACCATGTAATTATGATGGACATATACGAGGAATAGCTACAGTGAGCTAGGTTAGAAAATTATGTACAATCTTCTGGGTAATGTGTTTGATCATCACGAACAACAAAACTTAAGATATCCTTCCATGCTCTATCAAGACCAAGGCAACCCAAGGCAACTCCCGCATGACAAGTACACAGACAAGTCAGAACACTTGCAATAAAGGCAGTAAAATAGAAGATACTGGAAAGTCAGAAGCAAGTTACCCATGCGCATGGATATCATGAGCATAGATTAAATATCTGGTATATATACGCATCTCGGCCATAATGCATGTTATTGACACGGAGCCCCCCAAGAGAGATGCTCGCATCCATACGGAGAGTTGTCACACATAGCCTTCCAACGCATGCTTCCGATGAACATCCTGAGACAGTATCATCCATGCGCTTAGTAAATTATTCCTGCCATCAACGTATCTTCATGTCGAAGCCTTTCGGTAATGGCCATGCGCGTCAAGCCATGGGGTTTGTCTGCGCATGTTCTTGGAGATTCTTTGTCCATACAAAATAGACTGTGTGATAGTGTTTGTTTGTTTTATGAAAGATGAGACAAGAGTTTTTTGTTTACCTTCAGTAGTGGCAGCCGAACGGTCGACCATCAGAGGCAGAGGATCGACAAAGCGCTTGACCAAAATTTTTGAGTTCGACTTTCGCAAGGGCATCTTGTGAAGGAGAAATATTTCTCTCTTTCTCCTGTGGCTCCTATTTATAAGCAAGGATGGCCATTAAAGTTTCCAGAGTAGTTGGGCACCAAGACCAAGGAATGAATCTCGCATTCAACGAATGAACCAACGCCTAAAAAAATGGAAGAGCGGGTCAAATGGGTGATTTGAAAACCTTGTAACAAGCGTTGGGACTCTGCCAGCACATGGCTTAAGGGAAGACAACTCAGCAGACAGGTCATGCGACAGACGGTTCGTTTCTCGCATGACCTAGCTACTGCGATATCTTCTGCAACAACAAACGGATGTACTGAAGTAGCCCTTGCGCCTTCATCATCCATGCTTTTGTTCAAAGTATTCCAAACATAGTTAAGTTCAAAAACTTTGAAGAGGGTCTTGTAGAAGCATAAAAAAATCTATACCATACGTCCCATGCAACCATAAGCCATACGTAGTCATGCGCCAAATGCAATCAAAGGCCACGCGCTGAGGGCAGCTAGGGCCATGCGCTAAAGGCAAACATGCACCAAATGTAGTCAAAGACCCTATGTTGAGGGCAGCCAAAGTTATGCGCTAAAGGCATTCATGCGCCAAATATAATCATGAGCCATCAACTCACAGGATACTTCAAAGTGTGCGACGCCTACGTCATCACAATGAAGGTCCCATGTGGTAGTATTCCTCATGAGCTAGAGTTTTCATGTGGCAGTGTTTCCTTAAAAATTACACGCAATCAAATTTTTAAGTTATTAACAGTCAAGATCTTCAAGCAATCAGTGCATGATACGTGTCGCATGAATTATGGGCATTAGCAATCCCAGATCTTAAATTGCTACGTGGTTGTCACTAGCATATTTTCTAGGAAAGGGTATTTTGGTCAATTCATAATTAATTAAATTTGTGCATGTTGTAAATATTATTTATTATATTATTTATTTATTGTTAGATGTTATTATATAATTTTGGACTTATTTTAGTAAACCTAAATTGTTAGATTAGATCCATAGACCAATATTTTATTCTTGTTAGAATTGAGCCCAATAGTAAGCACATTCATTAGGAGGATAAATTAATTAGTTAAACCAATTAGATTAGAACCTTCCTTCTTTAATTAATTTCTTCATGACAAGCCCCATGGGGTATTGGGGATATTTTATAGTAGCTTGGAGGAGGGGGTAGAGGTCGGCCTAGTAGAGGGAGGAGATACTCTCTTTCTCTCTCTCTCTCTCTCTCTTCATTTTTTATTCCAAATCTAGATCTAGAATTTCCCTCTTCCAAATTCCTTCATCCCTACACCAATTTTTACCCAAAATTCTTTGCAATTCCTTTCCTACTCATCATTGGAGGCTTTTAGAACAAGGAGAAAGCAAGAATCTACAAGGAGGAGCAAGGATCTACAAGTTGAAGGCTCTTGACACTCATTTGGATTTTGTATTGGGAATCCATCTCCCAATAGGTACAATTCAGTTTTTTCTCTCTAATTAGACTATAAATCTACAATTTAATTATTAGGAACCCTCCCATTTACTAAGGCTACCCATAGGAAGTAAAATTAGGTTCATAGGAGGCATATGGAGAAAGTTATGTGGTATTTTGTGTCACTTTTGGGGGAATTTTGAGATTGGAACATCTTGTGTTTGGCAATAGGTCAATTAGACCAAATTAGCATATGTTTTATTGTGTGTGACTAGTAACGTGTCCACAATTAGATACGTGTAGGCTGTATCCCAATAATTTGGTGATACGGGTTAATTTTGGAGTTTTTCTTCCGACACGGGTGTTTGAGCATGTCAAATTTTAATACGGGCACGTAGTTGAGTAGCTAACACTTCGTGCTGCTTCTAATTATAATTTTAGACTTTCTCGTGTCCTTCGGGTTACGTTTGGTGGTGTGGTGGAGCTGTATCGCAAGCGTATCATAGATTGAGTGTGATACGGGCGTGGTACACTCCACGTGTTTGATACTTTGCTTTACAATTCAATTTAACTTTGTTATAGCTATTAGAATATTGTAATTATAATTGTTATATGATATTCCAATATATATATAGTTATGTGTATGTTCTATATTTTATTTTGATGTGTTGGTGGTCATGAAAGAATAGGAGAGTGGATGTGCATCATTAGTTTTGTTACATGTGAGCTAGAGGTGGGAAGTTATAAGCATAAGCATTGATAAGCAGGCCGAGAAGCAAAAGCAGTAGCAGTAAGCATAAGAAGCGAGAAGCAACAGCAGAAGCAGCAAGAAGCAGCAGCAGAAGCAGCAAGCTGCAACAGCGAGAAGCAGCAAGCAGTAAGCTGCAACAGCGAGAAGCAACAAGCAGTAAGCTGCAGCAGTAGCAGCAACAAGTAGTAAGCGGCAGCAGCGAGAAGCAGAAGCTGCCGCAGCATAATCAATAAGTAGCAGTAGTGATAAGTAGAAGTAGTAGCAATAAGCCATAGTAGTTTGAGTGCTTAGAAATTAGGTTGTAGATAAGTTAAGTTAAGCTAGTTAATAAGCTAAGTTAGTTTATATTGATAGTTAGTAATGTATATATTGTTAGTCAGTTAAGTATATATATATGAGAGAGATGTATATATAAGCACTAGTTAGCATTGGTTAGTATTATTTCTATATTACCTTGAGTTACACCAAGATAATGAGAGTTGAAGTATGTTGGGTATGGGTATTAAGTATCCAAAGGGGTATGTTAGTATATTAGTTTAGTATAGTATTGTTATAAGTATAAATGCGTGCTAGTGTATAGTGAGGTATTTTTGTCACTACCACATTCCAGAATAGGGGTATTTTCGTCTTTTCATTTATTTAATTTAATGTGTTAATATTGCATGATATTTATTTATATTTAATTACTGTGATTTTAATTAGTTGTTGTACCTTACCGTTGCTTCGATATTTGAAGCACTACACTAGCTTTTGCCTTCCCACAAAATTTATACCCTTGTCCTAGACGTGCCAGCCTTCTATTTTGGTCTTTGTGTAACTCATAATTTTGCCTTCTTGTGCTTCATTTTAGTCGCACAACATTCGTCGTAAACAATTATATTTAATTCTAAATAAATCTAATTTTGTATCCTTGTCCGTTCCAATCGAAATTGGAGACACAATCTTGACCCTTTTTGTGCAAACCAAATTATGATAATGTTTTACTCTGAGTCTTCCACATCCATAACACATGTGTCCCGCCTAATTTTAACCCCATGTACTTCTAATTAATTTTAGAACACCTATTATATTAATTTTAATTAAATTAATCCAAAACCCCACTTTGTGTAATTTTCCAATTTTTATGCAAAAGTGCATTGAGGTGTCCATACCCCATTGGACCAACACATGAAGAAATCCCATTTTCCTTCATGTGATTTTTTTCCATAATTTTTTGGAGCGTATAACACTCAACATCAACCCTCATTAAACCTTAGCCTTCCATTTTGAAACAATGCAATCCTAGTCCTCCAAATATCTACATGTAAAAGCCAAAGCCACATTCCAAGGAGTGTTGACCGGCCCAACTACCTAGGTCAACACCCAACCCTACTTTTCTACATATATATATATATATATATATATATATATTTATATATATATATATAACTTTTCTTATTTTTTTTATTCACCCTAATACCTAAACTATTCCTAGTTGTAACCTGACACCCTCTCCTGTTCATCTTCATCACCCCTCCTCCCGCCGACCGGAGCACTCGCTGTTGAACCGCCAGCACCACCGCCTCCGTTCACCATCTCATCCATCACCTTCATCCCTGTCGACCCGATCGCCTGGATCCCGACCCACCCGACACCACTGGACCTGACTCGCCTGAGATACCGCCGTGGCCATCCATCATCCCGACCGCGTCGACCTCCTGCATTGAGCAACACCCCGTTGTTTCCTCCCCTCAAGATCGCCTGAACCATCTTCTTACATCCCTCGACGACAGCAGTACCTCCCGATCTAGACTGAACGCTGCCATCCCCGTTAAACCGCCGTTCTCTCCTCGACAATACAGCTCCTCGACGACTGAATCCCTCAATGATTGAACGTCGCCTGCACGCCATCGTCTTTACCAAACTCGATAACCCAGACCTCAACCCGATGCCACCCTCGTCGTGACTTCCCTTGACAGCCCGCTGAACCGATCCCCTCATGACTCGACGTCGAATACTCCCTCGTGCACGTGCATGCCGAGACCAAGGTGCGAAGTATTTCTCTTATGATTTTGTTCGTGTGTGAATGATGTTAAGATTTAGCGTGTTGCTTCATGCCAAATTCGTTAGATATTGATTGCTAGACGCCATGCAAATATACCCAACTCGTATGCGCATACTTATGCGTATGAGTATTATATTTAAATTGGTATATATATATTTGCCATGGGGAGCTCCAGTATTATTCGTACCGAAGAAGGATGGTACGGTACGCATGTGTATCGATTATAGAGCTCTGAACAACCTCACTATCAAGAACAAATACCCGCTGCCGAGGATAGATGATCTTTCGATCAATTGAGCGGAGCGAAGGTGTTTTCAAAAATAGTCTTGAGGTCAGGCTATCACCAGGTGAAGGTGAAGAGAGAAGACATACCGAAGATAGCCTTTCGGACCAGATATGGCCAGTTTGAATTTATGGTAATGCCGTTTGGTTTAACCAATGCACCAGCAGTATTCATGAACTTGATGAACAAGGTATACCACCAGTACCTTGACAAGCTCATAGTGGTGTTCATCGACGACATTCTTGTGTATTCGAAGACCCCAGAGGAGCACGAAGAGCACCTGAGGATGGTCTTGGAGACCCTCAGGAAGGAAGAGTTGTATGGGAAGCTTTTAAAGTGTGAGTTCTTCCTTGACAAGGTTGAATTTCTTGGACATATTGTAACGGATGACATAATTTCACTTAACCCAAAGAAGATAGAGGCAGTGGAGTCATGGGCTACCCCCAATTCGGTAGCAGAGATCAAAAGTTTTCTCGGACTAGCAGGATACTACAGAAGGTTTGTACAAGACTTCTCCAAGATTGTAGAACCAATGACTAGGCTGACCAAGAAAGATGTGGATTTTGTCTGGACAGAGGAATGTTAGGCCGCGTTTGATGAGCTGAAGAAGAGATTGATGACAGCTCTGATTTTGGCGTTGCCATAAGGGACAGGTGGATTCACTATCTACAGTGATGCTTCAGGAAAAGGTTTAGGATGCGTTCTTCAGCAGCACGGGAAAGTAATTGCCTATGCTTCAAGAAAATTATGCCCTCATGAAAAGAACTACCCCACTCACGATTTGGAGTAAGAAGCAGTTATCTTTGCTCTAAAGCTGTGGAAACACTATCTGTACGGAGTGCGTGTGGAGATCTTCATAGACCACAAGAGCGTGAAGTACGAGTTTACACAGAAGGAGCTGAATATGAGACAGAGGAGGTGATTAAAATTGATAAAAGACTTTGATATCTTAGTACCACCCAAGAAAGGCTAACGTAGTCGCCGATGCCTTGAGCAGGTATCTGATAGCTATGTACTTGATAAAAAATAGATATTTATTGGCCGATCATGAGAGCTTGGGAATTGAAGTGGTTATTCCAGGTATTGAGATTCAGATATGGGGATTGCAAATACAATCAGAGATGATGGATAAAATTAGAGCTGCACAGTATGATGATGAGACTCTGAGGAGTATCAGGGCACAAGTTCGGACAGGATTGACAGACGACTTCACTATTATGGATGATGGATATTTACGGCATGGCACGAGGATGTGTGTGCCAAGTGGAGAGCTGCACGAAGATGTTTTGCAAGAGGCACATCGCTCTCAGTACTCGATGCATCCCAGTGCCAACAAGATGTATCAAGATCTGAGGGAACACCTATGGTGGTATGGTATGAAGCACGAGGTAGCACGCTTTGTATCCCGATATTTAGTGTGCTAGAAGGTAAAATCAGATCGATAGAGGCCAGGTGGATTGCTTCAACCTTTACCCATTCCAGAATGGAAGTGGGAGCACGTGACTATGGACTTCATTTCAGGGCTTCTACGTTCTCAAAGAGGAAAGGACACGATTTAGGTCATCATGGATAGGTTGACCAAATCAGCCCACTTCTTACCATTCAAAGTGGGTACAGCGACAGAAAAGTTAGCAGAGATGTACGTATGATAAATTATCAGATTACATGGAGTTCCTGTAAGCATTGTCTCAGATTGGGATAGTCTTTTTACTTCCTATTTATGGAGAGTCTGCAGGTTAGTTTGGGCACTCAGCTCAAGTTCTGTACCACCTATCACCCCCAAACAGACGGGCAGTCTGAAAGGACTATTCAGACTCTTAAAGATATGCTACGTACTTGCATTTTGGATCTCAAAAGTTCTTGGGAGGATCATCTACACCTAGTAGAGTTTGCTTACAACAACAGCTACCAGGCCAGCATTGAGATGTCATCATTCGAAGCTTTATATGGACGAAGGTGTCGTATACCGTTATCTTGGGATGATGTTGGAGAGAGAGCTTTGTTAGGACCAGAAATGGTCGTGGATGTAGCAGAAAAGGTGAAGCTTATCAGAGACAAACTGCGAGTGGTGCAGGGCAGACAGCGACATTGGGCCGATAGCCACCGTAGACCCCTAGAGTTTCAGGTATAGGTTTTGTTATTTTAGTTTGTGATTGTTTTGTTTTAGATTGCGTGTTAAGACTGTTTGTTCTAATTTAGCGATTTGGTGTTCCTACGGATATCTCTGACACGAGGCACAATTTATTTTGGTAGAGACGGAAAGCTTAGTCCACGATACATCGGACCTTTTGATATTCTTGCAAGGGTCGGTACGTGGCAGATCCTAGTCACGTACTAGATCACTCGTAGATCGAGGTTGGACTGACTCTCAGCTATCCTAAACAGCCCGTGGAGATCTTGGATCATAGGGAGAAGGTACTACGGAACCAGACTATTTCTTTGGTTCGTGTTGCATGGAGACATCACTCTCCATACGAGTCAACTTGGAGAGAGAGGACGAAATGCGCGAGCAGTACCCTTATCTCTTCGAGACTTGAGGTATAATTCCTTGTTTGATTGTTTGTTCTTGTGCTAGTTTCTTTTAAATTCGAGCACAAAATTCTTTTATGGAGGGTAGACTTGTCACTACCACATTCCAGAATAGGGGTATTTTCGTCTTTTTATTTATTTAATTTAATGTGTTAATATTGCATGATATTTATTTATATTTATTTGCTATAATTTTAATTGGTTGTTGTACCTTACCATTGCTTCGATATTTGTAGAACTACACTAGCTTTGCCTTTCTTCAAATTTTATAACCTTGTCCTAGACGTGCTAGCCTTCTATTTTGATCTTTGTGTAACTTATAATTATGCCTTCTTGTGCTTTATTTTAGTCGCACAACATTCATCGCAAACAATTATATTTAATTCTAAATAAATCCAACTTTGTATCCTTGTGCGTTACAATCAAAATTGGAGACACAATCTCGATCCTTTTTGTGCAACCCAAATTATGATAATATTCTACTTTGAGTCTTCCATATCCATGACACTTGTGTCCCGTCTAATTTTAAACCCATGTACTTCTAATTAATTTTAGAACACCAATTATATTAATTTTAATTAAATTAATCCAAAATCCTACTTTGTGTAATTTTCTAATTGTTGGGCACTTTTATGCAAAAGTGCATTGAGGTGTCCACACCCCATTGGACCAACACATGAAGAAATCCCATTTTCTTTTATGTAATTTTTCTCCATAATTTTTTGGAGTGTGTAACACTCAACATCAACCCTCATTAAACCTTAGCCCTCCATTTTGAAACAATGCAATCCTAGCCCTACAAATATCTACATGTAAAAGCCAAAGCCCCTTTCCAAGGAGCGTTGACCGGTCCAACTACCTAGGTCAACACCCAACCCTACTTTTCTATACATATATATAGAAAACTTTTCATATTTTTTCATTCACCCTAATACCTAAACTATTCCTAGCAGTAACCTGACACCCTCTCCTGTTCATTTTCATCACCCCTCCTCCCGCCGACCGGAGCACTCGCCGCTGAACTGCCAGCACCACCGCCTCGGTTCACCATCTCATCCATCACCTTCATCCCTGTTGACCCGACCGCCTGGATCCTGACCCGCCTGACATCACCAGACCCGACTCGCCTGAGATCTGGCCGCGGCCATCCATCATCCCGACCTTGCCGACCGCCTGCACCGAGCAACATCCCGTAGTTTCCTCCCCTCACGATCTCCTGAACCATCTCCTCCCATCCCTCGACAATAGCCACACCTCCCAAGCTCGACTGAACGCTGCCATCACCGCTTAACCGCCTTTCTCTCCTCGACAGCATAACTCCTCGACGGCTGAATCCCTCGACAACTGAACGCCACCTGTACGCTATCATCTTCATCGAACTCGACAACCCAGACCTCAACCCGATGCCACCCTAGTCGTGACTTCCCTCGACAGCCCGCTGAACCGATCCCCTTACGACTCAATGTCGAATACTCCCTCGTGCACGTGCATGCCGAGACCAAGGTGCGAAGTATTTCTTTTATGATTTTGTTCGTGTGTGAATGATTTTAAGATTTAGCATGTTGCTTCATGCCAAATTCGTTAGATATTGATTGCTAGACGCCATGCAAATATACCCAACTCGTATGCGCATACGTATACGTATGAGTATTATATTCAAATTGGTATATATATATATATAGATATAGAAATATATAAGAAGTTAAATGCTAATACTAGTTAGGAATATATATATTTGTATATATACTGTATGACCCTAGTTTAACTGTGGATTTTCCCGTATAATTTTATTGACCATGTGACCCTGAATATTGTGAGTTCACTGTCTTATGTACACTGACGTACTGGCAGACATATATTAGTGATTGACTGTCTTATTATGCACAATATTTAAGGACGTGACACCCGTGCAGCTAGACGCACGCTTGACCCTACTAGATGACCAGTAGCACCCCTAGCGTAGTCTCTGAGTTCAGTGTATTTATGATTGTGTGTATGTTAGTGTATCGATTGATGCAATATTATTATTAAATGATGTCTATAGGACTGTTGGATTATTCAGATAAGACCTCGGAAATAGGATATTGGTATTTCCAGCAAAGGACCACAGGCGAGTACATTCTCTGACAGTTTTCTTTATGTTGATTATCTCTATGATTCTAGTTGTATAGCGTACATGATTCTGACACTATGTATACACGAGTTGGCATTATTGAGACCGATCACGAGGAGTCGTGACTTGGAATCCATCGTGCTACCTAGGAACGGGGAGATATTAGTAGCTTATGTGATCATACCCAACTCTACATGCATCGTAGCTAACCCACACCTCACGTCGGTGCAGCCTGACCATTACATGCCTCATAGCCTGTTATATGTGATTAGCCTGACTATTGATCTCATCATAGCTATCCGGATGGTTCGCCTGACCTTACATGAATCATAGCTAATCATATATAACAAGCCTAATCAGTCCCAAGTTGATCACATGATATGCTGATGTTTCACACACTTAGCTAGATAGTTTATACATGTATCTCTAGTTTATTGATCTAGCATTTCTCTATGTTCTAGTTATTGTTCTAACATTCACTTATATTCTAGTTCATTGTTCTAGCATGTACTTGTATTTCTGTTCATTGCTAGTTGTACCATTGATGATGACATATGCTCTAGTATTTCTATTTCCAGTATTTTATTATCTCCAGTATTGCTTATTGCTAGTATTTATATCCATCTTGTATTTCTTTACACTGTATTATTGTAAACCCTCTTATCCAAAATTAGGCCTACTTGACTTAGATAGAAAATTAGGGCTAGTTGAAAACCAATTAGAATTTAGAACACAGCATTTTATTTAATTATGCAATATTTATGACACGTAGCGCACCTTACCGTTGCTTCGATGATTGGAGCACTACACTAGCCATTGCCTTGCTACAAATTTCATAACCTTGTTTTAGACGCGCCCGCCTACTATTCTGACCCCGGTGTAACTTATAATTATACTTTCTTGTGCTACATTTTAGTCGCACAACATTCGTCGCAGACGTTATTAATTAAGTCTAAATAAAATACGGCTTTGTACCCTTGTGCGTTCCAATCGAAATTGGAGACACAATCTTGACCGTTTTGTGCAACCCAAAAATATGATAATATTCTACACTGTATCCTCTATGTCCCTGACACTTGTGTCCCACCTAATTTTAATCCCATGTACTTCTATTTAATTCTAAAATATCATGCGCACTAATTTTAATTAATTAAAACCCAATTTCCATCTTTGTAGAATTTTCCCAATTGTTGGGCGCTTTTATGCAAAAACGTATTAAGGTGTCCCCACCATTGGACAATAAATGAAGAAATCCAACTTTCCCCTTCATAGGAATTCTTCCATTATTTTATGGAATATATAACGTGCACATCACCCCCATTTAAATTCTAGCCTTGTATTTAATTAATGCAAATTCTATCCCTTCCAACATCCCCATGTGAGCCCAAGGCCCAACTCCTAAAGATGTTGACCAAGTCAAACCTTTTTAGGTCAACCCAACACCATGTATAAATAGCTCCCTTTCTTTATTTTTCTATGTCACGACCCGCACCCGGTTTAGGGGCACGAGTGCGTGGGTACGTCCAGCCTACGCCGCAGCATCGGCGGTAGAACGCTGTCAAGGTCTTGATACTATCTAACTACTGTCACGCAAGCATCCAATCTCCATTAGGAGGCACGGATGACACCATTAAGATGAACACATACTCAATCACAGGATTACAGCACGATGAGATTTCGAATAATAAAACTAAATTAAACACAACACAAGTCCACAAGTAAAATTCTAACTCAACAATATCCAAGAATCATCAAAATGCCGGAGACAAATCCGGTACCAAATAGACTGTTAAAAGAACTAACTAAAAATAGTAATTTCCAGCTAGACCTCCTGGAATCTCAACTACTATCAAGTCTGCAGCTACTCACCATAAGTGTTGGACAGCGGTCCTCTAAGGCATAGTCTGGAAAAATATTTCCAGTCAGGAAGGAGCAAAGCACAATCTCAAATAACAGTTCCATTAATTGATAATGTCTATAATACAATAAAACATGTCATGCTAGCTACTGAGAAGACAGTGAAATAAATGCAATGGCAATTTAAGAGAGACAGGCAATGTAAAGAGACAGGCAATAGGCAATTATGAAACAGTCCGTGCATGTATGAAAATGAAAAGAACAAAAACAGTATCATATACGGGTGATGTAGTATATGATTAAAAATAGGGAACTGTAATATATTCTAGGTGTTTGAAATAGTAGCTTCAAAATGTGATCGGCTTGGGAACATGTACGATAGCTACAGGGCCTGGCTAATCATGGGTGAAGAGCATGATTAACACTTACAATTTCTATACTACAATAAGAGGTTATAATCACATTTCTTACTAACTACTTCCCCGCCCCCAACTAGTACTGTGGATCCAACCATGACACGTCACGATACACGAGCAAGTCAAGTCTATCATGTACGATGTCTAAATATACATGTCGTGTACAATGTCAATACGATAATCAAGGTAACATCTCATGACTGCAGATCCAAGCTATACTAGTCCGTGTAGCACAGTGTCAAAGATTCAGATGTAACATTTCATGATTGTTGAACTTATAGAAATTATCAAGAATTGGAAGTTATCAGAGAATGTACTTGCCTTGGGTCCTTAGCTGGTGTTTATGGATGTCCTGTTCCAGAGTATCCCCTGGGTAAACCAACAGTCCTAAAAACATATCACAATAACACTTGTATCAGAAGCTACGCTAACACACAGTCTATAAACACTGGCCTCAGGGCCATGCCAGGCAGGGCACTAGTCAACTAGGGTTACCTAGTAGGGGTACATATATAAATATACATATCTACTCAGAAAATATTAATACCAATTTAAATACGTATATAATATATATATATAATTATACCAAAATATATGTTATGCCACATTTATTTATATATGCCAAAATGTTTTTAGACATATACCAAAATATACATATTAAAATATATTATTTAATTCGTACACATACACAATTACATACCAATATACATATATATATATATACCTTAATTAATACATACTTATACAATTATTTAAATAAAAATACATGATATACTTATTCATATTTAAATACATCCATTACATATTTTTAATCATTAATACCTACCATACATATATTTGAAATACAAATATGTACATACCAAATTGAATTTATACCATATATATACCAATTAAACATACATTGAAAATATGCTAAGTATATATATATATTTAAAATACTTAGAGTAGAACACGTATTTATATCTACCAAATTAAACACATATACAATATATATATGTATATACATTAAAAACATGCCAAGGGTTTATAAAAATATATATATACATATATATATATGCCAATACATTATATATATGATATTAAATACTAAAACACATATTTAATACATGTTTAACATTTAATGAAAAATAAAATATACATGTACATATATTAAATTATACATTACCAATTTCTTATATACTATACATATTCATGTATACCAATACATTATTTTACATATGATATTAAATATGTATACGCAAAATATATATATATGTTTGCCTACATATACATAAAAATAGAGAACATTTGTATATATATATAAAATACACAATGCTATACATTTATTAATATATACTAAACATATACTAGTATATACATTAATTAATTAAATGCTATACACATACATGCTAATATTTACATACAATTAATATTAATAAAATAAATAATATATATATATTCATATTTTAAAATACATACATTACCAATTAATTTATATTAAATACACGCACTTGCATTAATCATATATACCTATACATTAATTTCTACAAATACACATACCTAATATATATACAATACATGTACATATTGCATTCATATACTAATTATATAGATATACTATACATATTAATTATACATACATTAACTATACACTATACATTATGTATACATATATATATATATATAGAAGGAGGGAGAGGAAGAAGAAGGAACCTTACAGGCTGATGTCGCCGGAGGACAGGGGAAACCGCCGGACTGGCTGTCGGTGAAGGAACAGCAGCGGGGAGATGGGCAGCGGGCCACCGGGTTCTGGGTGGATAGATGGATGGATGGGTGGACGGCTGTAGATGGTTGTGGAGGTGGTGATAGATGACGATGCTGGTGGTGGTGAATGGTGTAGATGATGGGGGAGTAGAGGTTGGCCGCCGGAGGAGATCGACAGTAGGGAGGAGGGTGGAGAGGACTTGGAGTCGCCGGCTGAAGGAGTTGGCCGCCGAGTGCACCGCAGAGGGAGGAGATGAGGGAAGGAGCACAGCCGGCCGGGCTGTCGCCGCGGGGAGCCGGGGTTGATGGAAGGAGGAGCACGAGCAACGGCGAGGGGAGGAGCCGCCGGGCTGAAGGGGGCTCGGCCGGGTGGCCGGGCCGATGCTCGTGAGGGGGAGTCGCCACCTGGGCCGAAGTATGTGAGGGGTTGAAGAACAGTAAGTCCCCCCCCCCCCCCTTAACTGATATTTGAATTCAAAAAAAATCAAACAAAAGAAGAAGAAGAAAAAGGAAGGAAAGAGAAGGGGAAAGGAAGAGGGAGAAGAAAAATTCCCACGGTTGGAGGCTTGAGGAATTTTGGAGGCTTGAGGTGGGGGAAAACCTAGGTAGTCTAGGGATTAGGGTTTGATGTAGATAGGACATGACATTAAATAGGGATGAGGGGATTTTGATGGAGGGTTGTGATTGACCCTCTAAATGAGTGGTCTAGATTGAACATGAGGAAAATAATTCATGTAGGGATGAGGGCTTTTAATAAAAAATTAATAGGCTCCCTCATTGGTTTAAAATAATTGGGTGAGGCCACAAAATGCCAAATTGCAATTTAGTCCCCTTAAATTTGGGAAATTGCACAAACACATGAAATGACGAAAATTTGGCGGGCGATTTGGTGTCCGATATTTTGTAGGGTCAGGGGGCGCTGTATGATCGGTATGGGCTCAATTTACAGGGCACTGGGATTAATATGGAATTTACGGAATCAGATAAAATGGTATCCTCAAATTAAATAGAATAAAATGCAAGTTGTGTTCAACAATTAATTAGGAGTACATGGGGCCAAAATCAGGTCAGGTCATCAATACCAAAAATGAAGAAGACTCAGAACAGAATATTTCCCTAATTTGGGCCGCACGAAAAATAGGTCAAGATTGCCTCCAATTTTCGATTGGAACGCACAACGATGCAAAAATAGGGATTTATAAAATAACGTCCGCGACGATTTTTGTGCGGCCAGAATTAATGTACAGAGGACATAATTATGAGTTGCAAAAATAGCAGAATTGAAGGCGGACATGTCTGGGGCAAGATGGTAAAATTTGTTGGAAGACAAAAGCTAGGGTAATGCTCCAAACATCGAAGCAAAGGTAATGCGCAAAATATTAAATAAAATACAGTAATTAATTACACCTCCAATAAATTAATTCTAAAATAAAATAATTAACTCCAGAATTCTATAATTCGGACAGGTGTTCGTTTACTGGGCTTCTAGGTCAACTCTGCTGGCTAAAAATAATGAACACTGCATCTAATACTATATTTAATTACACATCACATAATTATTAAATTAAATACTATTATGCAATAAATTAATTATAACTACAATAATATTAAATATTGCAAAAAGTCGAAAATACCCCTGTTTTCAGAATGTGGTAGTGACAAGTCTACCCACCTTAAAAGAATTTCGTCCTCGAAATTAAAATCCTCAAAGTAGTGTTTATCATACACATTATTATTCCCTTCAAATTTAAATTTATCATCCATGAAATCTCTTAATAATCCACAATGTCCTTTCGCAATTTCAAACTTTTAAAATTTATTGCATAACCTGAAAAATCCTCAAAGTAAAAATCAAAGTCCATCAAAATTTCCTTGAAAATTTTTGTTAATAATTCAATACTCGGAATTTAATATTCACTCCTTAAATTTGATTTTAATCAATGCACCGATATATAATGTAATCTCGCCCAAAAAGTTTGAATTAAACATTTATCCATCAAAAAATTTATTTCTCGATTTTTCCTCTTTCTTCAAAATACTTAACAACGCGATACTTAAGGGTTCTCCAAATGCAACATCCAAATATAACATTTTGAAAATTTCCATAACTTGCAATCAAATAATTATAGTGATAATCTCTCTAAAATTTCCAAATTAAAAACAACTTAAACATGTCATAACCTTTCCTGGGATTAATTAAACCACCAATTATGAAATATTAATTTCTTAACCCTCTATTTAAATCAATGGTCATCCTCGAATGTAATCATCTTGTTCCTCTTGTCAAGTAATAACCTCTTCATGAATCTTTACTACAGTCAACACCAATAATCACGGTCTAAGAAAATTCTTCCTATAGTCATATCACATACAATCTAGGGGGAACATACCCGGTTATGGCCTCATTTGTTATGGTGTTGCAGTCTATGTATCAGGGGTACTACTAACTACATTCTAACAAGAAAATCATGCATACAACTATTATACTAAGCAATCAATCAATCAATCAATCAAATAGATAGGAACAGAATGAAGGAAAGAACAGAAACTGCTAACACATTACCTGCAGTATCGGTCTCCTCGACCGTCATCGCAAATGCCCGCCCTGCTGGGGTGGTTCCCTTTGCGGGTGCTGAGCAATATACGGTTCCACAGGTAGCCTAACTGGATCTCTATAATCTGAAGCTACACGCTGGCCGGGGAGATAAGGGGCTATAAGACAATCCCTTACTCGATGTCCCGCAGTGCCGCAGTGTAAACAAAGTCCTAGCCTCGATCTACAGCTCTCCCAAAGGTGACCTGGCTTCTTACAGAAATGACAAGTCTGCTGTGTCTCTCTTGGAGGCTGTTGCTGATCCTGCTGAACATAAATTGGTGCCTGGTACTGCTATTGATACTGATACTCCCATGGATGTTGCTGGATAGGAACTGGTGCTAGGTACTGCGGTGGATGCTGAAATATCCATGGTTGTTGCTGATTATGAAAAGGTACTTGGTACTGCTGTTGGTGCTGAATACGGGGATGCTTGGCTGGTCCTGCGCTATCATTCGTATCTTCAAAAGTATCGTGACTCCTCTTAGGCCTGAGATCCAGATCCTCTTCTGCGATCTGAGCATCCATCAAGATAGCCTCATAGGTAGCGGTACGCCGACCAGAAGTACGTGACCGAATCTCTCTCGTCAGTCCCTTTCTGAATTCCCGGGCTCGATCTCCTGGGTCCCGAATCATAGATGATGCAAAATGGCTCAATCTACAGAATTCTGCAGCGTACTCGTCGACCGACATGTTTCCTTGAACTAAGTCATGAAATTGACTTTCCAAGGTTCCCAATGCCACGTCGGGAAAGAACTTCTCCTTGAAGAGCTCCTTGAAGGTCTCCCAAGTAAGTCCTTGCGCAGTAATTCTCGGCTCCGTGCGATACCACGTGAGTGCGATATCGAACATCTGACTGCCAGCGACTTCTATTTGCAAGTTCTCCGGAATCTGGGTCAATCGCAGGCTTCTCTCTATATCCTCTAGCCAGTCGTCAGCGTAGAGTATTCCTTCGGTGCCTTTGAACTCTCGAGGCATCATCCTTTTGAAATCCACTATAGTGCCTGATCTCTGCTGCTGCTGGCCAGGAAACTGCTGGTACTGTGCTACTCTCTCCAAAGCTTGGAGAGTTACTTGATGAGCATTCTCCATGTTTTCTTTCATCAGTTCGGTTTGTGCCTGGTACGCTTCTGCTTGCACCCTTTGAGCCTCAGCTTGAACTCGCTGAGCATCTGCCGTCACTCTCTGGGCATCTACCATGCCTTGGATCAACGTAAACATCTGCGTTCCGTCAATGGGCAAACCTCCGGGAATCGGAGTTGGTGGAGGAGGAAGGTTGTCCGTCACAGCTGCGGCAATCTTCTGGACAGGTGGAGGAGGAAGGTCCCCGATAGGTGCAGACACACCTACGTGCATCGGAGATGTAGGAGGAACTACGGCTGTCTGTCCATCAGGTGGAGAGGTGGCAGACCCCTCTAAAGCTGATGTTCCCGCTCTCATAGACCTTGTCTGCGGCGACATCCTGAAGACAGATCCCAAAGAATCAATTTAGGCAAAATGCGATATCATCAAGGAAGGACAGTACAGTTCTAAGGAAGCAACATTCAAGATAAATAGATTGGAAAGAAAATCCTAGTTGTGATTGCACAGGTCAAGGTGCATCTAAGGTCTGATACCTCTATCCCCTAGGTATCACAGTTCTATCACAAACACTCTCACTGCTAGCTTCCTTACCTACTGCAACAGTTGATGCTAGTTATTCTTATCACCCAAGTGCATATCAAATGCAACACTCTTTACTAAATACTGCTCTCTCTAATACAATCTTAATTAGACACCCAAGTCAGTGGGCAGTGAGATCTCAATTCTACTCAAGCCAACAGATCCTAAAACATGCATCTCATCTATTGTATACTAATATATCTCTCCCACTATAAAATCTTATCCTCAGATAAATTTTCCTCAAAATAACTCCTCGAATAAACTTTTAAAGTATAATGCATACACTTTCCTCAAGGTTAATTATTTAAATACTGAAATGAAAATTTAATCACACAAAATCCTTACAGACTTGTCTAGGTTTATTGAATCGAATCTGAATCCTTAAAATAAAATTTTAATAACAATATTTCAATTCCTCAATTTCAAAATCTTTGCAATTCATTGAAATCTTCACAATAATATTTTAATAACAATCTCAATCTTCTCAAAATCCTAAAATTTGAAATTCATTTTCAATCTTCAATTAAAATTTTAATCCACCTTCTGTAGTCCAATAGCTCTAATGTTAATCATTTTCACTGTCCTCATTGACGGGCATCATCAAATAGTACCATAAATCAGTCTATAAACTCATCTTAATATGAAATCAAACCTTATAATGAAACCCAAAATCCTAACTTAATACCTAATCAACAATCAACAAGTGAAACCAAAATCCTAATTTAATAACTAATCAACAACAATTAAATTCAATATCAACAAGTGAGAATGGACGGAACATGGAAATAATTTTAAATTGGAAGTTTTAACAAGATTCTCAGGGGTCATCCCAGGAATCTCTCAAGGAATTGTGATTGAGTATTTGCTCTCGTCCTAGTATCCTATGTCCTAGATTCTATAGCAGGCACGCAGTAGTATAACAAGGATGTCACACTACTACGACATCGCATAACTCGCGAAGTCGACCTGCATGGGCCACCACTAAAAACGTGTCACGATCCGCACCCGGTTTAGGGGCACGAGTGCGTGGGTACGTCCAGCCTACGCCGCAGCATCGGCGGTAGAACGCTGTCAAGGTCTTGATACTATCTAACTACTGTCACGCAAGCATCCAATCTCCATTAGGAGGCACGGATGACACCATTAAGATGAACACATACTCAATCACAGGATTACAGCACGATGAGATTTCGAATAATAAAACTAAATTAAACACAACACAAGTCCACAAGTAAAATTCTAACTCAACAATATCCAAGAATCATCAAAATGTCGGAGACAAATCCGGTACCAAATAGACTGTTAAAAGAACTAACTAAAAATAGTAATTTCCAGCTAGACCTCCTGGAATCTCAACTACTATCAAGTCTGCAGCTACTCACCATAAGTGTTGGACAGCGGTCCTCTAAGGCATAGTCTAGAAAAATATTTCCAGTCAGGAAGGAGCAAAGCACAATCTCAAATAACAGTTCTATTAATTGATAATGTCTATAATACAATAAAACATGTCATGCTAGCTACTGAAAAGAATGTAAAATAAATGCAATGGCAATTTAAGAGAGACAGGCAATGTAAAGAGACAGGCAATAGGCAATTATGAAACAGTCCGTGCATGTATGAAAATGAAAAGAACAAGAACAGTATCATATACGGGTGATGTAGTATATGATTAAAAATAGGGAACTGTAATCTATTCGAGGTGTTTGAAATAGTAGCTTCAAAATGTGATCGGCTTGGGAACATGTCGATAGCTACAGGGCCTGGCTAATCATGGGTGAAGAGCATGATTAACACTTACAATTTCTATACTACAATAAGAGGTTATGATCACATTTCTTACTAACTACTTCCCCGCCCCCAACTAGTACTGTGGATCCAACCATGACACGTCACGATACACGAGCAAGTCAAGTCTATCATGTACGATGTCTAAATATACATGTCGTGTACAATGTCAATACGATAATCAAGGTAACATCTCATGACTGCAGATCCAAGCTATACTAGTCCGTGTAGCACAGTGTCAAAGATTCAGATGTAACATTTCATGATTGTTGAACTTATAGAAATTATCAAGAATTGGAAATTATCAGAGAATGTACTTGCCTTGGGTCCTTAGCTGGTGTTTATGGATGTCCTGTTCCAGAGTATCCCCTGGGTAAACCAACAGTCCTAAAAACATATCACAATAACACTTGTATTAGAAGCTTCGCTAACACACAGTCTATAAACACTGGCCTCAGGGCCATGCCAGGCAGGGTACTATTCAACTAGGGTTACCTAGTAGGGGTACATATATAAATATACATATCTACTCAGAAAATATTAATACCAATTTAAATACGTATATAATATATATATATAATTATACCAAAATATATGTTATGCCACATTTATTTATATATGCCAAAATATTTTTAGACATATACCAAAATATACATATTAAAATATATTATTTAATTCGTACACATACACAATTACATACCAATATACATATATATATATATACCTTAATTAATACATACTTATACAATTATTTAAATAAAAATACATGATATACTTATTCATATTTAAATACATCCATTACATATTTTTAATCATTAATACCTACCATACATATATTTGAAATACAAATATGTACATACCAAATTGAATTTATACCATATATATACCAATTAAACATACATTGAAAATATGCTAAGTATATATATATATATTTAAAATACTTATAGTAGAACACGTATTTATATCTACCAAATTAAACACATATACAATATATATATGTATATACATTAAAAACATGCCAAGGGTTTATAAAAAAATATATATACATATATATATATGCCAATACATTATATATATGATATTAAATACTAAAACACATATTTAATACATGTTTAACATTTAATGAAAAATAAAATATACATGTACATATATTAAATTATACATTACCAATTTCTTATATACTATACATATTCATGTATACCAATACATTATTTTACATATGATATTAAATATGTATACGCAAAATATATATATACGTTTGCCTACATATACATAAAAATAGAGAACATATGCATATATATATAAAATACACAATGCTATACATTTATTAATATATACTAAACATATACTAGTATATACATTAATTAATTAAATGCTATACACATACATGCTAATATTTCCATACAATTAATATTAATAAAATAAATAATATATATATAATCATATTTTAAAATACATACATTACCAATTAATTTATATTAAATACACGCACTTGCATTAATCATATATACCTATACATTAATTTCTACAAATACACATACCTAATATATATACAATACATGTACATATTGCATTCATATACTAATTATATAGATATACTATACATATTAATTATACATACATTAACTATACACTATACATTATGTATACATATATATATATATAAAGAAGGAGGGAGAGGAAGAAGGAAGGAACCTTACAGGCTGATGTCGCCGGAGCACAGGGGAAACCGCCGGACTGGCTGTCGGTGAAGGAACAGCAGCGGGGAGATGGGCAGCGGGCCGCCGGGTTCTGGGTGGATGGATGGATGGATGGGTGGACGGCTGTAGATGGTTGTGGAGGTGGTGATAGATGACGATGCTGGTGGTGATGAATGGTGTAGATGATGGGGGAGTAGAGGTTGGCCGCCGGAGGAGATCGACAGTAGGGAGGAGGGTGGAGAGGACTTGGAGTCGCCGGCTGAAGGAGTTGGCCGCCGAGTGCACCGCAGAGGGAGGAGATGAGGGAAGGAGCACAGCCGGCCGGGCTGTCGCCGCGGGGAGCCGGGGTTGATGGAAGGAGGAGCACGAGCAACGGCGAGGGGAGGAGCCGCCGGGCTGAAGGGGGCTCGGCCGGGTGGCCGGGCCGATGCTCGTGAGGGGGAGTCGCCACCTGGGACGGAGTATGTGAGGGGTTGAAGAACAGTAAGTCCCCCCCCCCTTAACTGATATTTGAATTCAAAAAAAATCAAACAAAAGAAGAAGAAGAAAAAGGAAGGAAAGAGAAGGGGAAAGGAAGAGGGAGAAGAAAAATTCCCACGGTTGGAGGCTTGAGGAATTTTGGAGGCTTGAGGTGGGGGAAAACCTAGGTAGTCTAGGGATTAGGGTTTGATGTAGATAGGACATGACATTAAATAGGGATGAGGGGATTTTGATGGAGGGTTGTGATTGACCCTCTAAATGAGTGGTCTAGATTGAACATAAGGAAAATAATTCATGTAGGGATGAGGGCTTTTAATAAAAAATTAATAGGCTCCCTCATTGGTTTAAAATAATTGGGTGAGGCCACAAAATGCCAAATTGCAATTTAGCCCCCTTAAATTTGGGAAATTGCACAAACACATGAAATGACGAAAATTTGGCGGGCGATTCGGTGTCCGATATTTTGTAGGGTCAGGGGGCGCTGTATGATCGGTATGGGCTCAATTTACAGGGCACTGGGATTAATATGGAATTTACGGAATCAGATAAAATGGTATCCTCAAATTAAATAGAATAAAATGCAAGTTGTGTTCAACAATTAATTAGGAGTACATGGGGCCAAAATCAGGTCAGGTCATCAATACCAAAAATGAAGAAGACTCAGAACAGAATATTTCTCTAATTTGGGCCACACGAAAAATAGGTCAAGATTGCCTCCAATTTTCGATTGGAATGCACAACGATGCAAAAATAGGGATTTATAAAATAACGTCCACGACGATTTTTGTGCGGCCAGAATTAATGTACAGAGGACATAATTATGAGTTGCAAAAATAGCAAAATTGAAAGCGGACATGTCTGGGGCAAGATGGTGAAATTTGTTGGAAGACAAAAGCTAGGGTAATGCTCCAAACATCGAAGCAAAGGCAATGCGCAAAATATTAAATAAAATACAGTAATTAATTACACCTCCAATAAATTAATTCTAAAATAAAATAATTAACTCCAGAATTCTATAATTCGGACAGGTGTTCGTTTACTGGGCTTCTAGGTCAACTCTGCTGGCTAAAAATAATGAACACTTCATCTAATACTATATTTAATTACACATCACATAATTATTAAATTAAATACTATTATGCAATAAATTAATTATAACTACAATAATATTAAATATTGCAAAAAGTCAAAAATACCCCTGTTTTCAGAATGTGGTAGTGACATTCCACAAAACCTAAAACCAACCCAAAATCTCTTAGCCGACTACTATTCCCCTTCCTCCCTCCTTTCCTGTGCCTGACCCCCTCGGCCAACCTCGCCGGAGACTGCAACTGCCGGCCACCCAGTGCCTTCCCCTCGACGAATCGACACCTGACCTCGACCTCCGCTCATTTTCTTCCCCGACCTCCCCCACCAGCAGCACATCCTTCTCACCTGAGCACGACCCCTCCGCCACGGCCACCCCCCAGCCCACGACGACTTCCTCACCGCAACAACCTCCACCATTGCCTCCCCCTCGACCACTTTCCTCCCTGCTCAACTTTGCCATGGCCGCCTGAGCATGGCCACATCAGCACCAGGCCACACAGACCAACACCACCAGTATCATTAACACCACCATCATCACCGTCTCCCCCATTCTTCACTTCACCGGAGTTCACCATCCCCCGACCGGAGCCTCGCCCAGCCGACTACCCAACCATCAGCCGTTCTCCTCCAGCAACCTGACGACCATCCCCTCCTCTCCTCGCCGACTGAAACCTCATCGACCACTGCACGACGCCATCGCACCACCAGCACGACCGCCACCTCCTTCATCTCTCATCTTCCAGACCTTCCTCTGCAACACCGCCACTGCCCACCGTTCCCTCACCATCACCTCGCCGAACCTCGACGAACCGCCAACAAATACCCCATTCTCCTCCATCGACCTCTTCCTTCTTCCTGTGCATCCTCCTTCCCCGTTCATCACCGGCAGCACTAACACCACCCACTATTGCCATCAACATCACCATCATTAACTCCAGCACAGCCACCAACGGCCACCCTCTTGGCCTCCTCCCGGCTCCCTGACCTTCTCCTTCTCCCTGCTGGACCTCACCTTCCCTGGCCGGACTCCGGTCAGCCACCATTGCAAACCATCATCACCATTATTATCATCTCTAAATCATCATACTAGCTATCACCATCACCATTACTATCATCCTTGTCACCACCATCATACACATCATCATCCACGTCATCAACCTAGTCATCATCATCATCCTCGTCATCACCATTATCTATATTATCGTCCTCGCCATCACTATCGCCATCGTCGTCGTCGTCATCACCTTCACCATCATCATCGCCATCGTCGTTATCATCATCATCTCACCTTAATCATCGTCGTTATCATCAACAACACCCATCATCAATATCTCACCCTCGTCATCGTGTTTATCATGGACCGTCACCCATGCCAGACAACCCGCAGCAGTCACCCCCGATTCCCGTGCCTGTGCACGCTGACCCCGAAGAGCTATTGGATCTTTCTGCGTGACTTCTGGAGCAGGTTATTAGGGTTGCGCGACTTCCTTTCCAGGAAAGTATACCTTGCCTTGTTGTACTGTTTAAATTCTATATTATTAGCTGCATGTTTATTATTTTAATTATACGCGTCCGAGAGAGACTTGGGTGCAGTCAACGAAGGCGTTGACGTTAGGACTTGTGTCCGACTTAGTGTCTAGTGGACCCACCTAAAGTTGCAGAGTTATTGGTATGACTCCCCAGGCCTTGGCACTTATCATTATACCTCATAGAGTGAGTTTATGTAGGGACGCGTGCCTCATGACTGACTGGCCATCAGTATGAGCAATACGTGTGACTGTATTTAGCTTAGTTATTTATTTCTATAGAGACTTACATTAGAGTATAAGATATCCACGTCATGTTTGCGACTTGTACATTGACATTGGGCGGGAAAGATAATTATTAGGCGTATGGGACAGACAATTTTGTTGTCGTAGTTTTATAGTAAACTGTGGGGCCGTGAGCCTCAGTGTTGCCCGGGTATGGGATCAGTGTTGCCCGGTTATGGGAGTATATGCTTGTCGATACATCTGACAGAGGTTACTAGCTGCGTGCTATTATGATCGGTGATATAGTCAGAATATACATCTGGCATCCAGTTTACAGCTAATGCCAGATACTTAGCCTCTGGCTCGACTCTACGCTTTATACCTTTCACCTACCCATACGTACCAAGATTGTCTTCAAAGTGCATTTCACTTAGCTGGTTAGTTCACCCTTGAGTTTTCACAGCATTTACTTTATGGCATGCTTTTATATATCTTGTTATGTCTCTCTGAGGACCTGGCCCTTTCCAGGTGTATTGTTCATGAGTATTCGCAGGAGCGCAGATCCGGACTTGCTACGTATATTGCGATGAGGTATTCTCTTCGAGCCGTAACTGTTAGTTGATATTCTTATATTGCATTTATCTTGTCTATCTATATTCTGGTTCGGTAGTGGATTTGTTTCCATCCGACTACCATCGTTAGATACTTTATATTGAGATCTAGTTATAGATATTGGTTATTCATTTATATATGATTCCTGTGGATAAGATTTAGTTATGCCCGGTGACATATATGTTTTCTACTTGTGAATTATTATTCATATTACAGCGTACGTGTGTTATGGTTTTCATATATTGGAGTGCCATATTCATACGGCTGGCATGCTTACGTGTCCTGGTCCTACATATTTTGGGACTGGGGCGTGACAATTATAGTTTTTTTCAATATATGTGGAACTGCTGTTAGTGCTTGTACTTCGCTCCAATCCTGACTAGATATTTTTTTCAGAGGATCTTGAGGACTTCTGTCCTACACACTATGGACCAGGTATAGATACAGACTACACTCCAGAGATCTTAGAGGAGTCTATTCTATTAGAAGAGATACTACCTGCAGCTGTTTAGACAGCATTTATCTTATGCATTAAGACTTATTTTGAGGTTATTTTAGTTATGTTGAGACTCATGTTAAGTTTAAATTAAGACTTGTGGAGACTTATTATGTTGGACAGCTAGACTATGGTTTATCTCTATTTTGAGACATGGTGTTTGACTATATCATTCTTTCTTATCTTTTATCGTGCCATTTATATTCTTATAGCTATTGTGATTGAGTATACATTATTTAATGTTGAGAGATGTTTATTTCATTGTACTACTTATGGAGTTGATATCATTGACAGGTTGTGAGTTATGTTTAGTATATTATTGAGACTTAGACAACGTTCTACCGCCGATATTGTGGCGTAGGCTGGACGTACCCACGCTCTCATGCCCCTATATCAGGTGCGGGTCGTGACAATTTTGGTTAGTTAGATAATGTTAGATATTGTATTACCTTGTGATACCAAGGTAATATCAAGGTATTAGTTTATACTCAAGGTATTGGATTTGTGTATCAAGATGGGTGTGTAGGAGGTGTGATACCTTATTGGGTTCAAAGCCAAGGTATCCACTTAGCATTATTTTAGCTAGGAGTACTATATATTTTATCTTGTATATATATTATTGTACTTTTATATCTAATAACTTACGTATCTTATGATACAATATTTTGTTGGTATCCTAGTATAGCTAGTATAGCGTAGTTACATAGTATATGGGCCCAATATCCTAGAGATGGACTCAGACAACCTAAAAATAAGTTTGACTGTTTTGACTTAGAAATAGATTTATGACCTAAAATTTGACTAGTTTAACTTATTTTCATTCCAAAATCTTGTATTAATGTAATATTCCATATTTAGGTCTCCGAGACACCGTACCGGATATCTTTGATATTGTTCACCGGATTTCAGGCGAGTACTTCTCTGATAGTTTCTCATTTATAATATCCTCTATGTCTCTTGTATCTAGTGTAGATATTCTTGATTTCTTGACACGATGGTTACACAGATTGGTATATCAGGATCTCATCATGAGATATTATTTCTTGGTATTTATGGTGTATCTTGTGCAAGCATTTTTTCTTGTTCTTATTGTACATGTAGAGACATCGATTCTTGGGTAGACAAGCTACATACCTAGTAAATCCCGTGTCATAACGTACCATGGTTGGATCCACTGTACCAGTCGAGGGCAGGAAGTGTTAGTGTAGATATGTGATCATACCCTTCTTGTGCATATCTTGTTTCTTGAATAGTGTTAATCATATACCGCACGTATGATTAACAAGGCTATAATCCTTGTGCAAGTTCCTAAGCAGATCACATTTTGAAGCTGGTACTCACTCACTTAGTAGTAGTATTTCTTGTTCATTCTTATGATGCTCATTCTTGTATTTATTTTTAGTATGACTATATTGCATATCTCTTGTACCTATATATTGTATCTTGTATATTCGCTCTATTTACTGTTACATAGTTTATATCTTTGTTAGAACTGCTGTTAGAGATGTACTTTGCTCCTTTCCTGACTAGATATATTTTTTTAGATGACACTGATGAGTGGTATCCCACTCACTATGGGCCTCAGGACGTAGTTATCTTAGAGCCAAAGACTTTGGCTCAGGAGTGTCTCATCCCAATTGAAATAGACGACCCAGGACTCATAGCTTAGTAGATAGATCATTTTGTACTAGATTTTTCTCCAACTTTGTTATTTGTATATCTTTTAGATGACTCATTGGATATTATCTTGTCTTGTAAGTTGTATTTGACTCTTCAGTTCTTTTATCATATTCGTTTGATTGTTCCATCTAATAGATCTTTGATTGAGTATTCATATTTTATTGGTGGCATTATTATATCTTGATTACTAGATAGATAGTTTACCCAAACAACGTTATACCGTCGATGCTGTGGCGTAGGCTGGACGTATCCACGTACTCGTGTCCCTACACCGAGTGCGGGTCATGACACATTTTAAGTGGTGGCCTATGCAGGTCTTCAAGGTCTCAAGTAGTGCGATTCGTAGTAGTGCTCTGATTTGAGTACTATTACGAGCCTGTTTCAGGATATAGGATATAGGCTATAGGCTGAGAATACTCAATCATATCTAGAAAAAACTCTATTGTTCATTTAAACTCTTCTTTCCTGATATTGATATTTGATCTTTAACTGTCCTTATTTTAATACATTATATCATATTCCATATTAATTCTTTCCTTTCGCTTATCCTCAGGATGCCAGCTAAGACTCGATCATAGTAGAGAGGAGTAGTTTCTGAGAGATCTGTGACTTCACGAGGGCCTGCACCAGTCACTTCTCTGGTGATTGGCATATCAGCTGTATTCGAGGGTCCACCTTCAGTTCCGAGGACTATTCCGGCTGTGTCTAAGGGACTTACACCTCCACCTTCCGTGCCGACAGATGCGACTGATGTGTTCGTATTATTTTGTGAGATATTGGAGGCTCAGAAGGCTTAGTCAGAGGCTCACCAGAGGCTGACCGACGTGTTACGACAGGGTATTGAGAGTGATCATCAGCTTGCCCTTGCTGTAGTAGAGATAGGAGCTTCGGTCCAGAAGCAGGTTGCTCCGCAGTTTGCCCAGCTTCGACTGAGTAATATTCAGGACTTCAAGAAGCTAGAACCTTGGGTCTTCAAGGGGACTGAGGGCATCGTCTACACTGATGATTGGCTCGAGGACATTAAGAGTCTTATGAGGGTGTCTCGTCTTGCTGAGATCTGAAGGTTGAGGTAGTAGGACTTCAGTTGTTCGACATCGCCCGCACTTAGTTCAGGAATGAGCTACTTTTTGCTGATACAGGGAAGTCTTGGAAGGTGTTCAAGGACCTCTTCAAGAGAAAGTTCTTTGATCAGGGAATTAGATTGGACTTGGGGAGGTAGTTTGAGGGCCTTACTTAGGGGAGCATGTCCGTAGAGTAGTACGCCGTTGAGTTCGGTAGACTGAGCCAATTTACGGAGTATTTGGTGAGGAAGACAGAGGTTCGAGCTATCCGCTTCCGCGAGGGTCTGAACTGGGAAGTGAAGATCCTTATACCGTCTTTCTATGAGACGTATTCAGAGATACTTGCGGAGGCATGCAAGGTTGAGCAGGAGTTGGGCTCGAAACCAAAGAGAGATCGTGATTCTTTTTTGAGGGCTAGTAGCAGCACAGGGACTGCTAAGCCTCCTTATTTCTAGTCCAGGCCTTTTCAGCAGCCGCAATAGCACCAGACTCCAGCTAGGTTGTTATTTTATCAGGCACCCCAGCAACAACAGAGATAGTCACAGCAAGCTTCCTACCACTACTGCAAGAAGCCCGACCATATTGGAAAGTTTGTAGGAAGGGGTTGGGAGTTTGTCTGTATTATGGTGCCGAGGGACATCAGCTGAGAGATTATCCTTCCAACCCTTATCGTGAAGTTCACGGAGCATCTCCAGCTCAGAGAACACAGGCGAGGCCACCTGCAGTACAACCGAGAAGACCGCCACTTTCGACCCAGTAGCAGCGTTATACCCAACACCAGCATCAGGGAGGTGCATATCAGGGACGAGCGTTTGCTATGATGGTCGAGGAGGCAAAGCCCACCAGAGATGTCATCGCAGGTTCTATTCTTCTTGATTCTATTCCAGCTTTAGCTTTATTTGATAGTGGTGCTTTCCATAGTTTTGTATCTATTTTTTTTGTTCTGAAGCATCATTTGGTAGCTGAGTCTTTGCTTAGTACTTGCAAGATCATGATACGGGGAGGCATTATACTGGTTAGTGATATTTATAAGGATCGAAGAGCTACTCTGGGAGACCGGGAGCTGAGTTCAGGTCTACTTGTAATGTTACTTCTGAGCTACGATATTGTACTCGGGTTGGATTGGTTGAGTAGGCACAATGCTAGTATAGATTGCAGAGGAGGTAGAGTTTTGTTTAGCCTGCCAAGAGAACCTGTAACGCCCCGCAACCGCACGGTGCGTTACGCTGAGTCGGATTGAATGAAACAAATACTGGTTCTATTTGATTTGTTAGATTTTGGAAAGAATTATTGATTGAGTTGTTTCATGTGCAGATGGCTAGCGGGTTCGATGGAAATCAGGTGTTCGTTCAGAGCAGTACTGAGATAGCTGAGTTGGAATGATAATGCCATCTTCCTTAGTCCGATCGGTCGGATGATTTGTAGAGCATGGCCTGCTCGTACGGTCATACCAGTTGAGTAGATCACGCTTGCATCGGACCACGGGTTCAAGGGATTGGCCGTATCGGCAGGACATGATGCTTAACGGGATCAAACATTGTGAATGGGCTCTTTTCCTTCTCCTCTACTCCTTCATGCCTAATAATATGGAAAACACGTAAAAGGCTTGAACACTTGGGCTGAAAAATTAGAAATCACTACACTGAGGCGTGCATAGAGTGTACGCTATTGGCTTGGTAGGATTGTGGCTTGATTTGATTTACGCGTTGGATAGTTGGAGCTAGAGTTGGATTATTACATTTGAGGCAGTTGGTTGGATAATTGGGATTATGCTTGGACAGTTGGAATGAGTCATAGATGCTTTGGGAATATCAAGAATTTGGGCGAGCGAGCGTGCATCCGTGTACGGGTATCACTTGGTCATTTTGTCTTGCAAAGCGAGCAGTTGTGGTTCAAAACCGAACAACTGCATCGGCGCGGGCATTGTGCCTCTTTTGGGGCATTGTGCCATGGGATAGTTTGAGAAGGGTGTTGCACCATTGGAAATACTGTATTGAGAAAAGGCATTATGCCTATGGAAATAACTTAGATTTGGTGCCTTGGGATATATGTTGGAAGAATGGTTATGGATTCTTTGGTTCAATGTGTTGGTTGGATTATTGGTGGAACGAGTCTAGGATCGCTTGGTGGGGCGAGAATGTTCGATCCTCTCGTCATAACTACTTGGTGTCTGCATAGTCACGGACAACCTGTATTGCACAGGGTTTAGTCTCCTCGAACGGGTACTCTGGGGCACCGGGACCGTTCGGCCATGGAGGAGACAATTGGGTAACGCGTCTTGGGCGCGGTACCAGCGGTTGGAATCGATCCAGGTGGGTTAGCTACTTAGCATTGTTTCGAGGAGAACCGTATTTGATCAGTCCGATCAAAGTCCTTTATGGCTTGGCCAGTGACTTCATATAGTATAGTGTTGGCTTGCTTTTCTTTTGTTGGTTTGGCTTTCGTGAAGGCGCGGCCACCTTACCTCGACAAGAGTGTGCACTGTGAGATTTGGATTGTAAATGTTGGTTGAGGATAAATATTGAGGCTTGGTTGATGGTTCGATATGTTATCATGTTGCTTGGACTCGAGCAAGATGGTTTGCATGCTAGCTTCCTTCGGGTCGATTATATATTTGCTTGTCGTTTGGTTTGAGTTGAGTGCTTGCATGCTTAAACTGCTTTACAGCTTTCCTTAACATGTCATCCATATGCCATGAAATAAATCTTGGATTCAACTAGAAAGATCACCATATAACTGTTTGCAATCACTATTTTACTTAGTGTCGGCTTAGGCGAGTGGGTTACCCTGCTCACCAGTACGGTTGTGTACTGACCCACGTTTGTGGGCATTATTTCAGGTACGCAAGCGTAGTGGCGCCGCTTGGATATACAAGGCATGATGTATGAACTGTAAGTACCTTTGTGGGTTAGAGAAAAGAGCAAGAGCATTTCATCGTCTTCGTGGCATCGCCTTCGTGGCCTTGTCTTCGATGAGGCATTTTATTTGACCCTATCGTGAGCTTCGCTGCATATTACTCTGATTGTGTGCTTGGAACACAATACTTGACTTCCGCTGCAACTTGGTTGTTTTAATGATAATATTTTGTGTTTGACAACATCGCCTTGTACGAGCGCAACTCCAGGCTTGTACGGCATCACGTCCCGATGAGAACGATGGTCCTGCGGGAGAGCTGTAAACGTGGTGATTCACGTTCAGCGGGGACTATCGAGCTTGCGGGAGATTGGGGCGTGACAAATTGGTATCAGAGCGCCTGGTTCATTTTTTCGGACTTGGTCCTTCGCTTCATCACAAACTCTAAATAGCTTTCGCGTGTCGTCTAGCTCTTGACTCTACTCGGTGCCGCATTGGATGTTTCATGCAATAAGTCTATATATTGTTGGTTGTGGATGCATGTTGTTCTTGGTTGTGTTGCCTTGGTTGGTTTTTGTTAGATCGCTTAGCCTCGTTAGGCGTTGTTGCATTCGTGCAGCAAGTTGGTTGGCGTTGTTGCATTTGTGCAACAAGTATGGGCTTTCGTTGGGTTGGCTTTGTCACGACCTGCACCCGGTTTAAGGGCACGAGTGCGTGGGTATGTCCAGCCTACGCCGCAGCATCGGCGGTAGAACGCTGTCAAGGTCTTGATACTATCTAGCCAATCTCACACAAGCATCCAATCTCCATAAGGAGGCACGGATGACATAAATAAAATGAACACATACTCAATCACAGGATTACAGCACGATAAGATAGCGAACAAAAAATTAAATACAACACAAGCCAAAAAGTAATAACTTAACTCAACAAATATCCCAGTCATCAAAAAATTGCCGGAGACAAATCCGGTACCAAAGTCTGCTAAAAGAACTAATCAGAAAACTAGAAGAATTAGTGATTCCGGCTAGACCTCCCGGAATCACAACTAACTATCAAGTCTGCAGCTACTCACCATGTGGTCCATAAAGTGTCGGACAGCGGTCCTCTAAGGCATACTCTGGAAAAAAATTTCCAGTCAGGAAGGAGCAAAGTACAAATCTCAAATAACAGTTCCATTTAATTGATAAGGACTATAAAGCAATAAACATGTGATGCTAGCTACCGAGAAGACAGTGAAATAAATGCAATGGCAAAATAGAGAGACAGGCAATGTAAAGAGACAGGCAATAGGCAATATGATATAGTAAGTGCATGTATGAAAATGAAAAGAACAAGGAGCAGTATCATATACGGTGATGTAGTATATGATTTAAAATAGGGAACTGTAATCTATTCTAAGTGTTTGAAATAGTAGTTTCAAAATATGATCGGCTTGCGAACATGTACGATAGCTACAGGGTCTGGCTAATCATGGGTGAAGAGCATGATTAACACTTACATTGTTCTACACTACAATAAGAGGTTATGATCACATTTCTTACTAACTACTTCCCCGCCCCCAACTAGTACTGTGGATCCAACCATGACACGTCACGATACACGAGCAAGTCCAGTTTATCATGTTCGATGTCTAATATACATGTCGTGTACAATGTCAATACGATAATCAATGTAACATCTCATGACTGCAGATCCAAGCTATACTAGTCCGTGTAACACAGTGTCAAGGATTCAGATGTAACATTTCATGATTATTTAATTTATAGAAATTATCAAGGAATTGGAAATTATCAGAGAATGTACTTGCCTTGGGTCCTTAGCTGGTAATTATGGATGTCCTGTTCCAGAGTATCCCCTGGGTAAACCAACAGTCCTATAGACATAACACAATATAACATTTGCATCAGAAGCTACGCTAACACACAGTCTATAAACACTGAATTCGGGACTTCTCTAGGTATGATACTGGTCACCTAGGATCACCTAGCAGATAAATATATAAGACACACTACCTGTTTAACTAACATATACATTAATGCTTACAATATATATATATAAACCAAATTAATTACACATACAATATATATATCAATTAATCATATATCGTATATATATATATATATATATATATATATATATATATATATATATATATATATATATATATATATATATACTAGTTGAACCATACGTATACTTATATATATGCAAAATAAAGTTTAAAATATACATATATATTGTCAACATCATTATTAAAATATACTAATATTAATTTACCAAATTAAATTTATACTATATATATATATATATATACAGATGCCAATTAAATCATATATTAAAAATATGTTTTATTACACATATACTACATAAAATTATACCAAATAAATATATGTATATTTATACCAAAATATACATATATATATATATATAAATTTAATTATACATACTAGAATACGTAATTATATATATAAATCAGGTTAAATATATATACACATATATATTAAATATATATACGCATACATATACATTAACACCCACGTATATACGCATTAAAGCACATTTACCATACGAAAATATACCAAAATATACATATATATATTAAATACATATATACGTATTTACATACTAATCCATGGTGTATTATACTAGTTACATACTAGTTAAAGAAGGAGGGAAGAAGGGGAAAGCTCACAGGGGGTGGAGTATGAATAGGAGGAGATGGAGATAGCCAAGTCAGAGGTGGTGGCTGAAGCCCCGGTTGCTGCCGGAGCCTCCCTAGCCGCTCGCTGGGAAGAAGTCATCGATCGCTGCTGCCATCGCAGTTTCACCAGTCGCCGGAGAAGAACAATTGATGTCGCATCCGTTGTTGAAGTCGGGAGAGGTCTGTGCGCCGCTGATACGTTGAGTCGCCAAGAGATGATCGCTTCTGTCCGCCGAAACAATCGCCACCGCGAGTCGTCGACGAAGTCGCCACCGCTGGAACTCGCCGGAACGCCGCTCGTCTCCACCTTGTCGGACTCGTGTAGCTGCCTCGTCGCTGAAGTTCTGGGGTGCTCCGCCGGTCGCCGCTGGAAACGCTACGTCACCGCCATGAGTGGGTGCTCAGTCGCGTGTGAAGGAGGAAACAGAGGAGACTCTGTTGGAAATAGGAACGGGTCGGTTCGGCCAGGTGGCCGGAGTGTGGACGGGAGGAGTTGATGATGGTGGTGGTGGGAGTGGCGGATGCAGGGTGGTGGAGGTGGTGTTAGAGAATGGGAGGAAGGCTGTTGGCAGCGAAAGGGGAGCTGGACGGGAAGCTGGGTCTCGGCCGGGTGGACAGCGGCTAGGGGACCGGCTGCGGGGACTCGGCCGCCTGGAGGGAGTCGGCCTGGGAGAGGGGGTTGGCCGCCGGGTGCAGAGAGGGCCGCCGGGGAGATGGACTCGGCCGGAGGATGGCTGTGAACAGTGGGGTGGTGAAGATGGTTTCCCCCCCTTTACTATTTGAATTTAAATTTGAAGAAGGAAGAAGAAGAAAAGAAGGAGAAGAAGAGAAGAAGAAAAAGAAAAGAGAAGAAGAAAGGAGAACTCCTACGTTGGAGTTGAGGATGGAGGAGAGATGGGGGCTTGCTTGGGGATGTGGGCTACCTAGGTTTTCTAGGGATTAGGGTTGATGTGATATTAAATAGGGGAGAGGGTTTTGATGGAGGGTGAGGATGCACTTAATTAAATGAGTGGTCCAGATTAAATATGAATGAATTTCATGTGGGGATGAGGGTGAGGGGCTAGTTAAATAATTATTAGGCTCCCTCATTGTTTTTAAACAAATGAGGTGATGACAAAAATGCAAATTTGCAAATTAACCCCCTTAAATTTGTGTATTTGCACAGACACATGAAATGACAAAAATTGGCGGGCGATTCGATATCCGGTATTTTGTAGGGTCAGGGGGCGCTGTAAAATCGGTATGGGCTCAATTTGCAGGACACTGGAATTAAATTGGGATTTTAGAATTGGCTAAAATAGTATCCTCAATTTAATTAGAAATAAAATACAAGTTGTGTTCTAAAATTAATTAGGAGTACATGGGGCCAAAATCAGGTCAGGTCATCAATACCAATAGTGAAGAAGACTCAGAACAGAATATTACCCTAATTTGGGTCGCACGAAAAATAGGTCAAGATTGTCTCCAATTTAAATTAGAACGCACAACGATACAAAATAGGGATTTATTAAATAACGTCCGCGACGATTTTTGTGCGGCCAGAATTAATGCACAGGGAGCAAAATTATGAGTTGTAAAAATAGCAGAAAGGAAGGCGGGCATGTCTAGGGCAAGATTGTGAAATTTGTTGGAAGACAAAAGCTAGGGTAGCGCTCCAATTATCGAAGCAAAGGCAATGCACAATAATTAAATAAAATACAGTAATTAATTACAATCTCCAATAATTAAATTTTAAAATAAAACAATTAACCTCAAAATCCCATAATTTGGACAGGTGTTCCCCTATTGGGCTTCTAGGTCAAGTCTACCAGCTCAAACACAAATGAACACTGTATATAATATTATATTTAAATTACACATCACACATTTATTTAAAATCAAATATACTATCATGAAATTAATAAATTATAACTAATAATATTAAATATTAAAAAAAGTCAAAAATATCCCTGTTTTCGGAATGTGGTAGTGACAAGTCTACCCACCTTAAAAAAATTTCATCCTCGAAATTCAAAATTCTCAAAGTAGCGTTTAATCATACTCATTACTATTTTCCTCAAATTTTAAATTCATCATCCATGAAATCAGGTAATAACCCACAATGTCCTTTCACAATTTTCAAAAATTCTGAAATTATTGCATTCCGGAAAAATCCTCGAAATAAAATCAAAGTCCATTTTTATCAAAAATTTCCTTCAAAGTTTTAGTTAATAATCCAATACTCAGAATTTAATATCCACTCCTCAAAATTTGATTTTTTTTAATGCACATATATAAAAATGTAATCTCGTCCCACAAGGTTTGAATTTAAACATTAATCCATCAAAATTTTATTTCTCGATTTCCTCTTCCTCAAAATACTTAACAATGCGATACTTAAGGATTTTCTAATTGCAACATCCCATATAAAATTCTAAAATTCATAACTCGCAATTAAATAAATATATTGATAAATCTCCCAAAATTTCCAAATTTTTATAACCAATTTAATCATGTCATAATCTTTCTGGAATTTATAAACCACCAATTATGAAATGTTAACTTCTTAACCCTCTATTTAAATCAATGGTCATCCTCGAATTTAATCATCTTGCCTCTCTTGTCAAGTCATAACCCCTTCGTGAATCTTCGTCATGATAAAACCCCAATAATCATGGTCCAAGAAAAATCTTCCTACAATCATACAACATGCAAACTAAGGGAATATGTACGGTCATAGTGTCTTTGTCATGGTATTGCAGTCTCTGTATCAGGGGTACTACTAACTACATTATAACAAGAATCATGCATACAAGCTACGGTACTAAGGTATCAGTTAATCAATCAAATAGAGAGGGACAGAAGGAAGCAAAGAACAGAACCTGCTAACACATTACCTGTAGTATCGGTCTCCTTGACCGTCATCACAAATGCCCCGCCCTGCTGGAGTGGTTCCCTTCGCGGGTGCTGAGCAATATACGGTTCCACAGGTAGCCTAACTGGATCTCTAAAATCTGAAGCTGCGCGCTGGCCGGGAAGATAAGGGGCTAGAAGACAATCCTTTACTCGATGTCCCGCAGCGCCGCAGTGCAAACAAAGTCCTAGCCTCGTTCTACAGCTCTCCCAAAGGTGACCTGGCTTCTTACAGAAATGACAAGTCTGCTGTGTCTCTCTTGGAGGCTGTTGCTGATTATGCTGAACACGGACTGGTGCCTGGTACTGTTGTTGATACTGATACGCCCATGGACGTTGCTGGATAGGAACTGGTGCTAGGTACTGCGGTGGATGCTGAAATGTCTATGGTTGTTGCTGACTATGAAATGGTACTTGGTACTGCTGTTGGTGCTGAATACGGGGATGCTTGGCCGGTCCTGTGCTACCATTCGTATCTCCAAAAGTATTATGACTCCTCTTAGGCCTGAGGTCCAGATCCTCTTCTGCAATCTGAGCATCCATCAAGATAGCCTTAAAGGTAGCGGTACGACGACCAGAAGTGCGTGACCTAATCTCTCTCGTCAGCCCCTTTCTAAATTTTCGGGCTCGATCTTCTGGGTCCCGAATCATAGACGATGCAAAACAGCTTAATCTACAGAATTCTGCAGCGTACTCGTCGACCGACATGTTTCCTTGAACCAAGTCATAAAACTGACTTTCCAAGGTTCCCAATGCCACGTCGGGAAAGAACTTCTCCTTGAAGAGCTCTTTGAAGGTCTCCCAAGTAAGTCCTTGTGCGGTAATTCTCGGCTCCGTGCGATACCACGTGAGTGCGATATTGAACATCTGACTGCCAGCGGCTTCTATCTGCAAGTTCTCCGAAATCTGGGTCAATCGCAGGCTCCTCTCTATATCCTCTAGCCAGTCATCAGCGTAGAGTATTCCTTCGGTGCCTTTAAACTCTCGAGGCATCATCCTCTTGATGTCCACTATAGTACCTGATCTCTGCTGCTGTTGGCCAGGAAACTGCTGGTACTGTGCTACTCTCTCCAAAGCTTGGAGAGTCACTTGATGAGCATTCTTTATGTTTTCTCTCATCAGCTTGGTTTGTGCCTGGTGCGCTTCTGCTTGCACCCTCTGATCCTCATCTTGAACTCGCTGAGCATCTGCCGTCACTCTCTGGGCATCTACCATGCCCTGGATCAAGGTAAACATCTGCGTCCCGTCAATGGGCAAACCTCCGGGAATCAGAGTCGGTGGAAGTGGAGGGTTGTCCGTCACAGCTGCGGCAATCTTCTGAACAGGTGGGGGAGGAGGATCACCTACGTGCATCGGAGATGTAGGAGGAACTACGGCTGTCTATCCATCAGGTGGAGAGGTGGCAGACCCCTCTAAAGCTGATGTTCCCGCTCTCATAGATCGTGTCTGCGGCGACATCCTGAAGACAAAAGCCAAAGAATCAATTAAGGTAAAATGCGATATCATCAAGGAAAGACAGTATAGTTCTAAAGAAGCAACATTCAAGGTAAAAGATTGGGAATAAACCCTAGTTATGATTGCACAGGTCAAAGATGCATCCAAGGTGGATACCTCTAACCCCTTAGGTACCACAGTTCTATCACAAGCACACTCACTGCTAGCTTCCTTACCTACTGCAATCGCTGATACTAGTTATTCCTATCACTCAAGTGCATAACAATTACAACACACTATACCAAGTACTGCTCTCTCTAATACAATCCTAGATGAACACCTAAGCCAGTTGGCAGTAAAATCTCAATCATGCTCAAGCCAACAGATCCTTACACATGCATCTTATATACTTAAATACTAATATATCTCTCTCACTATAAAATCCTTTCCTCAAATAAAATTCCTCAAAATAACTCCTCGAATAAATTTACAGTAAAAATGCATACACATTCCTAAAGGTTAATTATCTAAATACTGAAATAAAAATTTAATCACTCAAAAATCCTTACAGCTTGTTTAGGTTCATCAAATTGAATCTGAATTCCTCACAAAGTTTTAATGACAATATTTCACTTCTCAAAATTCAAAAATTAAAATTTCACTTTCAATCCTCAATTTAAAATTTAAATCCGTATCTTGTAGTCCAATAGCCCTAGTGTTACCTTTCTCACTGTCCTCATCGACGTGTGTCATCAAATAATACCATAAATTAGTCTGCAAATTCATCTTGATATGAAATCAACCCTACTATGAAACCAAAATCCTAACTTAATACCTAATCAACAACAATCAAATTCATTATCAATAAGTGAGAATAGACGGAACAAGGGAAGGATTTTTAAATTGGAATTAAAATAAGATTCTCAGGGGTCATCCCAGGAATCTCTCAAGGAATTGTGATTGAGTATTCGCTCCCGTCCTAGTATCCTATGTCCTAGATCCTATCGCAGGCACGCAGTAGTACAACTAAGTTGTCGCACTACCACGACATCGCTCAAATTGCGAAGTCTGACCTGCATGGGCCACCACTAAAAATGTGTCACGACCCGCACCCGATTTAGGGGCACGAGTGCGTGGGTACGTCCAGCCTACGCCGCAGCATCGTCGGTAGAACGCTGTCAAGGTCTTGATACTATCTAGCCAATCTCACACAAGCATCCAATCTCCATAAGGAGGCACGGATGACACAAATAAAATGAACACATACTCAATCACAGGATTACAGCACGATAAGATAGCGAACAAAAAATTAAATACAACACAAGCCAAAAAGTAATAACTTAACTCAACAAATATCCCAGTCATCAAAAAATTGTCGGAGACAAATCCGGTACCAAAGTCTGCTAAAAGAACTAATCAGAAAACTAGAAGAATTAGTGATTCCGGCTAGACCTCCCAGAATCACAACTAACTATCAAGTCTGCAGCTACTCACCATGTGGTCCATAAAGTGTCGGACAGCGGTCCTCTAAGGCATAGTCTGAAAAAATGTTTCCAGTCAGGAAGGAGCAAAGTAGAAATCTCAAATAACAGTTCCATTTAATTGATAAGGACTATAAAGCAATAAACATGTGATGCTAGCTACTGAGAAGACAGTGAAACAAATGCAATAGCAAAATAGAGAGACAGGCAATGTAAAGAGACAGGCAATAGGCAATATGATATAGTCAGTGCATGTATGAAAATGAAAAGAACAAGGAGCAGTATCATATATGGTGATGTAGTATATGATTTAAAATAGAGAACTGTAATTTATTCTAAGTGTTTGAAATAGTAGTTTCAAAATGTGATCGGCTTGGGAACATGTACGATAGCTACAGGGCCTGGCTAATCATGGGTGAAGAGCATGATTAACACTTACATTGTTCTACACTACAATAAGAGGTTATGATCACATTTCTTACTAACTACTTCCCCGCCCCCAACTAGTACTGTGGATCCAACCATGACACGTCACGATACACGAGCAAGTCCAGTTTATCATGTACGATGTCTAATATACATGTCGTGTACAATGTCAATACAATAATCAATGTAACATCTCATGACTGCAGATCCAAGCTATACTAGTCCGTGTAACACAGTGTCAAGGATTCAGATGTAATATTTCATGATTATTTAATTTATAGAAATTATCAAGGAATTGGAAATTATCAGAGAATGTACTTGCCATGGGTCCTTAGCTGGTAATTATGGATGTCCTGTTCCAGAGTATCCCCTGGGTAAACCAACAGTCCTATAGACATAACACAATATAACATTTGCATCAGAAGCTACGCTAACACACAGTCTATAAACACTGAATTCGGGACTTCTCTAGGTATGATACTGGTCACCTAGGATCACCTAGCAGATAAATATATAAGACACACTACCTGTTTAACTAACATATATATTAATGCTTACAATATATATATATACACCAAATTAATTACACATACAATATATATATCAATTAATCATATATCGTATATATATATATATATATATATATATATATATATATATATATATATATATATACTAGTTGAACCATACGTATACTTATATATATGCAAAATACAGTTTAAAATATACATATATATTGTCAACATCATTATTAAAATATACTAATATTAATTTACCAAATTAAATTTATTCTATATATATATATATATACAGATGCCAATTAAATCATATATTAAAAATATGTTTTATTACACATATACTACATGAAATTATACCAAATAAATATATGTATATTTATACCAAAATATACATATATATATATATAAATTTAATTATACATACTAGAATATGTAATTATATATATAAATTATGTTAAATATATATACACATATATATTAAATATATATACGCATACATATACATTAACACCCATGTATATACGCATTAAAGCACATTTACCATACGAAAATATACCAAAATATACATATATATATTAAATACATATATACGTATTTACATACTAATCCATGGTGTATTATACTAGTTACATACTAGTTAAAGAAGGAGGGAAGAAGGGGAAAGCTCACAGGGGGTGGAGTATGAACAGGAGGAGATGGAGATAGCCAAGTCAGAGGTGGTGGCTGAAGCCCCGGTTGCTGCCGGAGCCTCCCTAGCCGCTCGCTGGGAAGAAGTCGTCGATCGCTGCTGCCACCGCGGTTTCACCAGTCGCCGGAGAAGAACAATTGATGTCGCAGCCGTTGTTGAAGTCGGGAGAGGTCTGTGCGCCGCTGATACGTTGAGTCGCCGAGAGATGATCGCTTCTATCCGCCGAAACAATCGCCACCGCGAGTCGTCGACGAAGTCGCCACCGCTGGAACTCGCCGGAACGCCGCTCGTCTTCGCCTTGTCGGACTCGTGTAGCTGCCTCGTCGCTGAAGTTCTGGGGTGCTCCACCGGTCGCCGCTAGAAACGCTATGTCACCGCCATGAGTGGGTGCTCAGTCGCGTGTGAAGGAGGAAACAGAGGAGACTCTGTTGGAAATGGGAACGGGTCGGTTCGGCCAGGTGGCCGGAATATGGACGGGAGGAGTTGATGATGGTGGTGGTGGGAGTGGCGGATGCAGGGTGGTGGAGGTGGTGTTAGAGAATGGGAGGAAGGCTGTTGGCAGCGGAAGGGGAGCTGGACGGGAAGTTGGGTCTCGGCCGGGTGGACAGCGGCTAGGGGACCGGCTGCAGGGACTCGGCCGCCTGGAGGGAGTCGACCTGGGAGAGGGGGTTGGCCGCCGGGTGCAGAGAGGGCCGCTGGGGAGATGGACTCGGCCGGAGGATGGCTGTGAACAGTGGGGTGGTGAAGATGGTTTCCCCCCCTTTACTATTTGAATTTAAATTTGAAGAAGGAAGAAGAAGAAAAGAAGGAGAAGAAGAGAAGAAGAAAAAGAAAAGAGAAGAAGAAAGGAGAACTCCTACGTTGGAGTTGAGGATGGAGGAGAGATGGGGGCTTGCTTGGGGATGTGGGCTACCTAAGTTTTCTAGGGATTTGGGTTGATGCGATATTAAATAGGGGAGAGGGTTTTGATGGAGGGTGAGGATGCACTCAATTAAATGAGTGGTCCAGATTAAATATGAATGAATTTCATGTAGGGATGAGGGTGAGGGGCTAGTTAAATAATTATTAGGCTCCCTCATTGTTTTTAAACAAATGAGGTGATGACAAAAATACAAATTTGCAAATTAACCCCCTTAAATTTGTGTATTTGCACAGACACATGAAATGACAAAAATTTGGCAGGCGATTCGGTGTCCGGTGTTTTGTAGGGTAAGGAGGCGCTGTAAAATCGGTATGGGCTCAATTTGCAGGGCACTGGAATTAAATTGGGATTTTAGAATTGGCTAAAATAGTATCCTCAATTTAATTAGAAATAAAATACAAGTTGTGTTCTAAAATTAATTAGGAGTACATGGGGCCAAAATTAGGTCAGGTCATCAATACCAATAGTGAAGAAGACTCAGAACAGAATATTACCCTAATTTGGGTCGCAAAAAAAATAGGTCAAGATTGTCTCCAATTTAAATTGGAACGCACAACGATACAAAATAGGGATTTATTAAATAACGTCCGCGACGATTTTTGTGCGGCCAAAATTAATGCACAGGGAGCAAAATTATGAGTTGCAAAAATAGCAGAAAGGAAGGCGAGCATGTCTAGGGCAAGATTGTGAAATTTGTTGGAAGACAAAAGCTAGGGTAGCGCTCCAATTATCGAAGCAAAGGCAATGTGCAATAATTAAATAAAATACAGTAATTAATTATAACCTCCAATAATTAAATTTTAAAATAAAACAATTAACCTCAAAATCCCATAATTTGGACAGGTGTTTCCCTATTGGGCTTCTAGGTCAAGTCTACCAGCTCAAACACAAATGAATACTGTATATAATATTATATTTAAATTATACATCACACATTTATTTAAAATTAAATATACTATCATGAAATTAATAAATTGTAACTAATAATATTAAATATTAAAAAAAGTCGAAAATACCCCTGTTTTCGGAATGTGGTAGTGACAGGCTTGGCTTATCGTTCTGGAAGTTTCTAATTGCCTCAATGGATTTGTTGGTTGGCAGACGAGATTGGTTATGCAGCATGTTTTGAGTAGAAGCATTCGATGAGAATTGATTCTTGCACGAGTTGCTCGTCAAGCGATTGTGTTGGATAGAAGTTGGAATTTTGGCTGTGGCGCATCAGTTGAGCAGGTTTGAGTTTGGCTTGGGATTATCAGAATAGTTGGCACGAGTTGCTCGTACAACAAATGTGTGAAACCATTGAGTATTGTATTGGAATACTTGGAAAAGATCGTTGTATGGGATTGCCCGTGTTGCGAAAGTAGTAGACGGCTTTGAGGATAGTTGAAGCATTGAGAATAGAATATAGCACAAGTTGCATAACGAGATTGATGGAAAGAGTAAGATGGTTCACTTGTTGGCTGAGTTTTTGTGTCAGACTTGAGTTGAGAATGGCAGGATCATGCATAAGGGATGGTTCGAACGGATCTTGGATCCAGTGCAAGGAAATCGTAATGCGAGTATCGACTTAATTCGGAGTGGTATATGGGATACCATATATTGAGCAAGGTATTGTAAATATTTTGGTTTGGACATCAATGGAATTGCATGAACTGACTCGAGTAACAGAAATATAAGTTGGTTGGTGCACATCGTTTGAGTTGAAAAGAATGATAATGGAGCAAGCAATTGGTAAACTGAAGGATAGCGAGCACGGACTACGATTTTGGGCAACACATTTGAGATATTGGTTGAGCAATGAAACACGATCTTGGTTTGGAGGGACAATGCGATGGATTCACACAAACTTGAAAGATTTTGGATATTGCTGCTGGAGAAGTCGACTCAGGTTTAGCGGAAGTGGAATTTTGGACAAGATGGTGCAACGATGGTAGACGGATTCTCCGGAAGACATGGACGGATTATGGCAACAACGGAAGGCAAGATTATGGCAGACAGACTTTTGAAGATAGCTAAACGTGGGAGCAACGTCGGAGCAAATTATTATGCGGTTTGAGCAAGTTGGACATGCATTGTAGAATGTGGCAAAGGGATAAGAATTGGAGCAAGTCTTGAGTTTCGAAAATTATTGCAGTGGTTGTACGAGAAGACGAACATGGCAGTTCGGAAAATTTGATGGATTCAGGGCATAACGGCGGATTGATGGAAGACGGTTTTAAACGAGCACAGTTCTCGAATTGTGGCTTGGATAGATAGCAAGACTCTAGGTGGTTAAGCAGCTTTGGTTGACAGATCAGCAGAGGTAGTGCATGAATTGCTCAGATTTGGAAGTTTACTCGGATGAATGATTGGATTTTGATTCGAATTTGCAGATGAGATATAGCATGGTTCATAGTATCTGTCCATCGTGATGATTATAATTATCGAGCGTAGCTTCGGGACAGCTGACCCTAGCGACTTGCCCGCCAGATCAGAGATTGAATATGGTAGACCCATAGAAAGACCCTTGAGGCGGCGTATTTGGGAATGCGTCGAGGGCAGATGTGAGCAATGAGATTTGGCTTATTGACTGAGTGTTGGATTTGAGAGATCCTTGGGATAGCCTTCAGCTGAAGATGCAGCCGAAAGACCGAAGCGATGGTGGGAGTAGCCTAAGTCAACTGATGTGATTCAGAGTCACAGATTTTTGTAGATGACATCACCTCTGACTTATCGTGCTCTAGAAGGGATAGCATTTATATGAATGGACGACTGTGGCGTTTCGTTCAAATCAAATCTTTGCGAATACTGGAAGGGACAGATGTGCCTCAGATTTACAAGATGTCTCGGAACTTAGTCTGGGAAGCGTGCTCATTCAGAAGGCGAAGGTGATATTCTATGCTTCGAGGCAGTGGAAGCAGCGCAAAGAACTATTCCATGTGCAACCTAGGAATTATGGCGAGTGTGTCCACGTTGAAATTGTGGCGACACTATCCCTTTGGCGTGGCGGCAAGATCTTCGTGGATCACACGAACCTCAATATAGATGTTCACCCAGCGAGGTATTGAGATTGAGGAAAAGGTGTTGGACTGAGATGATGAAAGCAAAGTTGATATTTGGGTAAGTCGCCTAGCTGGGGTAGTATCATTGAGTTGATCGTTCGGTGCACGAGATAATATTTGGAGATTTTGCTAGTACGGATTTCAAAAATAGTTGGATGGACTGAGTTGGAACACGAACTGATTGAGTCGGTGGAAAATCATCATATTGAGAATAGTGCTCAAGCGAACATGTTGGAATGGAAATCATGATTTGGCTCAATTAGAAGTGAAGCTAATGGATGCCTCAAACATAAAGATACCCTTGTAACTTGTTCAAATTTGCTATCGCAAAGCTCGGCTGAAATACTTGTATTTTAGGGACGCCTTAAATATGTGTCTCGATCCAAAACTAAGCGATACGAGGAATTCGTATTGAGCTGCAAGGAGGATGTGGGAATTCATGAAATTTGTACGAGCATTCAGCAGTACGAGATGTTGAGTTAGAATCGTGAATATGTGAGTTGCATAGAGCAGATCCATGGAATTGGATAGTGGCATTTGATAGGAATGAGTACCAACACGGTTCATGGACGAACCTGATTCTAAGTGGTATATTATGTAATGCCCCGCAACTGTACGGTGCGTTACGCTGAGTCGGATTGAATGAAACAAATGCTGGTTCCATTTGATTTGTTAGATTTTGGGAAGAAGTATTGATTGAGTTGTTTCATGTGCAGATGGCTAGCGGGTTCGATGGAAATCAGGTATTCGTTCAGAGCAGTACTGAGATAGCTGAGTTGGAATGATAATGCCATCTTCCTTAGTCCGATCGGTCGGATGATTTGTAGAGCACGGCCTGCTCGCACGGTCATACCAGTTGAGTAGTTCGCGCTTGTATTGGACCACGGTTTCAAGGGATTGGCCGTATCGGCAGGACACAATGCTTAACAGGATCAAACATTGTGAGTGGGCTCTTTCCCTTCTCCTCTACTCCTTCATGCCTAATAATATGGAAAACACGTAAAAGGCTTGAACACTTAGGCTAAAACATTGGGAATCACTACACTGAGGCGTGCATAGAGTGTACACCATTGGCTTGGTAGGATTGTGGCTTGATTTGATTTACGCGTTGGATAGATGGAGCTAGAGTTGGATTATTACATTTGAGGCAGTTGGTTGGATAATTGGGATTATGCTTGGACAATTGGAATGAGTCATTGATGCTTTGGGAATATCGGGAATTTGGGCGAGCTAGCGTGCATCCGTACACGGGTATCACTTGGTCGTTTTATCTTGCAAAGTGAGCAGTTGTGGTTCAAAACCTAACAACTGCATCAGCGCGGGCATTGTGCCTCTTTTGGGGCATTGTGCCATGGGATAGTTTGAGAAGGGTGTTGCACCATTGGAAATATTGTATTGAGAAGAGGCATTGTGCCTATGGAAATAACTTGGATTTGGTGCCTTGGGCTATATGTTGGAAGAATGGTTATGGATTCTTTGGTTGGATGTGTTGGTTGGATTATTGGTAGAACGAGTCTAGGATCGCTTGATGGGGCGAGAATGTTCGATCCTCTCGTCATACCTACTTGGTGTCTGCATAGTCACGGACAACCTGTATTGCACAGGGTTTGGTCTCCTCGAACGGGTACTCCGGGGCACCGGGACCATTCGGCCATGGAGGAGACAATTGGGTAACGCATCTTGGGCGCGGTGCCAGCGGTTGGAATCGATCCAGGTGGGTTAGCTACTTAGCGCTGTTTCGAGGAGAATCGTATTTGATCAGTCCGATCAAAGTCCTTTATGGCTTAGCCAGTGACTTCATATAGTATAGTGTTGGCTTGCTTTTCTTTTGTTGGTTTGGCTTTCGTGTAGGCGCGGCCACCTTGCCTCGGCAAGAGTGTGCACTGTGAGATTTGGATTGTAAATGTTGGTTGAGGATAGATATTGAGGCTTGGTTGATGGTTTGACATGTTATCATGTTGCTTGGACTCGAGCAAGATGGTTTGCATGCTAGCTTCCTTCGGGTCAATTATATATTTGCTTGTCGTTTGGTTTGAGTTGAGTGCTTGCATGCTTAAACTGCTTTACAGCTTTCCTTAACATGTCATCCATATGCCATGAAATGAATCTAGGATTCAACTAGAAAGATCACCATATAACTGTTTGCATTCACTATTTTACTTAGTGTCGGCTTAGGCGAGTGGGTTACCCCGCTCACCAGTACGGTTGTGTACTGACCCACGTTTGTGGACATTATTTCAGGTACGCAAGCGTAGTGGCGCTGCTTGGATATACGAGGCATGATGTATGAACTGTAAGTACCTTTGTGGGCTAGAGAAAAGAGCAAGAGCATTTCATCGTCTTCGTGGCATCGCCTTCGTGGCCTTGTCTTCGATGAGGCATTTCATTTGACCCTATCGTGAGCTTCGCTTGGTACACAATACTTGACTTTCGCTGCAACTTGGTTGTTTCAATGATAACATTTTGTGTTTGACAACATCGCCTTGTACGAGCGCAACTCCAGGCTCGTACGGCATCACGTCCCGATGAGAACGATGGTCCTGCGGGAGAGCTGTAAACGTGGTGATTCACGTTCAGCGGGGACTATCGAGCTTGCGGGAGATTGGGGCGTGACAGAACCAAAGTTTGAGTTTGCTAAAGGAACTACAGAGCAGAGAGAAGGCATTATCTGTGGAGCTATGGTAGAAGACAAGGAATTGTATTATCTGTTGATAGCAGAGTTCTTGGATGTGTTTCCTAAGAAATTGTCAGGATTGCCACAAGATCGAGATATTAAATTCTCTATAGAGTTGGTGCCAGGTGTAGAACCAATTTTACAGCATATCTATAGTGTCACCCTCACATTTTCAATCAAGGGTAGTTTGGTAATTGACATGGGTATTTTTAATTTTAGGATTTATTGTATTTAAATATTATACATGTGTGATTATTTATTATATTATCTATTTATTGTTGGATGCTAGATTATTTTGGACTTGTGTAGTGGACCTAACCAATTAATTAAATGTATGAACCCAATATTTTAGTTTAGTTTAGGTTGAGCCCAAGAATTAGGCCTATGGATTAGGAGGATGGATTAGTTAATGAAACCATTAGACTAGAAACTTCTCCCTTAATTCATGAGAGGCCCAAGGGGTGTTTTGGATATTTTATATTGCTTGAAGAGAGGGGTATATGGCCGGCCATTAGAGGAAGGAGAGAGAGTGTCTCTCATTTTATTTTGTTCATTCCAATTAGATCTATATTTTTTCTCTTTCCAAATTCCTTCATTCTCTTATCATTTTCTCACCAATTTCTTCATAAATCCATACCCTATTCTTTAATTGAGGCTACTACAACAAGGATCTACAAGAAAAAAGCAAGTATCTACAAGGAGGAGGCCAAGATCTATAAGGAGGAGCTATATTTCTATATTTGGAGATTTCAATTGGAATCTATCTCCCAATAGGTTCATTTTAGTTTTTTCTCTTGTAATAGGTTCTAAATCTAAGATTTAACCATGAGATATTACCCCACATGCATAAGCTACTCATAGGATTTGGTTTTAGGTTAATAGGAGACCTATGGTGGAAGTTATGTGTGTTTTTGCGTCAACTTTGGGAGAATTCCGAGATTGGCACATGTGGTATTTGTCAATTGGTCAAATAGATCAATATGACATGCGATTGCTTGTTTGTAACTAGTATCGTATCCAAAATTGGGTACGTGTAGGCCGTATCTCGTCAATTTGGCGATACGGATTATTTTTAGGGGCTTTTCTCTGACACGGAGATTTGTGCATATTAATTCTTGACACAGACACGTAGTTATTATTATTATTGTTCATAATAGTCATAATTAGTATTGTAGACTTGCTCGTATCATTCGGGATACGTTTGGTTGTGTGGTGGAGCCGTGTCACAAGCGTATCATAGAATGAGTTTGATACGGGTGTGGTGCACTCCACGTGTTTGGTTTATTGCTCTCAATTCTTTGTATGCTTATATATATATATATATATATATATATATATATATATATATATATATATATGTATGATATATATTATATGATATATATGAATATGAGTATATATAACTATGTGTTTATATATATATATGCATATGAGTTTATGTTTATAGATAGATGTATAACTATATGTATGGATATCTATATGTATACATAACTATGATTGTTTATATATGTATATATAAGTGAATATGTTGCCTATGCATATAAGTACGTATGTAAGAGTGTATATATATATATATATATATATATATATATATATATATATATATATATATATATATATATATATATATATATATATAAGTATTAATATAGGTATGTAAGTTAATATATATAGCTATATCTATATCTATATCTATGTGTATATATATGTTAAATATATATATATGTGTTCACATATGCATTGATGTGTACATATTGATATACGTATCTAGATTGTTATACTTATTGATATATATACATATATGTGGGGATATATATATATATATATATATATTGCAGTTATGTATATATATATATATATATATATATATGTTGGTGTGTTTGTGTGTGTGTGTGAGTGAGTGAGAGCAATAGTCAATGACAGAAAGAGGGAGAGCACTGAGAGTATCAGTGCATATCAAGGGACATGAGAGTGGTGCACCCACTGGCGCACCAACTGCCAGTGGAGGCTTGGGCCCCTGCAGTAGCAGCCTTGTGCAAATCAGTGCAATTAAAGGTATGCAGTCAGCATAGCACAACATGCTTCAGTATGCACAGGTAGGTTCAGCAGCCATTCAGTTCAGCAGGGAGCTCACTACAACTGCAGTGTACAGCAGAATCATTGCAGTATCGGTACTGCACAGTGCAGCACAGTGCATTTGTCTACAACAGTGTGCAGATAAAACTGCAGTGCAGTTCAATCCTAGTGCAACAACAAGGCATTATGAACAGCAGCAACCCAACACCAGTAAGCCAATGCACAACACAGTATTAGGCACAATACCTGCCGATTATCTGTGTCTAGTATATGGTTAGTTAGTTTAGGGTAGTTTCAGTCAGGTAGCAGTATCATCAAGGTATGGGTAGTTAGTTATTTATTGGTTAAGTAGTAGATAGATTAGTATATATTTAGTTAATTTCAGTTATTGATTAAGTTAGATAGATATATATACTATTTTTAATATCTTTTAGTAGTTAGTATATGAATAGTTAGTAATATGTATCTATGTATACTAGTTTGTAATACATGTTAGTAGTTCGTAGGTATTATAGTGATACATAATATATTTTAGTAGTTTAGTTATATTCTATAGTTAGTATTGAGGGTTATAAATATATAGCTATATGGATGAGGATTGAATTACCTTGGGATACCAAGGTAAGGTCAAGGTAATGGGTCAATACCAAGGTATTGGCTTTAGGTATCGATATAGGTAGTATGATACGCATTGGTGCAAGGCCATGGTATTCTAATTTTATTGTTTAGTTAAGATACTATAATTATTGACTTGTATATATATACAAATGACTATTTTCATTTATTAAACTTGCATATCTTGAGATACGGCATTTTGTGTGTTTCGTAGTATCTTAGATTAGCTAGTGTAGATTAGTGTCGTAGTGTATTGACCTAGTATCTTTGTGTTAGACTCTTACAACCTATAATTAGTCGGTTTGACTTAGAAATGACTTTATGACCTAGAATTGTATCAGTTTAACTTTTTTATTTACGAACCTTGTATTGATGCAACATACCATATATAGGTTTGTGTGACACGTGTGACACCAGCTTGGGCATCGAGAGACACACCTTGCTCAGGACTTCAGGCAAATACATTACTCTGATAGTTTTTAATTCATAATAGTGTATATATGCATATTCTAGAATTGTATACTTGATTCTGACACAATGATTTCACGGACTCGTACTACATGAATCCCGTCAGGAGATGTTATCCCCTACCATGTTCAGCGGGTACTCCTATACATGTATTTCATCATATACATTGGGTATTGATTTATATTTCATATTCACACGCTGCTCATGTTTAGTATGCTTATTCGTGTACACACTATGCTCGTGTTCGGTGTGATTATATTCGTGTACACCCACTGCTCGTGTTCAGTGGTCATATTCGTGTTTGTAGCGTGTCGTGATTGGATCCATTGGTATTAGTTGGGGATGGGAGAGTAGGAGTTGATTATGTGAACAAAGCTCCATTGTTCATCGTGTATATTCTGATTACATACCACACTTGTAATCGTCTTACCTTATTGATCATGTTCAACCTAAACCGATCACATAATAAACTTGTATTCTAAGGCACTTTAGTTTAGATTTTATTTCTTTTATCAAATTGTAGATATTTATATTGTTGTTCTATATTCTCGTACATTACCTATATACCTATTATTCATTCATTCTTATGTTAGTGATCTTGTATTTTATTTCTATTATCTGTTTTATGTGCTCGATTATGTTATTAAAACTACTTTCAGAGGTACGCTCCAATCCTGACCGGATATATTTTTCCAAATGATTGGCTTATAGAGCAGTTTCCCATATTCTACGGGCTGCAGGATGATGTACCTTTAAAGCATACTCCTATAGACCAGGAGGACTTAGTTGTAGAGCCCGAGGAGGTCAAGTTTATTTGTGTTGGCTTATATTAGACTATTTGTGAAGATTCATAGTTTGTATATTATTTCAGATTGTGGATTGTATCTTATTCTTTCCTTCGCTATTCCATTCGTGCTTTATCTTTCTTAGTTTATTTTGTGATTGAGATTAGTTATACTTATGAGGTACCATATTATTCCTTCGTTTAGAGTTGAGATGATTGACAGGTACTATATTATATTGTTGATATGTTAGATAGTTAGAAATGACCCAGACAGCGTTCTAACGCCGATATTGCGGCGTAGGCTTGGCGTAACCATGTACCCGTACCCGAATATCCGGGTGCAGGTCGTAACACATTTTTACTGGTGGCCCATGCAGGTCTAGATTCACAAGTAGTGCGATATCGTAGTTGTGCTCATCTAGAGTACTGCTACGAGCCTGCTTTAGGAAATAGGATTTAGGCTGAGAGTTTACTCAATCACAACTAGGAAACATTCCAAAATCTATTTTGTAAATCCTTATCTATTGAATATTTGCTTTACTTTGAATTAAATTATGTCCTCCTTTGATGATATCGTATCATATTCAATATTGATTCCTTATTTCAATCTATTTTCTGGATGCCGCCAAAGACGTGTTCCCAGCGCTCAAGTGTCGCGACAGCACGATCAATCACTTCATCACCCATGAGGGCAGTACTCTCAGACGATGGTCTATCACCTACATTCAGGAGGTCAGCTTCACCAGTCCAGGTGGGTGTAACAGCAGCAACTTTCGAAGGTGCTCCACCTACGGTACCGAGGACAGCACAGACAGTTTTCGGGGATCTTCCACCCCCACCAACTGTAATTGATCAGACGCAGATATTCACGCTCTTCTAGCAGATGATGGAGGCACAGTAGCATCAGTCAGAGGTCCTACGATAGAGTGTGGAGAATGCTCACCAGATTGCACTTGTAGCAGTTGAGAGAGGTTCCATAGTCCAGCTACAGACGGTACCACCTCAGTTTGAGGTAGCGGGGTGCATGATGTTCGATATTGTCTTGACCTGGTTCAGGACAGACCCTAGGATTGTAGTACCTGGACTCACTTGGGAAGCTTTCAAAGAGCATTTCAAGAAGAAGTTCTTTCCAGACGTGGCTCTGAAATCCTTAGAGAACCAGTTCCAGTACCTCGTCCAGGGAGGTATGTCAGTGGATGAGTATGCGGTGGAGTATTGCCGACTAGGTCGCTTCATGGAAGGGCAAAACCTTATGGGGAGAGCCAGGAAGTTCAGGAAGGGCCTGAATCAGGAGGTTAAATCCCACACCAACGGAGATCCTACCGTCACCTTAGAGAAGATTCTCAGACAGGCGCAGCGGAAAGAGGATGATTTAGAGCTTGGATCTAAGAGGCTGAGGGATATAGGAGGATCCATTTCCAATACGGGTCCAGCGAAAAGGCCTCATTTCTAGCAGTAGCACCAGAGGCACTACTAGCATCCGAGGCAGCAATATCACGGGAAAGTTAGAGCACAGGCACAACAGATGCACCAGATCCAGAGGGCTACTGTTCTATGCACTTTCTGTAAGAAGCAAGGACATGAATGGGATGCGTGCAGGATGAGACTAGGACAATGCTTATTCTGCGGGTTGGGAGACCATTAATTGAGGGCTTGTCCTAAAGTCCTAACACATCCAGTTCAGGGAGAAAGTCAGGCACAGAGAGCACCCGCTAGACCACCAGCGGGATAACAGAGAGGACCTCTACCACTGTAGCAGCAGAAGTTTGCTCAGCATCAGCAGCAGAGAGGTGCCCAGCGATAGGGGCAAGCTTTTGCCTTGAATGTCGAGGAGGAGGAGTCGGTTGGCGATGTCATCTCAGGTTTATTTTATCTTGATTCCTTTCCAGCCTATGCTTTATTTGATTCCGGTGCTTCTCATAGTTTTGTATCTGTATCTTTTGCTCTGAGACATTGTCTTGAGTCTGAACCGTTGGCGAGGACTTGCAAGATCACGACCGAGGGTGGCATTGTCCTAGTTAGTGATGTTTGTAGAGAGTTTATTTGGGAGGCCGGGAGTTGAGTGTATATTTACTCGTAATATCACTTCCGAGTTACGATATAGTACTCGAGATGGATTGGTTGTGTAGGCATAAAGCTAGTATCGATTATCGTAGAGGCAGAGTTTTATTTTAGATGCCAGAAGAGCCAGAGTTTGAGTTCATCCGAGGAGCAGCAGGGCAGAGCGAAGGCGAATTCTGTGGAGCTTTGGTAGAAGAGCAGGAGCCGCCACATTCGTTGATTGCAGAGTTCATGGATGTCTTTCCAGAGGAGTTGTCAGGGTTGCCACCGGACAGAGATATAGAATTCTCTATAGATTTGGTACTAGGCGCAAAGATGATATCTCAGAACGTCTATAGATTAAACAACAGCAAACTGGTAAGTTGAAGAAGCAGGTGGATGAGTTACAAGACAAAGGCTTTATCCGTTCTAGTTCATCATCATGGGGTGCTCCCGTATGTTTTGTACCAAAGAAGGATGGGTCGGTACGTATGTGTATCGACTACAGGGCACCCAACAACCACACTATCAAAAACAAATACGCATTGCCACGGATTAATAATTTGTTTGACCAGTTGAGCAGAGCGAAGGTATTTTCAAAGATAGACTTGAGGTCGGGGGTACCACCAGGTGAAAGTGAAAAAGGAAGACATCCCAACGACAGCTTTCAGGACTTTTTATGGGCAGTTCAAGTTCTTGGTGATGCCATTTTGGTTGACCAATGCCCCAGCAGTATTCATGAACCTGATGAACAAGGAGTTTTATCAGTACCTGGATCAGTTTATTGTAGTTTTCATTGATGATATTCTATTTGAAGGCCCCAGAGGAGCATGAGTAGAACTTGAGGATAGTTCTGGAGACCGTCAGGAAGAAGAAGCTGTATGGCAAGCTTTCGAAGTGTGGGTTCTTCCTTGATAAGGTCGAATTCCTCGGGCATGTTATTACAGGAGATGAAATCTTGGTAGACCCGAAGAAGATTTCAGCAGTTGAGTTGTGGTCTACCCCGAGTTCAATAGCAGAGATCAGGAGTTTCCTTGGACTGGCAGGCTACTATCGAAGGTTTGTTCAGGTCTTTTCTAGGATCACAGAGCCGATGACTAGACTAACCAGGAAGGACGTAGAGTTCATCTGGACTGAAGAAGAGGTTGACTACAGCTCTAATCTTGATATTGCCATCAGGAGCAGAAGGAATTTCCATATACAGTGATGCATCAGATAAGGATTTGGGTTGTGTGTTACAGCAGAACGAGAAGGTGATTGCCCATGCTTCCAGACAATTGTGTCCGCATGAGAAGAATTACCCAACCCATGACTTGGAGTTGGCAATAATTATCTTTGATCTTAAATTATGGAAATGCTAGTTGTATGAAGAGAGAGTAGAGATCTTTACAGACCACAAGAGCTTGAAGTATGTGTTTACACAAAAAGAGCTCAACAAGAGGCAGCGGCGATGGTTGGAGTTGATGAAAGACTTCGATATTTCTTTGCAGTACCATCCAGGAAAGGCCAACGTAGTCGCGGATGCCTTAAGCAGGTATCCAGTGGCTATGTACTTGACGAGAGATAGATATTTATTGGCCTATCTTGACTGTTTGGGCATTAAGGTATTAGTTTCTGGAGTTGCAGCACAGATATAGGGACTTCAGGTATAGTCAGAGTTAATGAACCGGGTCAGAGCCGTATAGTACGAGGATGAGTCTCTGAGGAGCATCAGAGCACAGTTCCAGATAAGGTGGCAGAAGACTTCAGCATCGCAGATGATGGATAATTACGGTAGGTACCAGACTGTGTGTGCCGAGTGGAGCATTGTATGAGAAGATTCTTCAGGAGGTGCATCGATCTCAGTACTCTATGCATCTAAGTGCCAACAATATGTTTAGAGACATGAGAGAGCATATTTGGTGGTATTGTATGAAGCGGGAGGTAGCTAGCTTCGTATCTAGATGCTTGGTTTGTCAGCAGGTAAAGATGGAGAGACAGAGGCCAGGTGGATTACTTCAGCTATTACCCATTCTAGAGTGAAAATGGGAGCATGTGACCATATATTTTGTTTTAGGAATTTCGCATTCTCCAGGAGGTAAAGATGCGATTTGGGTCATCGTGGACATGTTGACCAAATCAGCCCACTTTTTGCCATTTAAAATGGGTACATCTACGGAGAAGCTCACTAAGATGTATGTATGCCAGATAGTCAGATTGTACGGTATTCCTGTGAGGATCAGGATAGTTGCTTCATGTCCCACTTCTAGAGGAGTTTGTAGGCTAGCTTGGCACTCAGCTCACGTATAGTACCGCATATCACCTTCACACCGAGGAATAGTCGGAGAGGACTATTCAGACTCTCGAGGACATGTTGTGCACTTATGTTTTAGATCTTAGAGGTTCTTCGAAGGATCGTCTTCACTTGGTAGAGTTTTCGTACAACAACAGCTACCAAGCAAGTATTAAGATGTCACCATTCGAGGCGTTGTATGGACAGAGATGCCGCACTCTGTTATCATGGGATAATATTGGTCAGAGAGCTTTATTGGGACCAGAGATGGTAGGGATGCAGCTAAGACGGTGAAGCTCATCAGGGATAGACTTCGAGTGGCGTAGGACAAACAGCGGCATTGGGCCGATAGCTACCGGAGACCTTTAGAGTTTGAGGTATAGATTTTTGTTTTGCAATTGCTTATGATTGATTATTATTTTTGTTAGAATGCTAAGGTTGTGTTTCGTGCTAGGTTGGCGGTCTGGTTGTCTTGAGGATTTCTCTGACACGTGGCACGATTCATTTCGGTGGAGGCAGAAAGCTTAGTCCTTGCTTCATCGGACCTTTCAGTGTTCTTGAGAGGGTCGGTGTAGTTGCTTATAGACTAGACTTACCACCTTTATTGGAGGGAGTACATAACATATTTCATGTGTCACAGTTGAGACGGTACATGGCAGATCTCAGTCATGTATTGGATCACTCGAAGATTTAGGTGGGCCCTACTCTTGGCTATCCAGAGAATCCAGTTGAGATTCTGGATCAAAGATAGCAGGTGCTGAGGAACCAGATGATTCCTTTAGTGCACGTCGAGTGGAGGCATCACTCGCCAGGAGAGAGTACCTGGGAGCGAGAGGCCGAGATACGCGAGCGATATCCATATATGTTCGAGCCGTGAGGTATAATTCTTTCATGCATTGTATTGATTGCTTTTGGTAGCTAGTTTCTTCCTTAATTTCGAGAACAAAATTTTTCTAAGGTGGGTAGGATTGTCACCCTCACATTTTCAATTAAGGGTATCTTCGTAATTCACACAAGTATTTTTAATTTTAGGATTTATTGTATTTAAATATTATGCATGTGTAATTATTTACTTATTGTATTATTTATTTATTATTAGATTCTAGATTATTTTGGACTTGTGTAGTGGACCTAACCAATTAATTAAATGCATGAACCCAATATTTTAGTTTAGTTTAGATTGAGCCAAAGAATTAGGCCCATGGATTAGGAGGATGGAATAATTAGTGAAACCATTAGACTAGAACCTTCCCCCTTAATTAATTTCTTCATGAGAGGCCCCAAGTGGTGTTTTGGACATTTCACATTGCTTGAAGAGAGGGTATATGGCCGACCATTAGAGGGAGGAGAGAGAGTGTCTCTCATTTTATTTTTTTCATTCCAATTAGATCTATATTTTCTCCTGTCCAAATTCTTTCACTCCCTCATCATTTCCTCACCAATTTCTTCACAAATTCCTTCCCTATTCTTTAATTGAGGCTACTACAACAAGGATCTACAAGAAGAAAGAAAGGATCTAAAAGGAGGAGGCCAAGATCTATAAGAAGGAGCTATATTTCTATATTTGGAGATTTTTATTGGGGATCTATCTGTCATGACCCGTATCCGGTGTAAGGGTACAAGTCGGAAATAATGCCCAGCCTATGCCGCAGAATCGGCTGTAGAACGCTGTCTAGATAATCTATCTAACAATATACTGAACCACCAAGATGATAATATACTCAATCACAGATCTAAGATGGAAAGTATGAATCAGATAAAGAATAGAATAGTCACAATACAACTCATGAGTCTAAAATAATACATCAATAAGTCAGAAGAAATACAGAATAAGTTGGAGACAAATCCAGTACAAAAGAATACTACGAAGCTACAACTCCTGGGTCAACTGTCTCAGTTGGGATAAGTCCCTCCTGAGCCAGGGTCTCAGAATCTAAATACATAATATCCTGAGGTTCATAATAGGTAGGGTATCACTCCTCAGTGTCATCTGGAAAAATATATCTGTAGAAGCATAAAATATGCTGGAGAATTATTCGCGTATTTTATAGTCAAAACCCGTAACATATATGAAGTCACTCCCTGCGTAAAATAGAGTTTCAAGGTTGTTTGGTGTAAAATAGGGCTTAAGAGCTGTCCGCGTAAAATAGAACTTCAAGTTTGTTTGGCGTAAAATAGGGCTTTACAGCTGTCCGCGTAAAACAGAGCTTCAAAGTTGTTTGGCGTAAAATCGGCTTCAGTGCTGTCTGCATAAAACAGAGCTTCAAGGTTGTTTCGTGTAAAATAGGACTTCAGAGCTGTCTGTGTAAAATAGAACTTCAAGGTTGTTTGGCGTAAAATAGGGCTTCAGAGCTGTCCGCGTAAAAACAGAGCTTCAACACTGTTTGGCGTAAAATAGGGCTTCAGAGTTGTCCGCATAAAATAGAGCTTCAAGGCTGTTTGGCGTAAAATAGGGCATCAGAGCTGTCCGCGTAAAACAGAGCTTCAAGGTTGTTTAGCATAAAATAGGGCTTCTGAGCTGTCTGCATAAAACATAAATTCAAGGTTATTTAGCGTAAAATAGGGCTTCAGAGTTGTCCGCGTAAAGCAGAGCTTCATGGCTGTTCTATGTAAAAGGTTGCTATACCTTCCTACGTAAAGTTTAAAATACGTTGTTTTTATTGCAGCGTAAAGTTGTACAAGGAACTCTTCGTATTCCTCGGATGAATTTGTCAGTCAAATCAGTGAACCTGACATTTTACAAAAGTACTACACGATGATCGAGAGAATGGTTGTGATGATAATTTTGCACAGAGACCCAGGTTGTCATTTTGTGACATGTTTTTGATACAAGTTATTTTTACGTATTCAAAGGAAGAAAAATGGAGTTTTCTGAATACGCTGCCTATTCTACATTGACAGAAATAAGTTTTTATGCTCAAGACAAGACAAAATTAAACGCCACGTCAAAATCTGTTTCTTGTACAGAGCTCGAGGCATATCTATGTATTTAATGCACGAGATTTTGTTCTATTTTTAAAAATTTGTCATGACTAGGAAAGCTAAGACTGTGACTAATACGCTCACATCACCATCCTTGCATTTTATGCCAACCAGGCTATTTTTAACTATAGAAGTACGCCGTATGCTATCTCCTCGAAATATGCCAACTCGGCTATATTTGCAAAGGTAAGTTGATAAGGCTACTTAGCCCAGAATACGCTGAAGACCTCAGTCGTGAAGGATAATTGGCTATTTTATGCTAGTTATCTATTATTCATGAATCATTAAGTTTTACGCAGGGGCAGTTACCTATGTGGCTTGCATGCCATGATCTTCGAGTAGCTGTTATACGCGTTACCTTATAAAGGGATATGTGTCATACGCAGATTCAGAAAATTATTTGAACGTGGGTAGCAGTTGTCATAACCGCAGCTTAAAGGAGACAATCTTCTTCACAGTTTGGCCTTTTACGCTAACAAGATAGTCATTTGTCTTTAACGCTACCCAGGCTATTTTTAACTATAGGAGTACGCCGTATGCTATCTCCTCGAAATATTCCGACTCGACTATATTTGCAAAGGGAAAGTTACCTACGTGGCTTGCATGCCATAATCTTCGAGAAGCAGTTATATGCTTTACCTTATAAAGGGATATGTGTCATATGCAGATTCAGAAGATTATTTGAACGTGGGTAGCAGTTGTCATAACCGCAGCATAAAGGAGGCAATCTTCTTCACGGTTTGGCCTTTTATGCCAACAAGATAGTCATTTGGCTTTTACGTCAACCAGACAGTTATTTGATTGATCTCTATAAATAGAAACCCTTGGTTACAGGGTAAAAGGGGGGAATGGGTTTTGGCTGACAACTTTGGCAACAAGAATTCGATCCTACTTACAACTTTCCTTTGGCCGGCTTTTGCCTTCAGTTCAGAGAAAGTTTCAAGCTTCTTCTACAGCACTTCTTCATCATCGTGTTATCCAAGGAACAAAGTGATCAACTACAGATTAGACTTCCATAGCAATACTTTCCCAGGATCATTTTATTGTACTTAATATCCTCGTATAGGATTATTTATACTTTTCTCTTTTCTCATTTGTAAGCAAAAGTTTCGTATAAACTTTGTTTATCCAAACAAAATGGCGACTCTGCTGGGAAAATACTCTCTCCTCTAACGAGAAAGCAATTGCTCAATACGATGTTGTATCCATCTGATCGACGATTAAGACTTTGGTCGTCCAGTTCGACCAATCTGCCTATGAAGACATGCTTCATGAAGGGGGTAGTTCTCATTCCTCCTCTGTCCATAACAACAGGAAGCTGCATAAAGTGTGGATGCCTAAGACGTTCTCTACCCTTCATGTTGGGTATCGACTTTTTTCTCTGACGAGAAAGCAATTGCTTAACACGATATTGTATCCATCGGATCGACGATGAAGACTTTGGTCGTCCAGTTCGACCAATCTGCCTATGAAGACATGCTTCATGCAGGGGGTAGTTCTCATTCCTCCTCTGTCTATAACAACAAGAAGTTGCGTAAAGTATGGATGCCTAAGACGTCCTCTACCCTTCCTGCAAGTTTTCATTCATTGATCAACGAAGTTGTGATAACACAGCCAACACGCCCTGTGCGTAAAACTTTGTCTCCCGTCTGTGACGTGGTAAACAAAACTTCTGCCAATGCCTCAGTGCCAATCCAGAAATCTCAAACACGCCCTGCACGTAAACCTTTGTCTCCCGTCTGTGACGTAGTAGACAAAACTTCTGGCAATACCTCAGTGCCAATCCAGAAGTCTCATACACGCCCTGCGCGTAAACCTTCGTCTCCCGTCTGTGACGTGATAGACAAAACTTCTGGCAATGCCTCAGTGCCAATCCAGAAGTCTCAAACAAGCCCTGCACGTAAACCTTCGTCTCCCGTTTGTGACGTAGTAGACAAAACTTCTGGCAATGTCTCAGTGCCAATCCAGAATTCTCAAACACGACATGTGCATAAAACTTTGCTCCCGTCTATGACGTGGTAAACAAAACTTTTGGGAAAGCCTCAGTGCCAATCCAGAAATCTCAAACACGCCCCGCGCATAAACCTTTGTCTCCCGTCTGTGACGTGGTAGACAAAACTTCTGGCAATACCTTAATGCCAATCTAGAAGTCTCAAACATGCCCTGCGCGTAAACCTTCGTCTCCCATCTGTGACGTAATAGACAAAACTTCTGGCAATGCCTCAATGCCAATCCAGATGTCTCAAACACGCCCTGTGCGTAAAATTTTGTCTCCGGTCCGTGACGTAGTAGATAAAACTTCTGGTAATATCTCAGTGCCAATCCAGAAGTCTCAAACATGCCCTGTGCGTAAAACCTTTGTCTCTCGTCTGTGACATGGTAGACAAAACTTTTAGCAATGCCTCAGTGCCAATCTAGAAGTCTCATACATGCCCTACGCGTAAACCTTCGTCTCCCGTCTGTGACATGGTAGACAAACCTTCTGGCAATGCCTCAGAGCCAATCCAGAAGTTTCAAACGCACCCTGCGCGTAAACTTTTGTCTTCCGTCTGTGACATGGTAGACAAAACTTCTGGCAAGGCCTCAATGCCAATAAAGAAATTTCAAACAGGCCCTGCACGTAAAATTACATCTCCCGTCTATGATGAGGCAGATGTACCCTTTGATAATATCAAAGGAAAATAAGTGGCGAATCCTTCAACCTCTAAGCTTTTACGCCCATAAGATAAGAAAGTTCACACTTTATAGATTACGCGTGATGCTGAAAGCCGTTTAAGGATTTTCCCTATTTTACGCGAACCTATGCAAAAATCCAAATTATGCCAGGATAGGTCTGTCCGCGTAAAGTAGACTCATTTAACGGGAAGATATACTCCTCAGTGAGTTTTCGGATATTGGTTCATGTTTATATTATCTCTGAACTGATGTCCTAACATTTCTCCCAGACTGAGTTTGCCATGTCCAAGTGACCTCTGAGCAAACCTCCCGAATTTTGGCTATCGATCATCACGTCCATATTACCTATGATATCGGTTGTCATCCTCTCTTATCACCCATCACCACCAAGGTACACCAACGGTATTAAATCAATAAAAACTGCCAAGTCCATATTATATCTTGCAGGGCTTGTCTCAAACCTATTACTTGCACTAACATGCACAAAAAGTAACGGGACTACAAAACATATCACGTCCATTTTACCTCAGATAGGGATTGTTTTTTAACTTATTATTTGTACTCAATGTGCGTAATGAATAATAAGTCCACCAAAAGTCCCCCAGAGGGATATTCTCAATCGAAAGAAAACGGTCACGTCCATATTACTTCTATCATATTTTTATTTATCACCACAGAGTCATATCTTACCACGTCCACGTTACCTCTGAGTAAAATATTTCTAGAACTTTTCAATGTCCATATTACCTTTGAGTAAATCTATTTTTCAACTTTCTACTGTCACGTTCGTATAACCCCTGATAGTGCTAGTCATTTCAGCTTATTACTCGTACTTAAGGTACGCCATGTGTAATAAGTGTACAACCCAAGAATTTGCCATGTCCATCTTACCTCTGAGCGAACATTCATGTCCATCGACTTCCGAGATCTAACTGCGGCCTTCAAATGAGTTTGGCATACATCAAGAGGTTCATATCAAAACTCTCCATATGTTGTCGGTCGTTCACAAAGCTCATGAAGAAGGGTGTCTCGGTTGTTTGGAATGAAGAGTACCAACGAGCGTTCGACAACATAAAAGACTACCTATCAAACTCTCCTGTGGTGGTGGCCCCGGTTATTGGAAAGTCATTTATGCTCTATGTACGCGAGATAGATCACTCTCTCGGTACCCTATTAGTCCAGAATAGTGATGTAGGACACGAGAAGGCCATATACTACCTCAGTCGGATGATGGTCGGTCCAAAGCATAGGTATACCGCCGTTGAGAAGGACTGCTTTGCTCTGGTATTCGTTATCCAAAAAAACTTGACATTACGTGACTGGACAGACCATTCATGTAATCTCACAAGCCAACCCGCTCATGGTCCTCATGATCAAACCTGGGACACTCAGTTCCCGATTGGCTACCTGGGCAATACTATTATCCCCATATGATATGGTGTTTGTCCTATAGAAGGTCGCCAAGGGGTCAAGCATTGGACGACTTTTTGGAAACCCACCTGGGGTCAAAAATCTCAAAGCTATATGAAAAAATTTCAGGCAAAGTGGCAGACGCCAACGTTACTTCACACGAAGCGGTCTGGCGAATGTTCTTTGACGGTGCTTCAAGAGCAGGGCCCAAAGGCGGCATCATCGCTGGGGTCTGGATAGTATTGATCTTCCCATACGGCCTTGTCATCAATCGTGCGTACTCCCTCACGGAGCTATGCTCCAATAATATGGTGTCACTACCACATTCTGAAAACAGGGGTATTTTCGACTTTTGATAATATTTAATATTATTGTAGTTATAATTAAGTAATTGCATGATAATTATTTGTTTTGAATAAATATGTGTGATGTGTAATTCAAATATAGTATTAGATGCAGTGTTCATTTTTTTTTAGCTAGCAGACTAGACCTAGAAGCCAGTAGATGACCACCTGTCCGAATTATAGAATTCTGGATTTTATTATTTTATCTAGAATTTATTTATTGGAGATTTTAAATAATTACCGTATTTTTATTAATTATTGCGCATTGCCTTTGCGTTGATATTTGGAGCACTACCCTAGCTTTTGTCTTCCAACGAATTTTACAATCTTGCCCTAGACATGCCCGCCTTCCATTCTGCTATTTTTGCAACTCATAATTATGCCCTCTGTACATTAATTCTGACCGCACAAAAATCGTCGCGGATATTGTTTTAAAATTTTTATTTTTGTATCGTTGTGCGTTCCAACCAAAATTGTGGACAATCTTGACCTATTTTTCGTGCGGCCCAAATTAGGGTAATATCCTGTTCTGAGTCTACTTCATTATTGGTATTGATGACCTGACCTGATTTTGGCTCCATGTACTCCTAATTAATTTTAGAACACAACTTGCATTTATTTCTAATTAAATTGAGGATAACATTTTGACTGATTTTATAAATCCTAATTTAATTCTAATACCCGATTAATTGAACCGTGCCTAACGCACAATACCCTCTCACTATGAGAATTACTAAACACATTTTTCTCCACAAATTTTGTGTCATTTCATGCGTCTGTGCAAATACCCAAATTTATGGGGGCTAATTTGCAAATTTATATTTTGGTGTCAACACCCATTTGTTTAAACCAATGAGGGAGCCTAATAAATATTTAATTAGCCTCTCACCCTCATCCCCACATGAATTATTTTCTCCATGCCAAATCTGGACCCCTCATTTAAAGGGGGTCAATCACCACCCTTCATCAACACCCTCTCCCCTATTTAATATCACATCAAACCCTAATCCCTAGAAAACCTAGGTTTTCCCACCTACTCACAAGCCCCCATCTCCCTCAACACCAAACCGTAGCCTCTATTCTTCTTCCTCTTTTCTCCATTTTTCATTTTCTTCTTCTCTTTTCTTCTTCTTCTTCTTCTTCTTCTTCTTCCCTTCTCTTTGTATTTTTGAATTCATTAAAGAGGGGGGGAAATCAGCCACCCCATTGCCACTGTTCCCGGCCGACCACCCTGCCAAGCCCCAACCGCAGCCCGGCTGCTGCTCCGGCCAAACTCCCCGACCCCGGAGCTGGCCTCGTCATCCCAACGCCCCCACCACTCGTCGAGCCACCCAGCCACCTCCTCTGTGCAGCCGGCCAGTACTCCTTTTCCGGCCTCACTCGAGCCGCATCCACGCGGCGGCCAACTCCGGCGAAGCTTCCCCTCCTCTCCCCGCCTGATCTCCCCGTATCACTCCTTCTCCGGCGGACTTCCCAGCTCCTCCTCCTCGGCCTGCAGCAACCCGCCGAGCCACAACAACCTCTGCATCTCGATACCGGCCCTCACCTCGACCATCTTCGGCATAGCTCGACCCGACCGCCCCTCCTCCGCCATACTCGCCGAGCCACTGCTCGACCGGCTTCCTCGACGAGCAGCGGACGCCGGCCACTGATCCCCCTCCACTGTTCAGTCGAGCTACACCCCGGCGCTGATCTTCTCTCCACCGGAACTACACCATCTCCTCCGACCTATTCCGTTCAACCTCCTCCTTCGAGCCACACCACCACCAGCTCCCTATCCATTCTCCAGCAGCCCGAAATTCTCCCTGCACCACCACCTGAGCTCAACTCTGCCGCTCCACCACTGCACAGTAGGCAACCCCGACTCCGGCATACCCCATCTCTTCTTCCCGGCGTCGAGCCCTCAGTTTCTCCTCCATTCCCTGCTACTTCGGCACAGCCCTTGCTCCACCGTAGCTCCTTGCTCCTCTTCCCTCTCCCTGCATCTTCCTCGAACTCCTCCTTCCCGACCTCCTCTCCGGCGGTTCAGCCGACCCCCTGCAATCCCGGAGCTCCGGCCATCTACACCATCGGAACCACCCCCACAGTGAGCTCCTTCATTCCCTCTTCCCTCCTTTATATAGGTGTGAATACATATACGTGTTAGTATATATATACGTATGTGTATACGTATGTGTGTATAATTAATTAATAATGTATATATATATCTATTTAATTAATGTGTAAATATATGATTATGTAAATACGTATACGTATACATTTGCGTGTATGTGTATGCGTATTACGTGTGTACGTATCTACGCGTATGTGTGTGTATATATATATATATATATATATATATATATATATATATATAAATATATATAGTGTATTTCTCTAATTGTATATATACGTATTCAATGTGTATGTGTATATTAATATACATGTATATGGTATAATTATTATTTTGTATAAATATAACAAATGTATTTTTCACTAGTACATATGTATGTATACCTATATATTCAGTATATGAATATTCTTGAATATAGTTGTTATGAATAAAAATTTGTTATGAATATTTATAGCATATAAAAAATATATTTATATACTTCTATTTTATACATATTTAGTACAAATTACAGATATACACTTATATATATATTATATACGTATTCAATTGGTATATATGTATGTTCTGAGTATAAATGTATAATTATATATGTATCCCTACTAGATGACCCTAGTTGACTAAGTTCCATGCCTGGCATAGCCCTAAGGCTAGTGTATTTCTATTGTGTGTTAGTGTAGCACCTGATACAAGTGTATATTTGTGTTATGTCTATAGGACTATTGGATCGTCCTGCGAGACTTCAAGGGCAGGACATTGGTTTTATCAGCTAAGGACCCAAGGCGAGTACATTCTCTGATTAGTTTCTAATTTATGATATCTCCTATGTTCACTGTATCTAGTGTAGATATACATGCTCTTGACACGTTGGTTATACGGATTGGTATACACGGATCTCGTCATGAGATGTTATTCCTTATTCATGGTGTAGCTTGTACAAGACTTGTTTCCTTGATATCTTGTGCATGTACAGACACTGATTTCCGGGGAGACTTGCTACCTCCCTAGGGAATCCCGTGCCATAGCGTACCATGATTGGATCTACTATACCAGTCGGGGGTGGGGAGTATTTTAGTGTAGATATGTGATCATACCCAACTTTCCATGCATCATAGCTCACCCCATATCTCATGTCGGGTGCGGCCTGACTATTTACATGCTTTATAGTTGTTACGTGTGATTAGCCTGACCTCTACATGCATCATAGCTAACCAACGGTTAGCCTGACCTTACAAGAATCATAGCTAATCACTTGTAACCAGCCTGATCAAGTTCCCAAGCCGATCACATGTTAAAGCTAGTACTCACACACTTAGTCATAGGTTTCTTGCTCATGGACATATTGTTTCTTTTCCTGCAGTTACTTACAATATTTTCCAGTATTTCTTTTATTGTACATTTCTCGTACCTATACATGCATCTGGTATATTTCCATCTAGAACTGCTACATAGTTTATATCATTAATAAAGAACTGCTATTTAGAGATGTACTTTGCTCCTTCCTGACTGGAAAATATTTTTCCAGACTGTAACCTTAGTAGACTGGTTTCTGACACACTTGGGGATTGGAAGTTAATGATTGCAGGTATGATTATTTTGTCATTAGACTTGTCTTGTATTTCTTGCTTGCTTTGATATCTCATCGTGCTTAGTTTATGTGATTGAGTATTTCTAGCATAATTTTATGATATCCACGTCTCCTTATGGAGTTGGGTATTTACGTGAGTTTGATTAGATAGTTACATGACCTAGACAGCGTTCTACCGCCGATGCTGCGACGTAGGCTGGACGTACCCACGCACTCGTGCCCCTAAACCGGGTGTGGGTCGTGACACATTTTTAGTGGTGGCCCATACAGGTCAGACTTCGCGAGTTGTGCGATGTCGTAGTAGTGTGGCATCCTTGTTATACTACTGCGTGCCTGCAATAGGATCTAGGACGTAGGATACTAGGACGAGAGTGAATACTCAATCACAATTCCTTGAGAGATTCCTGGGATGACCCTTGAGAATCTTATTACAATTTCTAATTTTAAATTCCTTTTCCCTTATTTTTGTCTGCTCTCGCTTGTTGTTACTGAACTTGATTCTTGTTGATCAGTTATTAAATTAAAATCTTGGTATCATTATTGAGTTTGATTCTTGTTGACCAGTTGTTAACTTTAATTCTGGTATCGTTGTTGAGTTGATTTCATATTGAGATGAATTTTACGGACTAGAATTTATGGTATCATCTGATGATATATATTGATGAGGACAGTGAGAAAGGTAAAACGTCTACTTTGGTTATGGAACCTAGAGTTTATCGCAGCCATATTAGCTGTCGTGACGAGAACGCAGGAACCTAACTTGGATGTACATACTTTAGTAATGAGATTTAGAGTTTCTCGCAGCCATACCGGTTGGTGTGGCGAGGATTCTAGATGACATGATTATAGAGTTGCATACCTTAGTTACGGAACCTGTCGTTTATCGCATCTATGTTTACTGGCGTGGCGAGGATTCTGTGTGTCATGATTTCTGACAGACGTGTATGATTATCAGGTTGTATCTTAAATTGGTTCTTAAAGTATCATCTCAAGACTTATCTATTTCTGTTATTCTAGGACTTTGTTCCATCTCTTCTTTTCTTTACTAGCAGTAAAGATACCTTCTGTCCTTATCTAGTTCCTTTTTGAGCTTATTTTCTTTGAGGATCCTTGTTAGCGTGATAATTAGTGACTTGCAATTTTGGTTGTGTCTTGTATTAGTTTGACTGAGTGTGACTTGTGAGTTGGTAAGTGTTTCTTAGTTGGACATGTGAGCAGTAGGCTTTAATCTAGAGTTAGCCCTTAGCATAGTACCTTGTACCAATGGTTCTAGGATAAGTGTCATTAGAGACTGTGAGTAGAAGGAGAGTATGGAGTAACAATGATAGTTCAAGAGTTAGTATCAGAGCCAACATACCCGTCCTGGATAATCATGATTATGCAATTGGATGATCTACGTGAACAATTAAGTATCCAGGAATCGTATTAAGGATTTATGGAGCATGATGTTCAATTTGATGATTGATATCGGAAGTGTAAAAGGTAAGAAAATATATACGCATAAAGAGTTAATGAGGTGTCATGGGTAGGGAAATATCAGAATTGGTAATGAAGATGGTGAAGCGTATCACAGATTGGTATAACAGACTATGAAAGGTTAAAAGGAAATATCTATACAACCATCGAGATGAAGAACCATATACATGCCCATGAGAGTAAAGAAACATGAGTGTTATAGAAGGTACAGGTAATCATGAGTTCCAATGAGCTTGATGAGATAATCCATTAATGAAGCTAGTGACATAATACCAAGAGTGCTAATGGTTATATATCGAGGATTTGTCGAGAATGACGCTAGTAACAGTAAGCACTATACGTGATGATGATTGGATGATATACCAGTTAATATAGATCGGAAATCATGAAAGAAAATACAGGTGATGATAACTTTGATCATTGGAGATAATGGTGCAAGTGATTCAGGCAGTATAATTTTAGTACACAGTTATAGACACTAGATGCATTGAGTGCACCTTGAGTATCAGAGACCGTGAGCACTGATATGTACATTTGTGGAGTTATAAATTAAAAGGTGGAAATAAAATTTTATTTTTAGAATAATTGAGGAGTTGAGATTACGTCATTAAATTTTGAGAATTTCAAATATGAATTCAATAAACATGGTTAAGGCTGCAAAGATTTTTGGAGTGATTAAATTTTATTTCGATGTTGAGTATCTGATTTTGAGGAAGTATATACAATTTATTTTAAGAAGTTAAACCTTGACGATTATTTTGAGGATTAATTTTATGGTAGATGAGAGATATGAATATTAATATATGAGTAGATGATATACATGTGTAAGGATCTGGTGACTTGAGCATGATTGAGATGGCACCGCAGACTGACTTGGGTGTCCATCTAAAGTTGTATTGGAAAGAGCAGTAGTTAGTATGGTGTTGCATTTGACGTATATTTGAGTGATAAGAATAAATAGTATGGATAATTGTAGTAGGAACGAGAACTGACAGAGGGTATGGTACTAAAGAGATAGAGGTATCAACTTGGATGCATTATTGAATCATGGTTATATTAGAGATTCTTGGCATCATATTTTGGCATCAATAGACAGGTGTGTGCAATACGGATATATTCATGGATTTTGTGGATTAATAATTAATTGATATGGGTACCAGTGTACATGAATAGGAATTAGTTAGTGAATGTGCTAGAGTTAAGTGTTGTTAGAGATAGGAGATACCGCAAGAAATATGTTAGCAGGTTCTTTCTTTTTCTCATGTTGTTTTTGTCTTCTGATTGATTGATTCCCTAGTACCGTGGGTTGTATTCGTGATTTTTCTTGTTAGGATATAGTTAGTAGTACACCGTGACAGAGAATGCAATACCATGATAAGACAGACCATAACCATGCATGTTTCCTCTAAGTTGTTTGTTGTATGACTGTGGGTAAAATTTTTCTTAGACCATGATCGTTGGGGTTTTGACCATAACAAGGATCTATGACAAGGATATGACTTGACAAAATGGGACAAGATGATTAGAAATTCAAGGATAAGCATTCATGAGTTGATATACCAGAATTGTTGGATCATTGGTTTTACAAGGATCGAGATATGATTGAAATTGGAGGATAAACGCTAATTTAAATAAAGGGCCAAGAATTTAACATGGCAGAATTTATGACTTATTAATTCCCGGAAGATTGTGATGTGATTAAATTGGTTATTAAATTTGGAAATTTTGGGAGATTTATCAATATGCTTATTTTAATTGCAAGTTATGAATTTTAGAATTTTATATGGGATGTTGCAATTAGAGAATCCCTAAGTATCGTATTGTTGAGTATTTTGAGGAAGAGGAAATCGAGAAATAAAATTATTGATAGACTAATGTTTGAATTCAAACTTTTGGACGAGATTACATTTTTATATAGGTGCTTTAATTAAAATCAAATTTGAGGAATGGATATTAAATTCCGAGTATTGAATTATTAACTAAAACTTTCAAGGAAATTGTTGATAAAAATGGACTTTGATTTTATTGGAGGATTTTTTCGAAATGCAATAATTTTAGAATTTTGGAAATTGCGAAAAGACATTGTGGATTATTACCTGATTTCATGGTTAATGGATTTAAATTTTGAGGGAAATAAATAATGTGTATGAATAAACACTACTGAGAGGATTTTTAAATTTCGAGGACGAAATTCTTTTAAGGTGGGTAGACTTGTCACTACCACATTCTGAAAACAGGGGTATTTTCGACTTTTGATAATATTTAATATTATTGTAGTTATAATTAAGTAATTGCATGATAATTATTTGTTTTGAATAAATATGTGTGATGTGTAATTCAAATATAGTATTAGATGCAGTGTTCATTTATTTTTAGCTAGCAGACTAGACCTAGAAGCCAGTAGATGACCACCTGTCCGAATTATAGAATTCTGGATTTTATTATTTTATCTAGAATTTATTTATTGGAGATTTTAATTAATTACCGTATTTTTATTAATTATTGCGCATTGCCTTTGCGTTGATATTTGGAGCACTACCCTAGCTTTTGTCTTCCAACGAATTTCACAATCTTGCCCTAGACATGCCCGCCTTCCATTCTGCTATTTTTGCAACTCATAATTATGCCCTCTGTACATTAATTCTGACCGCACAAAAATCGTCGCGGATATTGTTTTAAAATTTCTATTTTTGTATCGTTGTGCGTTCCAACCAAAATTGGAGACAATCTTGACCTATTTTTTGTACGGACCAAATTAGGGTAATATCCTGTTCTGAGTCTACTTCATTATTGGTATTGATGACCTGACCTGATTTTGGCTCCATGTACTCCTAATTAATTTTAGAACACAACTTGTATTTATTTCTAATTAAATTGAGGATAACATTTTGACTGATTTTATAAATCCTAATTTAATTCTAATACCCGATTAATTGAACCGTGCCTAACGCACAATACCCTCTCACCATGAGAATTACTAAATACATTTTTCTCCACAAATTTTGTGTCATTTCATGCGTCTGTGCAAATACCCAAATTTATGGGGGCTAATTTGCAAATTTATATTTTGGTGTCAACACCCATTTGTTTAAACCAATGAGGGAGCCTAATAAATATTTAATTAGCCTCTCACCCCCATCCCCATATAAATTATTTTTTCCATGCCAAATCTGGACCCCTCATTTAAAGGGGGTCAATCACCACCCTTCATCAACACCCTCTCCCCTATTTAATATCACATCAAACCCTAATCCCTAGAAAACCTAGGTTTCCCCACCTACTCACAAGCCCCCATCTCCCTCAACACCAAACCGTAGCCTCTATTCTTCTTCCTCTTTTCTCCATTTTTCATTTTCTTCTTCTCTTTTCTTCTTCTTCTTCTTCTTCTTCTTCCCTTCTCTTTGTATTTTTGAATTCATTAAAGAGGGGGGAAATCAGCCACCCCACTGCCACTGTTCCCGGCCGACCACCCTGCCAAGCCCCAACCGCAGCCCGGCTACTGCTCCGGCCAAACTCCCCGACCCCGGAGCTGGCCTCGTCATCCCAACGCCCCCACCACTCGTCGAGCCACCCAGCCACCTCCTCTGTGCAGCCGGCCAGTACTCCTTTTCCGGCCTCACTCGAGCCGCATCCACGCGGCGGCCAACTCCGGCGAAGCTTTCCCTCCTCTCCCCGCCTGATCTCCCCGTATCACTCCTTCTCCGGCGGACTTCCCAGCTCCTCCTCCTCGGCCTGCAGCAACCCGCCGAGCCACTACAACCTCTGCATCTCGATACCGGCCCTCACCTCGACCATCTTCGGCGTAGCTCGACCCGACCGCCCCTCCTCCGCCATACTCGCCGAGCCACTGCTCGACCGGCTTCCTCGATGAGCAGCGGACGCCGGCCACTGATCCCCTTCTACTGTTCAGTCGAGCTACACCCCGGCGCTGATCTTCTCTCCACCGGAACTACACCATCTCCTCCGACCTATTCCGTTCAACCTCCTCCTTCGAGCCACACCACCACCAGCTCCCTATCCATTCTCCAGCAGCCCGAAATTCTCCCCGCACCACCACCTGAGCTCAACTCTGCCGCTCCACCACTGCACAGTAGGCAACCCCGACTCCGGCATACCCCATCTCTTCTTCCCGGCGTCGAGCCCTCAGTTTCTCCTCCATTCCCTGCTACTCCGGCACAGCCCTTGCTCCACCGCAGCTCCTTGCTCCTCTTTCCTCTCCCTACATCTTCCTCGAACTTCTCCTTCCCGACCTCCTCTCCGGCGGTTCAGCCGACCCCCTGCAATCCCGGAGCTCCGGCCATCTACACCATCGGAACCACCCCCACAGTGAGCTCCTTCATTCCCTCTTCCCTCCTTTATATAGGTGTGAATACATATACGTGTTAGTATATATATACGTATGTGTGTATAATTAATTAATAATGTATATGTATATCTATTTAATTAATGTGTAAATATATGATTATGTAAATACGTATACGTATATATTTGCGTGTATGTGTATGCGTATTACGTGTGTACGTATCTACGCGTATGTGTATATGCGTACATATATATATATATATATATATATATATATATATAAATATATATAGTGTATTTCTCTAATTGTATATATACGTATTCAATGTGTATGTGTATATTAATATACATGTATATGGTATAATTATTATTTTGTATAAATATAACAAATGTATTTTTCACTAGTACATATGTATGTATACCTATATATTCAGTATATGAATATTCTTGAATATAGTTGTTATGAATAAAAATTTGTTATGAATATTTATAGCATATAAAAAATATATTTATATACTTCTATTTTATACATATTTAGTACAAATTACAGATATACACTTATATATATATTATATACGTATTCAATTGGTATATATGTATGTTCTGAGTATAAATGTATAATTATATATGTATCCCTACTAGATGACCCTAGTTGACTAAGTTCCATGCCTGGCATAGCCCTAAGGCTAGTGTATTTCTATTGTGTGTTAGTGTAGCACCTGATACAAGTGTATATTTGTGTTATGTCTATAGGACTATTGGATCGTCCTGCGAGACTTCAAGGGCAGGACATTGGTTTTACCAGCTAAGGACCCAAGGCGAGTACATTCTCTGATTAGTTTCTAATTTATGATATCTCCTATGTTCACTGTATCTAGTGTAGATATACATGCTCTTGACATGTTGGTTATACGGATTGGTATACACGGATCTCGTCATGAGATGTTATTCCTTATTCATGGTGTAGCTTGTACAAGACTTGTTTCCTTGATATCTTGTGCATGTACAGACACTGATTTCCGGGGAGACTTGCTACCTCCCTAGGGAATCCCGTGCCATAGCGTACCATGATTGGATCTACTATACCAGTCGGGGGTGGGGAGTATTTTAGTGTAGATACGTGATCATACCCAACTTTCCATGCATCATAGCTCACCCCACATCTCATGTCGGGTACGGCCTGACTATTTACATGCTTCATAGCTGTTACGTGTGATTAGCCTGACCTCTACATGCATCATAGCTAACCAACGGTTAGCCTGACCTTACAAGAATCATAGCTAATCACATGTAACCAGCCTGATCAAGTTCCCAAGCCGATCACATGTTAAAGCTAGTACTCACACACTTAGTCATAGGTTTCTTGCTCATGGACATATTATTTCTTTTCCTGCAGTTACTTACAGTATTTTCCAGTATTTCTTTTATTGTACATTTCTCGTACCTATACATGCATCTGGTATATTTCTATCTAGAACTGCTACATAGTTTATATCATTAATAAAGAACTGCTATTTAGAGATGTACTTTGCTCCTTCCTGACTGGAAAATATTTTTCCAGACTGTGACCTTAGTAGACTGGTTTCTGACACACTTGGGGATTGGAAGTTAATGATTGCAGGTATGATTATTTTATCATTAGACTTGTCTTGTATTTCTTGCTTGCTTTGATATCTCATCGTGCTTAGTTTATGTGATTGAGTATTTCTAGCATAATTTTATGATATCCACGTCTCCTTATGGAGTTGGGTATTTACGTGAGTTTGATTAGATAGTTACATGACCTAGACAGCGTTCTACCGCCGATGCTGCGGCGTAGGCTGGACGTACCCACGCACTCGTGCCCCTAAACCGGGTACGGGTCGTGACATATGGCAGAGTATAACACCCTAATCATCGGACTCCAGCTTGCTAAGCAAGTCACAGTAGAGTACTTGGTGGCCTACGACGATTCTCAGATAATCGTCAATCAGGTACAGGGAGTATATGAAGTCCGAAACGAAGACTTAATCCCCTACCACCAAGCCGTACTTGGTATTATCGCAATATTTAAGATGTTCTTTATTTAGCATGTCCCTCGGTTTCAAAACATCGAGGCTGACGTCATAGCCGGGCTCGCTACTTTCTGGGCGGTACCAAACAATAACCATCAGCTAATCGATGTGATCGGCCAAGAGCTCGTCTGTCCCAAGAACAACCTATGCCTATGCCTCATCTATGCAGCGGAGGTCAACACAGATACTCAGGATTGGAGTTTTCCATTCATTGATTATGCAATCGATAGAATTCTCTGCGAGAACCTGAAGGAGGCCACTTCAATCAGAAGACGTTCCCTCTGTTTCTATTACGATACGGAGACCAAAATGTTCTATCGTCGTACCTATGATGGCCTTCTCCTACAATGCTTATTCAACGAAGAGGATAAACAAGCCCTCTCCGAAGCTCAAGACGGCGTCTGAGGGGTGCATCAACTCAATCCGAAGCTACATGACCGTCTTCGGAGAATGGGCTACTATTGGCCTACGATGGTAGCAAATACTGTCGATTGCATGAGAAAGTGCCAAGCATGCCAAGTCCACGCAGACTTTATCCACCAGCCATCTGAGTTCCTTCACCCAACGGTAGCATCTTGGCCGTTTGAGGCATGGGGAATAGATATCATCGGGCCAATTAGTCTGCCTTCATCGAAAGGATATTAGTTTATCTTGGCTATCACCGACTACTTCTCCAAGTGGACAAAATTTGTCCCATTCGTTGAAGTCAAAACATCAAACATAATTAACCTCGTCAAGCATTACGTCATATACTGCATCGGCCTGCCAAGAAGGATCGTCCATGATAATAGTCCACAGTTTGCAAGCCATGCATTCTACTGGTTTTGTGATAAAAATTAGATTCAAAATGTGGCATCAACTGCCTACAACCCAGAAACAAACGGTCTGGCAGAAGCGTTCAACAAAACCATCATAAAGCTCCTCAAGAAATTTGTGTCTTCCAACAAACGCGACTGGAATGAGAAGCTGGGAGAATATCTCTGGGCCTACCGTACAACAGTCAGGACAGCTACTAGCAATACGCCTTTCTCTCTGGTGTATAGAAGCAAAGCGGTCCTCTCCCTCGAGATCCAGATCCCTTCACTACGAGTATCTCTCTCCAACCGGCTAACCACGGACGACAACTAACGCCGACAGTTACAGGAGTTGGAATCACTCGACGAGAAATGACTCTTATCTCAATAACGTATAGAGCTGTATCAAGCGCACATCTCTGGAGCCTTCAAAAAATGAGTAAAATAGAGAGTGTTCCAAGTGGGTGACCCCGTCTTAACAGTAAGAAGACCGATGGTTATGACTCATAAGACGGCCTGTAAATTCTAACCTATATGGGAGGGCCCGTTCATTATGGAAATCGTGTTTTCCAAAGGCGTATACCGGCTAGTGAAACCCAATGGTGACTTGCTCATGATGCCTATCAACGACAAGTTCCTGAAAAAGTACTACATCTAAACTAGACTTGTACTCCCCTCATCCCCAGCGGGACAATCTAGACGTACATCTCTACACTCTGGGGTCTTCATCCCCAATAAGTGCCTATGCGCAACATTTTCCCATTCGTTACAAATTCTGGTAAAAGCCATCATCTATATCCAGGAGTCCTGGATACGCAACGGATAATGGATCCCCAAAATTTCCCCAGCGGAGCATTCCTCAGGTCCACTCACACACTGCCGCAGTGGCCACTCAAAAACCAATCTCGTTAGACGCTAGCCATGTACCTATTACCTCTGAGCTGTCGTCCCACCAATCTCCCCAGCGGAGCATTCCTCAGGTCCACTCGCACACTACTGTAGTGGCCACTCAAAAACCAATCTCATTAGACACTAGCCATGTACCTATTACCTCTAAGCTATCGTCCCACCAATTTCCCCAGCGGAGCATTCCTCAAGTCAACTCGCACACTGCCGCAGTGGCCACTCAAAAAATAATCTCGTTAGACGCTAGCCATGTACTTATTACCTCTGAGCTGTCTTCCCACCAATTTTTCCAGTGGAGCAATCCTTATGTCTATATTCATGGTCGGATAGACCATATTCAATAAATTACTCCTCAGTGAATTTTTTGGACATTGGTTCATGTCCATATTACCTCTGAACTGCTGTCCTAATATTTTTCGGACATTGATTCACGTCTATATTCATGTTTTGAATTTTGGCTATCGATCATCACGTCCATATTACCTCTGATATCGGTTGTCATTCCCACTTATCACCCGTACTCACCAAGGTACACCAGCGGTGTTAATTCCACAAAAATTGTCACGCCTTTTGGATTGAAGAATGTCAGGGCCACATATCAACGAGCTATGAGTAACATACTCCATAAGCATTTACGCAAAATAGTGAAATGTTACGTAGATAATATTGTTGTCAAAAGCTAACTAAAGAAAATAATGATCGTTTAAGACTTCAAGAGCTAGAAGGGTTAGACGAAAGACGCCTTCAAGCTCAACAGTGCATTGAGTTCTGCCAAGCACGCATCTCCAGAGCTTTTAATCAAAAAATAAAGGAAAGAGTGTTCAAAGTTGGTGAGCTAGTTTTAGCTGTGAAGAGGCCAATGATCATTACACATAAAAGTAAGGGGAAAATTCAGCCCAAATGGGAGGGCCCTTATATGATTGAAACAACATTTTCAAATGGCGCTTACAGATTAGCCAAGCTTAATGGAGATTTGATAATGTCTCCTATCAATGGCAAATTTCTGAAGAAGTATTATGCTTGATCTTTCTTGCTTAATGGAGTATGATGAAGATTTCATTCTGATGATACTATGTACAAAGATTGGTTGAATCATATTCTATCATGGTCATATTACCTCTGAATAGATATGTTTAACTAATTTGAAACTTCAAAACCTATCATGTCCATATTACCTCTGATAGTGTTTTGTATACAAATTTATTTGGATCATATTCTATCATGTTCATATTGCCTCTGAATAGATATATTCAGTAAAACAGTTTCCGAAAGTATATCATGTCCATATTACCTCTAATATCACTTTCATCTTAGCCTATCATTTATATTCCAATAATAAGTGATGGGTCCACAGAGTCAGAAAATGTGTCTTCATTATCTCTGAGAAAAACAAATTACATGGTAAAGAAGGAGCAAATGAAGCTATGATATCCCTCCATAGTCCATCATTGCAGAGAATATTTGCTCGAAGACGTCTCTTTTTATGGCTCCTTACATGCTAGAAGAGCATAATCTTCTTCTTTCTCAGTTCATCCCAATGAATCTCAGCAGTCATCTTTATGGTGAAGGAAGTATGGAAAATCAAGTTCATTTGCTTGCCCTTATATAGGCAGAAGAGAACGAGTCAAATTTGACCATTTTATGCTTCATTCAAAGTATTTCAAATTATAAGGAAATTGAAAACTTTGAATGGGGTCTTGTAGAAGCATGAAATATACTGGAGAATTGTCCGCGTATTTTATAGTCAAAACCCCCAACATACATGAAGTCCCTCCCTGCGTAAAACAGAGTTTCAAGGTTGTTTGGCAAAAAATAGGGCTTCAGAGCTGTCTGCGTAAAACAGAACTTCAAATTTGTTGGCATAAAATAGGGCTTCATAGCTGTCCGCGTAAAATAGAGCTTCAAGGTTATTTGGCATAAAATAGGGCTTCAGAGCTGTCTGCGTAAAATAGAGCTTCAAGGTTGTTTGGCATAAAATAGGGCTTCAGAGTTGTCTGCGTAAAAAAGAACTTCAAGTTTATTTGTCATAAAATAGGGCTTCAGAGCTGTCCGCGTAAAAATAGAGCTTCAAGGCTGTTTGGCGTAACATAGGGCTTCAGAGCTGTCCGCGTAAAACAGAGCTTCAAAGCTGTTTGGCGTAAAATAGGGCTTCAAAGCTGTCCTCATGAGACAGAGCTTCAAGGTTGTTTGGCGTAAAATGGGGCTTCTGAGCTGTCTGCGTAAAATAGAACTTCAAGGTTGATTAGCGTAAAATAGGGCTTCAGAGCTGTCCGCGTAAAGCAGAGCTTCAAGGTTGTTCTGCGTAAAAGGTTGCTATACCTTCCTGCATAAATTTTAAAATACGTTGTTTTCAATGCAATATAAAGTTGTACGAGGAACTCTTCGTATTCCTCGTATGAATTTTTCAGTCAAATCAGTGAACCTGACATTTGACAAAAGTACTGCACGATGATTGAGAGAACGGCTGTGATGATAATTTTGCGTAGAGACCCAGGTTGTCATTTTGTGACATATTTTTGATATAAGTCGTTTTTACGCATTCAAAGAAAGAAAAATGGAGTCTTCTGAATATACTGCCTATTCTACATTGACAAAAATGAGTTTTTATGCTCAAGACAAGACAAAATCTGACGCTACGTCAAAAGTTGTTCCTTGTACAGAGCTCGAGGCATATCTCTGGATTTTATGCACGAGATTGAGGCATATCTCTGTATTTAATACACGAGAATTTGTTCTATTTTTAAAAATTTGTCATGACTGGGAAAGCTAAGACTATGACTATTATACTCACATCACCATCCTTGAATTTTACGCCAACTAGGCTATTTTCAACTATAGGAGTACGTCGTATGCTATCTCCTCAAAATATGCCAACTCAGCTATATTTGCTAAGGTACGTTGATAAGGCTACTTAGCCCAGAATACGCTCAAGACCTCAGTCGTGAAGGATAATTGGCTATTTTACGCTGCTTATCTATTATTCATGAATCATCAAGTTTTACGCAGGGGAAGTTACCTACGTGGCTTGCATGCCATGATCTTCGAGAAGCAGTTATATGTGTTACCTTATAAAGGGATACGTGTCATACGCAGATTCAGATGATTATTTGAATGTGGGTAGCAGTTGTCATAACTACAGCGTAAAGGAGGAAATCTTCTTCACAGTTGGCCTTTTACGCCAACAAGACCGTCATTTGACTTTTACGCCAACCAGGCTATTTTCGACTATAGGAGTACGCTGAATGCTATCTCCTCGAAATATGCAAACTCGGCTATACTTGCAAAGGGGCAGTTACCTACGTGGCTTGCATGCCATGATCTTCGAGAAGCAGTTATACGCGTTACCTTATTAAGGGATACGTGTCATACGCAGATTCAGAAGATTATTTGAACGTGGGAAGCAGTTGTCAAAATCGCAGCATAAAGGAGGCAATCTTCTTCACGGTTTGGCCTTTTACGCCAATAAGACAGTCATTTGGCTTTTATGCCAACCAGACAGTTATTTGATTGATTCTATAAATAGAGACCCCTGGTCACAGGGTAAAAGGGGGAAGGGGTTTTGGCTGACAACTTTGGCAACAAGAATTCGATCCTACTTACAACTTTCCTTTGGCTGGCTTTTGCCTTCAGTTCAGAGAAAGTTTGAAGCTTCTTCTACATCACTTCTTCATCATCGTGTAGTCCAAGGAACCAAGTGATCGACAGCAGATCAGAATTCCATAGTAATACTTCCCCAGGATCATTTTATTGTACTTAATATCCTCGTATACGATTATTTGTACTTTTCTATTTTCTCGTTTGTAAGCAAAAGTTTCGTATAAACTTTGTTTATCCAAATAATATCCAGTCAGGAAAGGAGCAGAGTACATCTCTAACAGCAGTTCTAATCAATGATAAAAACTATGTAACAGTAAATAGCTGTGGATAATCAAGATGCACAACAGATACAAGAGATATATATACAATAAGGAAATACTGGAATAAATACAATAAGGAACAATATGCCAATGAACAAGAATACTAATGACTAAGTGTGTGAGTACTAGCTTAACATATGATCGGCTTAGGCAAGATGCCTTGCGGCCTGGCCAATCATATGTGCGGTGTATGATCAAAACTATTCAGTAATCAGTACTAGATACAATAGGGATATTGATCACATATCTATACTAATACTCCCCCACCCTCAACTGGTATAATAGATCCAACCACGGTATGCTATAGCACGAGATTCCCCAAGAAGATAGCTAGTCTTCCCGAGAATTAGTGTCTGTACATGTACAAGATAACCAATAAAATAATACTTACACCATATACACCATATACCAAGGAATAACATCTCATGACGAGATCCGGATCTACCAATCCGTGTAACCATAGTGTCAAAAGAACATGGATATCTACACTAGATACAATGAACAAAGAGGATATCATAAATGAGAAACTATCAGAGAATGTACTCACCTGAAGTCCAAAGAATAGTCTCACAGATGTCTGACTCGGTGCCTCGAAGACCTAGATATGGAATACAACATCAATACAAGGTTCCGAAAAGAGAATAAGTTAAACTAGCCAACTTCTAGGTCAATAAGTCAATTTTAAAGCAAAAGTCAACTATGGTCAACTCTAAGGTCAACTATGGTATGGTCAAACCAAGGTCAACTATCTATTTCTAGGTTGCACAAGTCTAACACAAAAATCTTGAGTCAAGCTACTAAAATCTAAGTCATAAGAACCTCATCTTAAAATATTAGGATACCGTATCTCCAGATACGTGGATCCAAGGTAAAACATCAATAATATAAATCGAACAATATTTATAATCAATATAAAATCACAATTTACACATAAATTAGGTACCGTGGTTTTGAACCAACTTGGTATCCTAACAAAATCACAATCTTGGTACCCAAACCCCGTATCTTGAGTATCCCACTAACCTGGTAACATAATTACCCATATATATAACATAAAATATATACTAATATATACATACAAGGAATATAGCAATAATAATATATTATCTCAATATCAATACATATATATATATACATATATATAAATATAAGTATTAAACACATATATATATAATTCTGCCAAACCGTCGCTGAAAACTGTGTTGAAAACCATTGATACTCTGATACTAGGCTTTTAGTGACAGTTCTGGCTGTCACTGAAGCCGTCGTCGCTGCTGCTGTTGGAATTCTGCACTGCTGCTGCTGTTTGGTGACTGTTTGCAACCGTCATCATTCCCACTGTCGCCGTTGCTGCTCTTCCCGCCTGCTGCTGCTGCTATTAATGACAGCAAGCTGCTGTCATTAAATGCCGCCGCCACTACTACAGCGGCTACTGCTATTTTCTGCTGCTATTAATGACAGCAGTTTGTCATTAATATTTGTCGCTAAAAACTGTAATATATATATATATATATATATATATATATATAACATATATATCAATATATATATATAAATCCAATAAATAAATAAATAAATATATATATATATATATATAACCCAAATACATATCTATATATATATATCTATATATATATAAATACTAAATAACTATAAATACACCCCCTCTATAATAATGTACATATTATGACATAGCCACATGCACACACAAACATAAATACATATAATTAAACATCTATACGTATATATAATTAATCCTATAACAAATATAAATAATATAATTACCCAATTAACATACATATATATTTATAAAAACATATATATATATATATTCATACAATGTATTATAACATATATATTAATGCATGTAGAAGAAATATATATATATATATATATATATATATATATTCTATTAGTACATATATAATATATAGATCTATGATACAATAATTACTATAATCAATACACTATAATACATATATAATATGTATATATATACACAATTATAACTCAAGAATTAAAAGCACAAATAATTAGATCTAAACAAAATACACAACAAATGGAGAGTATCACACCGTATCCCACTAGATCTAGGATACGTATGTGACACGAGTCCACCACACATCCAATTATACCCCGAAGGACACAAGCAAGTTACATATATTATTTATGAACAATACGAAGTGTCAAATATATATCTACGTGTCCGTGTCAAAATACGATATGTACAAAGTCCCGTGTCGGAGGGAAAACCGCCAAAATAACACGTATCACCAAATTATTGGGATATGACCTACATGTACCCAATTATGGACACGACACTAACCCCAAACACATAAACACATGCCAAATTGATCTATAGGATCAATTGACACACAACAAATGTCTATCTCGGAATTCTCCCAAAATTGACACAAAAAGCACCATAACTTTCTCAATAGGCCTTCTATGAACACAAAACCAAATCCTATGGGTAGTACATCCATATGGGTTGATTTTCCATGATTAATTCTCAGATTTAGAAGCTATTTTAAGGAGAAAAACTGAATTATATATATTGGGAGATGAATTTCTAATAAAACCTCTAATTGAGATCAAATTGCCTCCAACTTGTAGATCCTTACTCCTCTTTGTAGATCCTTGCTTCCTCCTTCTAGATCCTCGCTTCTCAAGTCCCTAATGGTGATTTGGGAAGGAATTGGAATGAATTTTGGTAGGAAAATGAAGTGGGAAAGAAGGAATTTGGTAATTGAAAATTCTAGATCTAGATTTGGAATGAAAAAGAGGAGAGAGAATTTTCCCCCTCTACTTATATAGGCCGGCCCTTATTCCTCTCCATCAAATAATCATGTAATGTCCATTATACCCCTTGGGGCCTCTCATGAAGAAATAATTAAGGATAGGAAGCTTCTAGTCTAATGATTTAATTAATTTAATCCATCTCCTTAACAATGAGCTTTCTAAATGGGCTAAGTTTAACTAATTAATTCATGTTGGTCCATGGGTCCAAACTAAACTAGTTAGGTCCACTAATACAAGTCCAAATTAAATAACTAATATCTACAATAATTAAATAATACAATAATTAATTATTTATCAAGCACAATAATTAACTAAATAGGAAATTACTAAAATACCCTTTCCTAAAAAATATTGTAGTGACAAGTCTACCCTCCTTAAAGTAATTTCGTCCTCGAAATTCAAAGACAAAAACTACCCCCAGAAAATAACAAAACAGAACTAAAGAATCATAACTAACTATGAAAGAATCATAACAATGAACAAAACATAACTAAGAAATAACATACCTCAAGGCACAAACAAATATGGATAACGCTCTCGTATTTCATCCTCTCTCTCCCAGGTAGACTCCCCTAGAGAGTGATGCCTCCATGCGACGCGCACCAAAGGAATAGTCTGGTTCCTCAGCACCTTCTCTCTCCGATCCAAAATCTCAAATGGTTGCTCTAGATAGCTAAGAGTAGGGCCCACCTCTATCTCTGAGTGATCGAATACATGACTAGGATCTGCCACGTATCGTCTCAACTGTGACACATGAAACACGTTGTGCACTCCCTCCAATGCAGGTGTCAAGTCAAGTCTATAAGCAACTGTACCGACCGTCTCTAGAATTGTGAAAGGTCCGATGAATCGGGACTAAGCTTTCTGCCTCCACCGAAGCGAATTATGCCTCGTGTCGGAGAAATCCTCAGAAACACCAAACCACCCACCTAAAACAAAACACCATCTTAATAACTTAATCTATAACAAATAACCAAGAACAAACACAAAACAAAAATTTAAACTATACCTCAAACTCCAAAGGTCTTCGATTGCTATAGGCCCAATGCCGCTGTCTGTCTTACACCACTCGAAGTCTGTCTCTGATCAACTGAACCTTCTCTGCTGTATCCACAACCATATCTGGCCCAAGCAAAACTCTCTCTCCAACATTGTCCTAAGACAAAGGAGTACGACACCTCCGACCGTATTGAGCTTCAAAAGGCGACATCTCTATACTGGCCTGGTAACTGTTGTTGTAAGCAAACTCTACCAAATAGAGATGGTCCTCCCAAGAACTCCCGAAATCTAGTACACAAGTGCGCACGAGAGTCTGAATAGTCCACTCTGACTGCCCATCTGTCTGGGGATGATATGCAGTACTGAACTTGAGCTGAGTGCCCAAACTCTCCTGCAAACTCCTCCAGAAATGAGAAGTGAAAGGACTATCCCGATCTGAGACTATGCTGACAGGAACACCATGTATCTTAACGATCTGCCTCACATACATCTCTGCCAGCTTCTCCGTAGACAAACCCGCCTTGAAAGGCAAAAAGTGGGCCGACTTGGTCAACCTATCAACGATGACCCAAATCGCGTCTTTCCCTACTGGAGATCGTGGAAGTCCGGATACAAAATCCATAGTAATTTCTTTCCACTTTCACTCTGGAATGGGTAATGGCTGAAGTAAACCTCCTGGCCTCTACCTCTCGGCTTTCACCTGCTGGCACACTAAGCATCTGGATACAAACTGTGCCACTTCCCTCTTCATGCCATACCACCATACACTCTCTCGCATATCCCGATACATCTTGTTAGCACCTGGATGCATGGAATACTGAGAGCGATGCGCTTCCTGCAATACCTCCTCACACAGTTCCCCACTAGGCACACATAATCTAACTCCATGCCTCAAAGATCCATCCTTTGCAATAGTGAAATCATTCTCCAAACCTGCTCTCACCTGACCTCTGATACTCCTCAGAGATACATCCTCATACTGTGCTGCCTTGATCCTGTCCATCAAATCTGAATGTATCTGTAATCCCCATATCTGCATAGCACAACCAGGAACAATTACCTCCATGCCCAAGCTCTCCAAGTCCTCCAACAAATATCGATCCTGCGTCAAGAACATAGCTACCGGATACCTGCTCAAAGCATCGGCAACTACATTAGCTTTTCCAGGATGATATTGCAAAAAGATATCAAAATCCTTCATCAGTTCCAACCACCGACGCTGCCTCATGTTCAACTCCTTTTGCGTGAAAACGTACTGCAAGCTTTTGTGGTCCGTGAAGATCTCCACACGCTATCCGTACAAATAATATTTCCACAACTTCAGAGCGAATATGACTGCTGCAAACTCCAAATCATGGGTAGGATAGTTCTTTTCATGATGATGCAATTGCCTGGATGCATAGGCAATCACTTTCCCATGCTGCTGAAGAACACAACCCAACCCTTTCCCCGATGCATCACTGTAAATAGTAAAACCTCCGGACCCTGATGGCAACGTCATAATAGGAGCAGACGTCAACCTCTTCTTCAACTCCTCAAAAGCAACCTGGCAATCCTCCATCCAAATAAACTCCACATCCTTCCTTGTGAGTCTGGTCATCGGCTTGGCAATCCTCGAAAAATCTTGCACAAACTTTCTGTAGTAGCCTGCCAATCCCAAGAAATACCTGATCTCTGCTACCGAACTCGGAGTCTTCCAAGATTCCACTGCTGAAATCTTCTTTGGATCTACTGAAATACCATCACTAGTCACAACATGCCCCAAGAATTCCATCTTGTCTAGGAAAAACTCACACTTGGACAACTTCCAATACAACTTCTCCTTCCTCAGCACATCCAACACTGTCACGCCCCAGTCCCAAAATATACGGGACCAGGCCACGTGGCATTGGCCAACTAACACGTCTCCGAGGATATCCCAATTTAATGGATCCTAGCGAAGCATGCTACGCTGTCCTAAATCTAACAAGTCTAAAATTATCATATAACAGGCAGAGTCTATCTCATCCCCAAATACAACAAGAAATACTGAAATAAAATACTGGAAAGTAAGAACATAGTTGAATGTCATAGTACAAACCAAAATATATCTGGTGGGAACAAACCCACTACAAATGATGAAATACAGTACTGAAGACAGAAATAAGAGTGTGACTGAAACAACAGCTAACTAGATAAGAAGCTCCAGTCCTAGGCGGAAGGCCTACCAAGATGATCAGGGGAACTCCGACGGTAGAACCTCTAGCTCCTCCTCAAGAGCGTACCTCGTCTCCACTCCTGGTCCGTACACAGTGGGGTAATATGCCTCGTCCAGATCTGGAAGAGAACCAGGTCCTCAGAGGGACGTAACAAGATACAAAATGCATGCTAGATATAGTACTGAATAAAATAAAGGGGTGAGCTAACCATCTAAGTGAATGCAATGTAAGGACAACCTCGGAACGTATAGGTAGGTGTAAGCATAACGTCCATACTCCGAAGAGCAAGGTATATGTCCATGTAACGTCCATCATTCCGAAGAATAAGGTATCTGCAATGTATATACGTCCGTAACACTCCGAAGAGCACGGTAACTGAATATAGGAAGTCATCGGATCTATTGCTCCTCTGGATACCACGGAGTCCGATGTGTGTATCCTATACGTTTATCAGTTGTCCTCCCCGCCCAATGTGGATACACAAGTCGAATATACGACATGAGTATCCCGTTTCTATATGCCAAGTCACATCTAACTATATTACTCTAGATTACGTGCTAGTCCGTGATGCATATCGTACACACCGATAGCGAATCGGGTACGCGGACCCGCATCCCAATAAGAATTTACCATCGTGATACGTATATAGTGTCACGGTCTAGGAAAATATCAGAATATCCTCACAGTAGTGTGTGAGTCAGCTAGCAGCTAGGTCAAGTACACTACTCTTTGACACATTCATCGACTGCACCCGAGTCAATCTCGGACGCGCACAGTTTATGTATATTGCGACATTTATCATTTAAATTTAAACAGTAATCCAGCAAGGTTTACTTGCCTGTGTCCCGTAGCTGCGAATGGCAATGTCCTGCTCCTGAAGCCTCAGCTGTACGGTCCAGCAATCCTATATATGATATAATAATATCAACATCAGACACTTACAATAGTATGACAAAGACAGACTACTTACAGCAATACACTGATGCAGATCTTGACTGTACATCTAGTGGGGTAGTACATATATTTATATAAATAACATATATACTTATGCACCCTAATACATATTTAAAGTAATAATAAAAATACGTACGTTTTAATAGTATATTTAAAATAGCACTTTACTTATTACTTAATAATAGGTACACATACATATTTATTAAATATATTAACATATTTAAAATACACAATACCATATATATAATTTAATACATAGACATATATTTACATATATTTGTATAACCAATTATATATATAAGTACATATATACAACAGGTATATATTTAGTATACATATATATTTATATGTACAAAAATAGAAAGTGTATTCATATGTAATATATACTAACATATATAATATTAATACACAAAGTATAAATAGATTAATGTATATATTCATATATTTATATAATACTCTAATATACCAATATATATATATATATATATATATATATATATATATACATACATACATACATACATACATACATATACATATATGTTAATAATAGGTGTAAGTATTTAGTACTCATACATAATTTACCAATAATTTATATACTATATATAATATACTAATAATTAATATACTACATACAATATACTAATTTACAGAATATATATATATATACAAAATATATATTAAATATAGATAATATTCCAAATACATAAAATGTATATTTATATATATATACACCAAATATATATATACATATATATAAACAGATTTAATATATACTAATATTAAATACAAGTATATAATACTATGTATATACGGACTACATATATATATATATATATATATATATTATATATAATATATTTATAGAATATATAATACAGGATATTTATATAGAGTATATACACATAAAATACCAATAAACAGTATACTGTATATTTATACTAAATAATTAACTTTTATTAGTATAAACACCATGCAGTCCAAATATACCATGTATATACACTGTATTCGTATTTTTAAGTGTATACCTAGGTCCAGGGGGTCGAGGTGGGTCCGCCGGACAGTTCGTCAACGGTGTGGGTGGCCGAGCGGAGCTCCTGCAGCGCGATGGGAGGAAGTCGACAGCAGCAACAATTGGCACTCGACGACGTTGCGGGGGTCGTGGCGGCCGGCTGCGGCGTCGTCTGGGGGCGAGCCGTGGCGGAGAAGGAGAGGACTGGCCGAGGGTGGCGTCAGTGAAGCACGGCGGCCGGCTGAGCTAAGGCGGCGGGCTAGTCGGGGCTCGGGTGGTCGATTCGAGCTCGGGGGGGTGAGTTTGTGGGTGAGGGCGAGGGTGCTGGGGTGGCTGTGGGTGACGGGGTGGCTGAGGACGGTGGTGGTAGGTGGGGGAAGGATCGTCGGAGGGAGTAGGGTCGTCGCGGGGGTGGCCGGAGGTGGTGGCTGGCCGGGAGGAGGCTGCGGGATGCTCGGGTTGGGGTGTGGTTGTAGGCTGAGGTTTTAGAAACTAGGGTTTTGTGTTGCGTATTTTGGATTTGTGTGCATTTAATGTGATATAACATGTTGTTTATGTAGGTGAGAGAGGGGGGGACTGCCTTGGGATTAGGGTCGGCTGATAGTGTTCCTAGGGTTGTGTGAGGGTCTCCACATGTAGGACATGGGGCTAGGATTAAAAGCCTTTGATTGAAGGGTCATGATGTGCCCTCCAAAAATTGATGTAAGTACATGAAAAATGGGGGGAATTAAATTGTGGACCGGTCAAAGAATGTGGGTTCTTTCTTCATGTGGTTGGGCCAATGAGAGGGGGGCACCTCATTGCTAATTTGTACAAAGGCCCTTGAACAATTTGGAAATTGCACAAAATCTGGAATTTAGGATTTGATGTGACAAAACACCATATTTGGTGTTTTATAGTGGACTACAATGGTGTATGGAGTTTTGTCTGAGGCTTGTGGGTGTGTTTGTGGGTTTGGGGTGGAGTTGGGTCTAATTTGAGTGAGGTTAGGTCACTATACTAATTAAATTATAATTAATGCACTAGGTGTCCCTAAATTAATTTAATAAATACAGGGGGTCTAAATTGGGTGTCATAAGCATCATTGGTGTGGTAGGCTTAGAGTATAATAATGTCATAATCGGGGTTGGTCAAAATGGGTTGAGGTTGGGTCTCAATTTCGATTAAAACGGACAACGGACGTAAATAAGCAATTAATTTAATTTACGTACGGACGTTTGTAATAATTTTTGTGCGACTAAAATCAGTATCTAGGGGTTACACAAGGGTCATTATGGTAGGTTGGTATGTCTAGGCCAAGTGTGTGGAATTTGTTTCAGGGTAACAGCTAGGGTAGTGTCCTAAATATCGGAACAACGGTAAGGTATCCTAAGAAATAAAATACTGCACAAATATTATAATACTTTGTATAATAAATCTTAATTGTATCTAATTAACCCTAATTATGCTATTTAAGTTAATTAAACCGAAATTTTGGTTGAGGGGGTTTACAAACATAATCCTCAAATGCTCCTCATGCTCCCCCGGTGTCCTTGAGTATATAAGTACGTCGTCGATGAACACCACCACGAAATTGTCAAGGTACTGGTAGAACACCTTGTTCATCAAGTTTATAAATACCGCCAGTGTATTAGTCAAACCAAACGGTATCACCATAACCTCGTACTAACCATACCGAGTCCTAAAAGCAGTCTTCGGTATATCCTTCGGCTTCACCTTCACCTGATGGTAGCCTGATCTCAAATCTATCTTAGAAAACACCTTCATACCACTCAACTGATCAAACAGATCATCAATCCGTGGCAAAGGATACTTATTCTTGATAGTTAGATTATTCAAAGTCCTGTAATCAATGCACATGCGCACCGATCCATCCTTCTTCAGCATACAATACCGAGGCTCCTCCTGGTGAAGAACTCAATATAATAAACCCCTTATCCTGCAATTCGTCCATCTACTTCTTCAACTCGGTCAGCTCGCTATTGTTTACTCTATAGACATGCTGCGAAATTGGTTCTGCACCTGGCACCAAGTCTTTTAAAAATTTAACATCTTGATCTGGCGGCAGTCCTGGCAATTCCTCAGGAAACACATCCAAGAATTCTGTTATCAACGGATGCGGCAACTCCTTGTCTTCCACCATAGCTCCACAAATAATGCCTTCTCCCTGCTCTGCAGCTCCTCTAGCAAATTCAAACTCTGGCTCTCCTGGCGGACCAAACAAAACTCTACCTCCTCTACAATCTATGCTAGTACGGTGCCTACTCAACCAATCCATCCTAAGTACAATGTCGTAGCTCGGAAGTGGCATTATAAGTAGACATGCACTCAACTCCCAGCCTCCCAAAGTAACTCTCCGATCCTTGCAAATATCATTAACCAGGATAATGCCTCCCCCGGTCATGATCTTCCAAGTCCTAGGCAAAGACTCAGCTACCAAACCATGCTTCAGAGCAAAAGAAACAGATACAAAACTATGGGAAGCACCACTATCAAACAAAGTTAAAACTAGAATGGAATCAAGAAGAATAGAACCTGCGATGACATCTCCGGTGGGTTTATCCTCCTCGACGGTCATAGAAAATGCTCATCCCTGCCGAGAACCTCCCTGCTGCTGATGCTTGACAAAACACTGCTGCTGTGTCGGAAGCGGTCCCCTCGGCTGTGCTGCAGGTGGTCTCGTCTGTGCCCTCGGAGCTGGAGCTGTTCCCTGAACTGCACGACGAGGACACTCCCTCGATTGATGCCCTTCAGTACTACAATAGAAACAAACTCCCAACCTCCTCATACAAACTTCCCTGATATGGTCGAGCTTCTTACAGTAGTTGCATGGAGCTTGCTACTGAGGTGGTTGGAAAAAAGATACTCTAACTGGAGTCTGGTTCTGCTGTGGTTGCTGGAAAGGTCTGGACTGGAAATGAGAACGTTTGGCAGATACTGCACTACAGTTGGCCCCTAAAAAAGAATCACGGTCGCTCTTGGGAGTCAAACCCAACTCCCGCTCAACCTTGTGTGCCTCCACAAGTATCTCCGAGTATGTCTTATAAAAAGACGGAATGAGAATCTTCACTTCCCAGTTTATACCCTCACGGAAACGAATAGCTCGAACCTCCGGCTCTCTCAGCAAATACTCTGCAAATCAGCCTCAACCTACCGAACTCTGCAGCGTACTCCTCCACAGACATGCTCCCCTGAATGAGACTCTCAAACTGTCTCCCCAAGTCTAGCCTGTCTGCCCGGGCCAAATACTTCCTCCTCTTGAAGAGGTCCTTGAATACCTCCCAAGATTGTCCTGCGTCAACCAGAACCGGCTCATTCCTGAACCAAGTACAAGCGACGTCGAACAGTTAAAGTCCTACCACCTCAACCTTCAAATCCTCAGAAAGACAGGACACCCTCATAAGATGCTCAATGTCCTCAAGCCAATCATCAGCATAGACGATGCCCTCTGTCCCCTTGAAAACCCTAGGCTCCAGTTTCTTGAAGTCCTAAATGTTGCCTGGCCAAAGCTGAGCAACCTGAGGAACAACCTGCTGCTGGACCGAAAATCTTCTCTCAACTACAGCACGAGCAAGCTGATGAGCACTCTCGATGCCCTGCCGTAGAACGTCGGTCTGCCTCTGATGTGCCTCTGATTGAACCCTCTGTGCCTCGATCATCTCACAAAATAGTGTAAACATCTATGACGCCTCTGCTGGCACAGGAGGTAGAGGTGGAATCCCCTCAGATACAGCTGGCACAGTCCTCTGAGTAGGTGGTGGACCTCCGAAAGCAGCTGACACTCCAATCACCGGAGAAGTGACTGGTGTAGGCCGTCGGGATATCGCAGACCTCTCAGAAACTGCTCTCCCCTACTGCGATCAAGTCTTAGGCGGCATCCTGAGACAAAGCGAAAGAAAGAATCAATATGGTATAAGATGTAAGACATTCAAAGAAAAGACAGATTAAGAGATCAAGTATCAATATCAAAGGAGAATACTTGAATCAAAAGAATTTTCCTAGATGTGATTGAGTATCTTAGCCTATTTCCTATATCCTATCATAAGCTCGCAGTAGTACAACTAAATTATCGCACTACCACGACATCACATACTTTATGAAGCTAGACCTGCATGGGCCACCACAAAAAATATGTCACAACCCGCACCCGGTGTAAGGGTACAAGTCAGAAACAACGCCCAGCCTACGCCACAGAATCGGCGGTAGAACGCTGTCTAGATAATCTATCTAACAATATACTGAACCACCAAGATGATAATATACTCAATCACAGATCTAAGATGGAAAGCACGAATCAGATAAAGAATAGAATAGTCACAATGTAACTTATGAGTCTAAAATAATAAATCAATGAGTCAGAAGAAATACAGAATAAGCTGGAGACAAATCCAGTACAAAAAAATAATACGAAGCTACAACTCCAGGGTCAACTATCTCAGTTGGGATTAGTCCCTCCTGAGCCAAGGTCTCATAATCTAAATCCACAATATCCTTGGATCCATAATAGGTAGGGTACCACTCCTCAATGTCATTTGAAAAAATATATCCAATCAAGAAAGGAGCAGAGTACATCTCTAACAGCAGTTTTAATCAATAACAAAATCTATGTAACAGTAAATAGCTGTGGATAATCAAGATGCACAATAGATACAAGAGATATATATACAATAAGGAAATATTGAAATAAATACAATAAGGAACAATATGCCAATGAACAAGAATACTAATGACTAAGTGTGTGAGTACTAGCTTAACATGTGATCGGCTTGGGCAAGATGCAACGCGGCCTGGCTAATCATACGTGTGGTGTATGATCAACACTATTCAGTAATCAGTACTTGATACAATAGGTATATTGATCATATATCAATACTAATACTCCCCCAACCTCGACTGGTATAATAGATCCAACCACGGTATGCTATGGCACAAGATTCCCCAAGAAGATAGCTAGTCTTTCCGAGAATCAGTGTCTGTACATGTATAAGATAACCAATGAAACAATACTTGCACCATAAATACCATATACCAAGGAATAACATCTCATGACGAGATCCGGATATATCAATCCGTGTAACCATAGTGTTAAAAGAACATGGATATCTACACTAGATACAATAAACATAGAGGATATCATAAATGAGAAACTATCAGAGAATTTACTCGCCTGAAGTTCAAAGAATAGTCTTACAGATGTCTGATTCGGTGACTCGAAGACCTAGATATGGAATACAAGATCAATAGAAGGTTCCAAAAAGAGAATAAGTTAAACTAGTCAACTTATAGGTCAATAAGTCAATTTTAAGTCAAAAGTCAACTATGGTCAACTCTAAGGTCAACTATGGTATGGTCAAACAAAGGTCAACTATCTATTTCTAGGTTTCACAAGTCAAACACAAAAATCTTGAGTCAAGATACTAAAATCTAAGTCATAAGAACCTTATCTAAAAATATTAGGATACCATATCTCCGGATACGTGGATCCAAGGTAAAACATCAATAATATAAATCGAATAATATTTATAATCAATATAAAATCACAATTTACACATAAATTAGGTACCGTGGTTTTGAACCAACTTGGTATCCTAACAAAATCACAATCTTGATACCCAAACCCCGTATCATGAGTATCCCACTAACCTTGGTAACATAATTACCCATATATATAACATATAAATATATACTAATATATACATACAAGGAATATAGCAATAATAATATATTATCTCAATATCAGTACATATATATATACATATATATATATATATAAATATAAGTATTAAACACATATATATATAATTCTGCCAAACTGTCGCTGAAAACCGTGTTAAAAACCACTGAAACTCTGTATCAGGCTTTTAGTGACCGTTCTAGCTGTCACTGAAGCCGCCGTCGCTGTTGTTGTTGTTTTTGTGACGGTTTGCAACCGTCACCGTTCCCACTGTCGCCGTTGCTGCTCTTTCCGCTTGCTGCTGCTGCTATTAATGACAGCAAGCTGCTGTCATTAAATGCCGCCGCCACTGCTACAGCGGCTGCTGCTATTTCCTGCTGCTATTAATGACAGCAGTTTATCATTAATCCTTGTCGCTAAAAACTGTAATATATATATATAACATATATATATATATATTAATATATATATATAAATCCAATAAATATATATATATATATATATATATATATATATATATATATATATAACCCAAATACATATCTATATATATATATATATATATAAATACTAAATAACTATAAATACACCCCCTTTATAATAATGTACATATTATGACATAACCACATGTACACACAAACATAAATACATATAATTATACATCTATACATATATATAATTAATCCTATAACAAAGATAAATAATATAATTACCCAATTAATATACATATATATTTATAATAACATATACATATATATATATTTATACAATATATTATAACATATATATTAATGCATGTAGAAGAAAGCTACATATATATATTCTATTAGTACATATATAATACATAGATCTATGATACAATAATCACTATAATAAATGCACTATAATACATATATAATATCTATATATATATACACAATTATAACTCAAGAATTAAAAGCACAAATAATTAGATCTACACAAAATACACAACAAATGGAGAGTATCACACCGTATCCCACTAGATCTAGGATACGTATGTGACATGAGTCCACCACTTATCCAATTATATCCCAAAGGACACAAGCAAGTCACATATATTATTTTTGAACAATATAAATTGTCAAATATAGATCTACGTGTCCGTGTCAAAATATGACATGTACGAAGTCCCGTGTCGAAGGGAAAACCCCCAAAACAACACGTATCACCAAATTATTGGTATACGACCTACACGTACCCAATTGTGGATACGATACTAGCCCCAAACACATAAACACATGCCAAATTGATCTATAGGATCAATTGATACACAACAAATGTCAATCTAAGAATTCCCCTAAAATTGACACAAAAAGCACTATAACTTTCTCAATAGGCCTCCTATGAACACAAAACCAAATCCTATGGGTAGTACATGCATATGGGTTAATTTTTCTTGATTAATTCTTAGATTTAGAAGCTATTTTAAGGGGAAAAACTGAATTATACCTATTGAAAGATGGATTCCCAATAAAACCTCCAATTGAGATGAAATTGCCTCCAACTTGTAGATCCTTGCTCCTCTTTGTAGATCCTTGCTTTCTCCTTCTAGATCCTTGATTCTCAAGTCTCAAATGGTGATTTGGGAAGGAATTGGAATGAATTTTGTTAGAGAAATGAAGTGGGAAAGAAGGAATTTGGTAGTGGGAAATTCTAGATCTATATTTGGAATGAAAAAGATGAGAGAATTTTACCCCTCTATTTATATAGGCCGGCCCTTATTCCTCTCTCTCAAGTAATCATGTAATGTCTATTATACCCCTTGGGGCCTCTCATGAAGAAATAATTAAGGAAGGAAGCTTCTAGTCTAATGATTTAATTAATTTAATCCATCTCCTTAACAATGGGCTTTCTAAATGGGCTAAGTTTAACTAATTAATTCATGTTGGTACATGGGTCCAAACTAAATAAGTTAGGTCCACTAATACAAGTCCAAATTAAATAACTAACATCTAATAATAATTAAATAATATAATAATTAATTATTTATCTAGCACAATAATTAATTAAATAGGAAATTACTAAAATACCCTTTCCTAGAAAATATGATAGTGACACGATCTCCCAATAGGTAAATTTTAGGTTTTCCTCTTGTAATAGGTTCTAAAAATGAGATTTAACCATGATAAATCACCCCACATGCATAGGCTACCCATAGAATTTGGTTTTAGGTTCATAGGAGACCTATGGTGGAAGTTTTGTGTGTTTTTGTGTCAATTTTGGGGAAATTCCGAGATTGACACATGTGGTGTTTGTCAATTGGTCAAATAGATCAATATGACATGTGATTGCTTGTTTGTGACTAGTGTCGTATCCATAATTGGGTACGTGTAGGCCGTATCTCATCAATTTGGCGATAAGGGTTATTTTTTTGGGGGGGCGTTCCTCCGACACGGGGATTTGTGCATATCAATTCTTGACACAGACACGTAGTTGTTATTATTATTGTTCGTATTAGTCATAATTAGTATTCTAGACTTGCTCGTATCTTTTGGAATGCGTTTAGTTGTGTGGTAGAACCGTATCCCAAGCATATCATAAAATGAGTGTGATACGGGTGCGGTGCACTCCACGTGTTTGGTTTATTGCTCTCAATTGTATGTATGCTTGTGTATATATATATATATATATATGTATATATATATATATATATATGTATATATATGTATATGTATATATATATATATATATATATATATATATATATATATATATATATATATATATATAACTATGTGTTTATATATATATATATATATATATATATATATATATATATGTATATAAGTTTATGTTTATAGATAGATGTATGTATCTATATAACTATATGTATGGATATCTATATGTATACATATCTATGATTGTTTATATATGTATATATAAGTGAATATGTTGCCTATGCATATAAGTATGTATATAAGAGTGTGTATATATACGTAGATTGATATATAGATACATGTATATAAGTATTAATATAGGTATCTAAGTTAGTGTATATAACTATATCTATATATGTGTGTATATATATGTTTTATATATATATATATATATATATATATATATATATATATATATATATTGTTATACTTATTGATATATATACTTATATTTGTGGATATATATAATATAGAAGTTATGTATATATGTATATATGTTGGTGTGTTTGTGTTTGTGTGTGTGTGAGAGAGAGTGAGTGAGAGCAACAGTCAGTGGCAGAAAGAGGGAGAGTACTGAGAGTATCAGTGCACAGCAAGGGACAGAAGAGTGGTGCACCAATTGCCAGTGGAGGCTCGGGCCACTGCAGTCGTAGCCTTGAGCACATCAGTGCAACTGAAGGTGTGCAGTCATCATAGCATAGCATGCTCCAGTTTACACAGGGAGGTTTAGTAGCCATTCAGTTCAGCAGGGAGCTTACTATAACTGCAGTGCACAGCAGAATCATTGTAGAATCAGTACATCATAGTGTAGCATAATGCATTCGTGCACAGCAGTGTGCACAGAAAACTGCAATACAGTTCAATCCTAGTGCAGCAACAAGGCATTGTGAGCAGCAGCAGCCCGACACCAGCAAGCCAATGCATATCACAATATCGACAACAGTACCTACAGAGTATCATTGTCTAGTATATGGTTAGTTGGTTTAGGGTGGTTGCAGTCAGGTAGCAGTATCATCAAGGTATGGGTAGTTATTTATTTATTGGTTAAGTAGTAGATAGATTAGTATATAGTTAGTTAATTTCAGTTATTGACTAAGTTAGATAGATATGTATACTATTTGTAATATCTGTTAGTAGTTTTATACGTTAGTAGTTAGTATATGAATAGTTAGTAATATGTATCTAAGTATACTAGTTTGTAATACATGTTAGTAGTTAGTAGGTATTATATTGATAGATAATATATGTTAGTAGTTTAGTTATATTCTATAGTTAGTATTAAGGGTTATATATATATATATATATATATATATATATATATATATATGGATGAGTATTGAATTACCTTGCGAGACCAAGGTAATGTCAAGGTAATGGGTCGATACCAAGGTATTGGGATTGGGTATCTAGATATGTAGTATGATACGCATTGGTGCAAGGCCAAGGTATCCTAATTTTATTGTTTAGTTAAGATACTATAATTATTGACTTTTATATATATAGAAATTATTATTTTCATATATTAAACTTGCGTATCTTGAGATACAGTATTTTGTCTGTTTTATAGTATCATAGATTAGCTAGTGTAGCTTAGTGTCATAGTGTATTAACCTAGTATCTTAGTGTTAGACTCTTATAACCTAGAATTAGTCGATTTGACTTAGAAATGGCTTTATGACCTAGAATTGTATCAGTTTAACTTATTTTCATTTTTGAACCTTGTATTAATGCAACATACCATATATAGGTCTGTGTGACACCAGCTTGGGCATCAGAAGACACACCTTGCTCAAGACTTCAGGCGAAAATATTTCTCTGATAGTTTTCAATTCATAATAGTGTATATATGCATGTTCTCTTGTATACTTGATTCTGACACAGTGATTTTATGGACTCATACCACATGGATCCCGTCAGGAGATGTTATCTCCTACCGTGTTCAACGGGTACTCCTGTACATGTATTTCATCGTGTACATTGGGTATTGATTTATATTTTGTGTTCACACACTACTCGTGTTCAGTGCGCTTATTTGTGTACATACACTGCTCGTATTCAGTATGATTATATTCGTGTACACCAACTACTCGTGTTTAGGGGTCATATTCGTGTTCGTAGTGTGTTGTGATTGGATCAAGTTGGGGATGGGAGAGTAGGAGTTGATTATGTGATGAAAGCCCCATTGTTCGTCGTGTACATTCTGATTACATACCATACTTGTAATTGTCTTACCTTATTGATCATGTTCAACCTAAACTGATCACATAATAAAATTATATTCCGAGGCACTTTAGTATAGATTATAGTTATTTCATTATATTACAGATATTCAATTTGTTATTCTATATTCTCATACATTATTTGTATACCTATTGTTCATTCTCTTGTATTTCATTTTTATTATCTGTTTTATATGCTCGATTATGTTATTAAAACTTCTTTTAGAGGTATGTACCTTGCTCCAATCCTGACTGGATATATTTTTTCAGATGATTGGCTTATAGAGTAGGGTCCCATATTCTATGGGCTGCAGGACGGTGTACCTTTAGAGGATACTCCTATAGACCTGGAGGACTTAGTTGTAGAGCCCGAGGAGGTCTAGTTTATTTGTGCTGGCTTGTATTAGACTATTTATGGGGATTCATAGTTTGTATATTATTTCAGTTTATGGATTGTATCTTATTCTTTCCTTCGCTATTCCATTCATATTTTATCTTCCTTATTTTGTTTTGTGATTGAGATTAGTTATACTTGTGCGGTACCATATTGTTCCTCCATTTGGAGTTGAGATGATTGACAATAAACCTTGTATTAATATAATATTCTATATTTAGGTCTCCGAGGCACCGTACCGGACATCTTTGATATTGTTCAACGAATTTTAGGCGATTACATTCTCTGATAGTTTCTCATTTATGATATCCTCTATGTATCTTGTATCTAGTATAAATATCATTGATTTCTTGACACGATGGTTACACGGATTGGTATATCCAAATTTCGTCATGAGATGTTATTTCTTGGTATTTATGGTGTATCTTGTGCAAGCCTTGTTCTTTGTTCTTCTTGTACATGTACAGACATTGATTATTTGGGAGACTACTACCTGCCCAGTGAATCCCATTTCATAACGTATCATGGGTGGATCCATTATACAGTCGAGGGCGGAGAGTGTTAGTGTAGATATGTGATCATACCCTCCTTGTGCATGTCTTATTCCTTGAATAGTGTTAATCATACACCGTACGTAGATTAACCAGGCCATAATCCTTGTGCAAGTTCCCAAGTCGATCACATGTTGAAGCTAGTACTCACTAACTTAGTAGTAGTATTTCTTGTTCATTTCTATGATGCTCATTATTGTATTTATTTCCATATGCCTATATTGCATATCTCTTGTACCTATATATTGTATCTTGTATATTCGTACTATTTACTGTTACATAGTTTGTATCATTTATTGAAACTGTTGTTAGAGATGCACTTTGCTCCTTTTCTGACTGGATATATTTTCCTAGATTACACTGAGGAGTGGTATCCCACTCATTATAGGCCTCAGGACGTAGTTGTCTTACAGCCAGAGACTTTGGCTCAGAAGGGTCTCATCTTGATTGAGACAGACGACCCAGGACTCGTAGCTCTGTAGATTGATCTTTTTGTACAAGATTTTTCTCCAACTTTGTTATTAGTATATCTTTTAGATGACTCATTGGATATTATCTTGTTTTGTGAGTTATATTTGACTCTTCAGTTCTTTTATCATATTCGTGCGATTGTTCAATCTTATAGATCTGTGATTGAGTATTCATATTTCATTGGTGGAATTATTATATCTTGATTGCTAGATAGATAGTTTACCCAAACAGCGTTCTACTGTCGATGTTGCGGCGTAGGCTGGACGTACCCACGTACTCGTGCCCCTACCCCGGGCGCGGGTCATGACAGTGGCAGCCACAGTATCATTGTAGAAGCATAAAAAGTTTGTCTCAGATAGATGATGCAGTTTTTTACTAATAAATCCAATAGTATAAAAATGACGCACTTTCTACTTATTCCAGAAGAAAGACGCACATTTTCTTACTTTGGCGCTCTTTTTTTTAATTTCAGAGGATGATGCACTATTCAGAGAGTAAAAAAGTGACACACTTTCTTAATATTACAAAAGATGGTGTACAAACGATCTACTCTCTCAATATTTAATACAACAGACTGACAGCTGAAAAAGGCATAAATTGAAGAGTCAGAGGTCATAATTATAGCGGAGATAAGGTACATAAACCCTGGTTGTCGTTTAGCAACCTAGCCGCAGTGTCATTCTCTTCAAAAGTGTGCATCAGTGCCATTTCCTTCAAAAGTGCGCCGTAGTGCCAATTCCTTCAAAAGTGAGCCATAGTTTCATTTTCTTCAAAAGTGTGCTGTAATGTCATTCTTCTCAGAAGTGTGCCGCAATGCCAATCTTACTAAAATGCGCCAGTCTCCTGATCACTTCAAAAGTGCGCATACTATCCTAACTGACAGTGAGCGGTTACAAATGCATGTCTTACATGTCGTACTTCTCATTAAAGGTGTACAAATAACTGTCCCCCAAGACATATGATTTTCTTGTATAGGAAGCTATGTGTCAAGCAGAATACAAGTTGTGCACCCACTCATGCAGAACTGTAACAATATACTAAAAAGCAATAATTTGAGTATAAGTGAGAGATTATTAGGGTTATATGCTAAAAGCATCACTTTCTATTAACTATATTTCCTTATTTTTAAATAAGAATCATATGGAAAAATATTTGCATGTTGTATTTGTTATAATGTTAATACAATTTTTTGATATTCTATATTGTAGATAATATGGTATGTGGTGTCACACAGAAGATCATATTATCAGTTCCGTGTTGAATATATAAATAGTTCATAACCTAGATGGACTTGGACAAACTATTGGAAAGGTTGTGGTATAATCTGGTATTAGTCTATCTTGACTATAGATTTACACTAGTACACTTTGTGTGTATTAAATAGGACAACTGGAGGTTATTCTCTTTGTACTGACTTCATAAGAGAACAAATACCTCTGTTATTATGGATGCTTATGCTCTTAATCCGAATATAATAACAGACATGTGTATACAGTATGCATTACTTTGACTCATAAAAGAGTGAGATTCATTATGGGTCAATAACCTCTATGAATTGGGTAATGATATTGTGTGTATGATGGACTGTTGATTATAAAAGAAATCTATGTCTCGATACATCGGGTTGATGATGTCCCCTTAAGAAACTCATCAGGATTGTCATATAAATCCAGCAGGTGGATTATATCTGACATGACAAATAAAGTTGAGTGGTACTACTTAAGGATAAAAGATGTCGATCAACATAATTATGAGTAATTTAATTTGATCTACGGACATTCGACATATTAACATTGGGAGACAAACAAGCATATAATAAGAAGGAGCCCATAATCGTAATTTGAGATAAGAAAGGTTGTGCAATAATGGCCCTTTAGTGGACCGAGCTATTATTAACGGGCCAGGGTTGTATGTTTGGGCTGAACATGGGATACCCAGATCCATTAGGAGACATAATCCTAATTTCTCCTCATGGTCCCTATCGTAGCCTATATATATCCTCTATTCTCTGGCAGACATGATAATAAAAAAAGTAAGCAGCTTTCTCTAAATTTATTTTTCACGTAAGGAGAGAAATAGGGTCGGCCAAGGAGAACAAAAGGTTGGAAGATCATCGTCCATACGACGTCCAATCCGAAGAAGGAATATGTGCAAAAGATCTTGGGGTCGCTAACTGATCAAGGTAGCTGAAAACCTTCATCTTCTTCTAGTTATTTCAGGTATAATTTGTGAAACATAGTTTTCGCCTTCGAAGGGTTAGATCACATATTAAACTTGTGAATCTTCTATCAATCGATATGCACACCAATCTGCGTTCCTGGGATCCCCAGTTCCATCAAAGGTAGGTTTTTAATCCACCAAAAGTGCGCACATAATGGTAAAATAGTATTGAATGTCCATAATGCACACACACTCTCGTAATCGCTCCTAAATTCTATAAATACAGGCAGTGACTACCTTCAGAGCAGAGATAGACAGATAGAGAGGGAGGGGCTAGAATTCTCAACTCTTTAAAATTTACGAGCAGAGAGAGAGAGTAAGAAATAGAAGCTTTTCGTGCCATTATGCCAGAGCTTTCTTATTGTTCAACTCTCTAAGTTGTTCGTAGCAATCTTTAAGTCTTTGAAATTCAAGATCAGAGCAAGAGAAATAAAAGCTTCGCATGCCATTGTGCCAGAGCTTTCTTATTGTTTAACTCTCCAAGTTGTTCGTTGTATTCCCTATGTTTCTTTGTCATTGTGTGCATTTCTTCATCGTCGAGTGGTCCAAAGAGTAAAGTGATCGTTTGTAGATCAGATCTCTACAGCTATACTTCTCCAGAATCTACTTAGATTCCTGTTTATGACCTTTTTTATACTTTTTAACAGTTTATAAAACCAAAGTTTCGTATAAAAATTTTCTCACAAACAAAGATGGCGACTCTGCTGGAGACTTTCTTCTCCTCTAACGAGAAGGCGACAGCTCAACTCAATATTGCTTTTGTCGGCTCGACGCAGAAGACCTTGGTCGTAAAGTTCAACCAACAGGCATATGAAGAAATGCTCCATTCTGGGGGTAGTGTTCATCCCTCATCCGAACTCAAGTAAAAAAAAACTCGCAAGGTATGGGTTCCCAAACCTCATCATGCATATCCCGAATTTGCTGCCAACAAGAAAAAGAGTATTCTGATTAACGAGAGTTCCCCTGTTAATTCTGTTCAGATTAATAACTTGGTGGACAATTCTCTTGCATTAAACAAGGGATACAAATCGTACAACTCGTGCAATTTTAAGAAAAGGTTTATCTATACCCAAACTCTTCAACCCGCGTATATTTGTCATAATATGCGAGGTAAGCAAGGCATGGACACCGCTGTCCAAACCAACCAGCCGACAAATAAAGTGTTGGTCAGGAAGAATCATTCACCTAACATCTTGGTTACGTGCACAATGGAGAGAAAATTATGTGTCACTCGTGCGCCAGGTCAAGACTTCCTTACAAAAATAAATGTGTGTAGACAAATTGCGCCAACTTTGTATGCGCTACAGAATATGCACCAAACATGAGCAATCTCTACACAACATGCTGATTTTGTGCATGTGTACAAGAGGACTTTTAGAGACAACTTCCTCTCCTCCCTGAAGAGCATAAATTCAAGATATGACGAATCACTAGCCAATCAAGCAAGCACATCACTCTATATACAAGGGACCAAAAATATGCATAAGATATTCAATATATCTCATGTTAGGAGGCAGAGTCTGTACTCTTTCTCCTCTTCCTCCTCTTCTCTTCCCTCTTTTTGATTTATGTGAGCGTATTGTACAAAACTATAGGGAGAGGGACCCTCTAATGTTACTACGATGTTTCCTAATGAACATTGTTGAAATTGTCATAGAGTTGTAATCGAATATTTCTATGCATCAGCAAAACAGTCTGTGTTTGACCGATTGACTTACACTTTGTCTCCTAAGCCTCAAAATACAAAGCAAATTGATAACCAGGAGCACAATGACGAACCACTTTTTGCTTCAGCATATATGGCTTCACATCTTCCCCGTGGTAGGAGACAATCAAGAATAAGTTCTTCAAGAAGACCCAGTCAGAGAAGATTTGACCAAGTCGTCGACTCCTTTGAAGGAGTATACCAAAATACACGTTCTCGAAGATGGGAGCTCATTCGTCACGAGAATCCCCATTCCTCAGAATTCGAGGCTGGGGGCAACAATCCCCTCGATTTTGAAACTGACAGTGTAAACTCTAACTACACGATTCTTTTTACCAATCCCTCTGTTGTACACAAGAATGTTAGCATTTACACCATCGGTGATGAACAAGAAGCTTCTCCATCAGAAGCCACTGAACAATGCCTCAACTCAGTAGAGGCCGCTCTCAAGGACATGCACACTATGATACAAAATATACATCAAATGGTGAAAGTCCAACATTCTGCTACACCAACACCCGTCAAAGTAGCTTCATTCATACTTGTGCAGTCTACTCCTGGAACAACACCTCTATAGGATAACATACGTCTAGAAGCAGTCATAAACCCAGAGTCAGTAGCACCAACTTTTTATTCTCTCAACATTGGGGGTGGATCTCCGCCGTTGATGATTCTTGTTCAACCAGGATCCTATCAGTTAGCCTCACCACTCTGACCAGAAGATCCTCTCGAAGCTATCCGAGAGTTGCTTGCACAGGTTGATGTTTTAAAGAACAAAGACCAACTCTGCAAGCTGGGGGTGAAACAACCTTATCCTCCGTATTGGGATAAAATTTTGTTCCTTCCTAAATACAAACCACAATCGATAGTCTTGTTTGAAGGCAGGACATCACCGAGCCAATATATCAATTACTTCAATATGATAATGGCTCATCTACAAGAAAATGATGCTCTCCTTACCAGATTATTCGAGGGATGCTTGGCCTGCATAGCCTACGATTGGTATCATAGTTTGCCTAATAACTGCATATCATCGTTTGATGACATGAAGTATTTTTTCTCTCACGATTCTAAGAGGGAGGCATGGATATGACGATGTCTTCACTCATCGATATTAAACATAAGGGAAGGAATCCGCTCGTGAATTCGTTGAGCGTTTCAGGTAGGAAACTCTGAAGTTACCCCCCGGTATTCCAGACTATGCATTCATTGATACCTGCAAAAAGAACCTATTGCCTATAGTAGGGCTTTGGACAGGTCCAACTCAATTTCAAGACTGGACGACGTACATCATCAGGACTGAAGCTGCTGAAGGCAATAAAAAAATGGCATACAATTTGGGGTTGCAGGTAACCAATGCGGAAGGAAAGCGTCCCTCCAATAGTGCGAATAATTGTAACATCAAAGGAAATGAGGCCTTGGCGATAAATCTGTCAAAGCGACCTACCTCTTCTGTAATACAAAATTCTACAAAATCTTCCGGGCCTAAGGAAGAATATTCTTTTGACGAAAGCGTTATTCCTAGCATTTTTGAATGCTTGATAAAAAGTAACAAGTTTCAGTTGCCTAAAGTCAGGCAACCAAATGAGGCTGGTAAAACAGACAACCCAAAGTACTACTTGTACCACCAATACATAAATTACCCTAACAAGGATTATTATGTCTTGAAAAGAAAGATACAACAGTTGATAGATGCTAAAGCTATCACCCTTCACAACGAAGAAAAGACAGTCACTGCCAGTGTCTTTTAATTCGATAAATTTCCAGCACAAGAACTCCCGAATTACGTCGTCCCATTACCTTGATCTATGATGTAAGTGGTAAATCTTCTACTGTATAAAAGTCAAACAGAGGAATTGGTGCCTCTAACCACTGATCATGGAGAGATTATGTGGATTCATCCCGATCTGCTGTCAGATTGGGACCAGGGAGCAGCATCTTCCAATTTAAAATCTAAGAAGGGTAAGAAGTATAAATCATTCAATATGATTTCTTTGGATCCTCATTCAGACAGAGATCGGGACTAAAATCAGGAAGATATATCTCTCGATATCAGATTTTAAAATATAAATTTCAAAATCTGAATATTGCCCCACCAAGATCTACTCGTAAGCTTTGCTTGACGCACCGGCAATGGTCCATGATTGGCAGCGTTTCGCTATATAGGGCACAATAAATTTTCAGTACTTATGAAGGTATTCCTACACAAATTCCACCTCATCCTTCTGCAACCATTAGAGCATTGACCTCGAGTCAGGTGCTTGAGGAGGATCGACCGCAATTACATCAACCCAACCAACAATCTACACGCTTGATACAAAAAATGGGGTATAATTTCTAAAAAGCTGAAGGTTTAAACTTTGGTAAGGGACGAGGTATTTCTCTACAACTCTGAGGACAATCCAATAAATCCTATAGTGGATTGAGCTACGACGAGACCATCCCATAGACTCACTCCAAAAAAGGGCATGATAAAAAGAAACTCTAGTCCTGTAACATAGTACTTCTTTCTCCGATGCCCGAAGAAGAAGCCATGACTGGTACAAGGTCCGGCAAAGATTATCATAAAACTTGTGAATCTTTCCCGAAAGATATTTCTGATACTCTTTCTACTTTGCCAACTCCTGCTGCTCCAATCACAATCAAACTTGGTCCTTCGAAGCCTACTATGACAGAGAAAGGAAATCAAAAGTAAGTATGGTTCAACAAATCTCTGAAGAAGAATGTACCCCAAGGACTTGAAAAGCCCTACAATTTTAACATATTGGCATAATTGGCCAATACCCCAGCCCGACTCTCTATATTCAAGTTGCTTCGTTTGTCGAAGAAGACTAGTAAAGCTTTGGGCAAAATTTTGATACATGCAGACTCATGCTTAGCTCAACTCAAGACTCCTGATGAAGTGCCATTAGCGTGTCCTCAATGCCATAGCGTGATCAAGAAGATTTCTAACATTACCTTAACGCAAGAAGATATGCTACTTAAAGATAATCAGCATGACCTACCTCTGTATTATACCAGTTACATCGGATCTATTAAGGTGAACCAGATTTACATCGACCCTGGTTCTTTACTCAACATCATTCCTAAAAGTCTACTGAGAGGATTGAAGATACCGATGCATAACCTGTCTGCTACCCGTACTACCATTCAAGGCTTCAATACAGGAAGAAGCAAACCACTGTAAAAGATACGCCTAAAAATTCAGATAGGCGATCTACGTACTAAAGTCACATGCTATATGATTGACTCTGACGTATCCTTCAATATTTTGCTAGGACGGCCATGGATACACGAGCATAAAATTATACACTCCACCCGACATTAATGCTTCAAGTATGTGAACAGTAGAGGAGAGGTCAAAATAGAGGTAGCTGACCTCAGCCCTTTCAAATGTGTCGAAGCCTATTTTGTTGACTCTGCACTCTATACACCAAAGTATATGAAAGAGAAAGCTAATCAAGCTAGTCATGAAGCTAAAATCACTCTAAAATAAGAGCCTCTGATAATCAAAGTCAAAGGATGTACTACTCGTCCAAAACCTTCAAAGCCTCTCGACATCGACCTATACAAGTCATCTCCATTGGTTATCAACCTTTAATGCAATGAACCACCAATACTAGAGAATGAGCCACATGTTATCGACCTTTGTTGTAACAAGCCATCAATATCGGTGAATTAACCCCTAGTCATCAATCTTGCCAAGCCACCTGTCAAGGCTAAAGATTCTGCCGACTATTTGGAAGATAAAGAAATTTTATATTCCATGTATAAAGATGACTCTACTTCGTACTACATTGATGTTGAACCCTTTGCTGAAAAAATTTTAGAGGCACTTTACCTCTACGAACCTCTGTCCATATCCGTGGCATTTTTATTCCAATATGGTTTGACATAAAACCATATGAGGAGGCATACTTCATAGTCCCAGTGAGATTGGACAAACAATATCAAATAAATTTTGGCAAAACTAGAAATAAAAGAGTCTCGCAGACTAATGGTTCTGACAAGGATATGGGAAAGATATAATCATATCGTTACAGCCAACCAGCCAATAACATCATACAAAGGATAGGCTAAAACTTAAAATCTGGCTTGGGACTAAATTATGGAAAAGGCAGACGGACTTTTATATGTCACCTCTTTTCTAAAGGCAAGTCGGAAACATACTACCAACGGACTGGTCATGGTTTGGGATATGTTACACCACCAACAAGTCCTGAACGTTGAGAATCAGAAGAAGAGACACATTCTCATTCCTCTGACTCATTATTGTGGGATTCTGACGAAAGTATGGGTGACGTATTCAAACATGCTTTCTATGTAAATATGGTGTCAACTCACCAGATGAGAAAGACGTTGAACTATTGGAACCATTCAAAAATGATCCAAGAGCACAACAAATGGATACTCAATGGGAGCTTCGGTTTGAGCAACGTGAACCACCTACAGAGGATAAAATGGTCAAAATTGATGTAGGAGAAGAATCTTCCCCGAAGACCAATCTTCATTAGCAAGAGTCTTCCTGAAGAAGATCAACACGCTTTACTCCAGCTAATAAATCAGTATATCGATATCTTCGCCTGGAGTTATGAGGATATGCTTAGCCTAGATCCTCAAATAGCCACACACAGGCTCAATATTTTTCCAAATGCTAAACCGGTGAAGCAGCAACAACTACAGTTCCAGCCGGATATAATAGATGCAATTGAAGCCGAAGTCAAGAAACTCATAGCATGTGATTTCATTCGATAAGAGCAACATCTAGACTGGATTGCCAATATCATTCCAGTCATAAAAAATAAAAATGTCCAGGTCTGTATAGATTATCAAGATATGAACTCGGTTTATCCAAAAGATAAATTTTTTCTTCCCATCAAAGATGTCATGATCGATAATACATGTGGATTTGAACGTATGTCCTTCATGGATGAATTTTTAGGATACAATCACATCAAGATGTCGCCTGATGACAAAAAATATACCTCTTTTCATACACCATTGGGAGCTTACTGTTATACAGTCATGCCCTTCTGCTTGAAGAATGCGGGTGCAACGTATCAACTAGCCATGAGTACAATTTTCTAGAAGCATTTACGAAAAAAAGGTAGAATGCTATGTGGATGACATCGCTGTCAAGGGTCGCTACAAAGATAATCACCTTTAAGATTTGAAGACTATGTTCGAATTGATGCGCCATCACCAGTTGAAGATAAATCAAACTAAATCCTTTCTGGGAGTCTGCAATTGCAAGTTCATTGGATTTGTTATAACTTCCAAAGGTATTCACATTGACCCTGATAAAATTAAAGCTATCCTCGAAATACAGCCTCCGCAAAATCTCAAAGAACTTTGTGGTATAAAAGTTCATCTGGAATATATTGGAGGTTCATCTCCAATATCTCAGGACAGTGTCGACCCTTCACTCAGTTAATGAAGAAAGGTGTATCATTTGTCTGGAATAAAGTATGTCAATAAGCATTCAATAACATCAAACGATATTTAACTAATCTATCAGTTCTCGTGTCTCCGATCATAGAAAAAACCTTTTTGTTGTATATTCGAGCAATGGATCACTCCCTCAGAGCTCTTCTTTCACAGAAATGTGACGAAGGCCATGAACAGGTGATCTATTATTTTAGTCGCATGATGGTAGGCGTTAAACATTGATACAATCAGGTGGAAAAATAATACCTAGGTTTGATGTTTGCTATTCAGAAGACACGATATTACGTGTCAGGTCAAACCATAAATGCCATATCCAATGCTGCTATCACCTTATGACATGGTATATGTCCCAAAAAATCAGTGAAGGGTCAAGCGCTAGCTGATTTCCTAGCAGATCATCATGTACCAAAAACTTTCAAACTATACGATGACATCCCAGATAAAGTCTAAGAATCTAATATGGCAATGGGAGATGACACCTGACAACTATTCATTGACGGCGGATCAATAATAGGACCCAAAGTCAACATAGTAACTGGAGTTGGCATAGTCCTACTATCTCCTAACAAACTACTTATTCATCGATCATATTCTCTCAGTGAACCATGTTCCAATAACGTGGCAGAGTACAATGCTCTACTCATTGGTCTCCAATTAGCTAAATATCACGGCCCACACCCGGAATAAGGGCACGAGTAGTGATCAACGTTCAGGCTATGCCTTAGCATCGACGTAGAACGCTGTCTGGGTCAACCATACTATCTAACATCTCCTATAACATATATATGAAATGGTAAACAATACTCAATCACAAAATAAAACTAAAGGAGGATGAAATCACGATATAGAATAACAGAGAAAAAGAGTCATAATACATCCACAAGTCCGAAGTAATAAATATACATGCCAAAAGCCTCAATAAAAGTCTAATACAAGTCTAGACAATAAGTCTAATCCTCCTCAGCATCAGGTACTAGGTCCTCCTGCTCTAAAGGAGTATCCTCTAAAGGTATGTCATTCTGCGGCCCGTAGTAGGTGGGATACTGGTCCATAAGCCAATCATCTGAAAAATATATCTAGTCAGGATTGGAGCGAAGTACATACCTCTGAAAGCAGTTCCAAATACATAATCGAGCATATATAACAGATAATAGAAAAGGATACATGATAACTAGCCATAAGAAATAAAATAAACTAGAGTCAACAGGTAATGTACTGGAATGAAGAACAGTCAATATGAATAACATTAATTTAAATAAAAATTGATAAAACTAACTAATGTGCCATAGAGTAAAAGTTTATTATGTGATCGGTTTGGGTCACGAATACAATATGGTAACTCGATTACACGTGTGATATATAATTCACATGTACATAAATACACTTGGGCTTGATCACATAATCAACTCCAACTCCCCCATCCCTAACCAATACTAATGGATCCAATCACGACATGTTACGAACATAAATATGGGCACACTGAACACGAGCAGTGTGTGAACACAAAATACACGATTATCAATACCTGATACACACGATAAAATACATGTGAAGGAGTACCCGCTAAATACGGTAAGGGATAACATCTCTTGACAAGATCCATATAGTACCAGTCCGTGAAACCACTATGTCAGAATCAAGTATACTGTTCTAGAACATGCGATATATACACTATCATGAAATAAAAACTAACAGAGAGATTTACTCGCCTCTGATCCTGAGCAAAGGGTGTCTCTCGATGCCCAAGCTGGTGTCACACAATCCTATTTAGAAAATATCATGTCAAATAATGTAATAAAAGAGAAATGAGTTAAAAGATGCACTAGTATGAATTTCTAAACCATTTCTAGGTATCACTAGTCAAACTTGGTTAAACTAGGTCATATACAAGTTTTTAGGTCCACACTAAGAAATTTAGTCTATGTTGGTCTATAACTAGATAAAATTAGTTACTATAAGTCAATACTAGATGTATTAGTTACAACAATAGTAACTATATAATAAGATACTTTATGTATAAATATACTAACTTACCTATACATAATTCTAATTAATTATTAGATAACTGATACCTTAACAATAACTAATACTACTCATACACTAACTTACATGTAATACTCTACTTGGTAACAAACATCCTACTATATTAGCTCACTACTAATGATAACTTAGTTATACTAAATTAGCTTATATATATATATATATATATATATATATATATATATATATATATATATATATATATATATATATTAACTAGACTTAATTCTTACTGATATTAACATCTCTTGTTCTACCTTACTAATACACATTGGATACTCAAATTATTATTAACCTTAATAATCCTCTATTTCCTAGCCATACTTGGTATCTTCCATACCCTTTCTACCTACTTGTTGTTACTGAGGTATGGATGCTCTTTGCTTACTGTTATCACCTGGCAAAGCTACAGGAACAATATACTTTGCAATCACTCATCTGGCAACCCCTATGTATCACTCTCTTCACAAATGTGATACAAACAGGGTATCACTCTGCTGAACAAGTTGGTATAGATGATGCTTCTAATGTTAGTGCTCAAGTGTCACTGATACCCATGGAACAAAATTCAAACATTCATCTCTCTCCACATCCTAAGCCTATTTACTAGTACTGCGGCTGTATCCATTCTTAATAGCAAGTTATCCGCCCCCTCACTGAAGGACTTAGTGCACAGGCACTTGGTTCCCCTCTTTCCATATCAGTTTACCTTATGCCATTACTCAATTGACAACAACTTATACCAATTAAAACTCATTCCACAATGCCATTACTACCTTGTACCCCTGACCTTCTCCCCTTATTCCAACTTAGTCCACAATGGAACTGCTGCTGTATAAATAGTTCACTGCTAACTTGCCTGACCTAGGATCATGTTGATACTCCTAACTCGTTTCCCCCTTACCAGTTAAGTTACACATTAGACACCTAAATGGCCTCCTCCAACCAACTATTATCCGAGTCTATTTCCCACACACAGATACTTCTAACCAAGTTTATATGGTTGCTGAAAACTAAACCACATGTAAGTGTGATGCTCCTGAACCCAACATCAATAAACAATAGCTACTACCTCACATCAACCCACAAATGCACACAGTCATCATATGCCTGCCTAAATACTCCCAGAACATGCATTAATTCGTGCACAACCTTATATACATACTATCCACAGTTGTACACCAAACTGAACAACAGTTCCCTCATCTCCCACACTACTGTGCTCCCCTGATCCAAACACACATACACACACACACAGGTGCATACCTCTACACACTCATACACTTTCAACTCTAGATTACCAACACTTAGTGATACACATGTCTTTATATATATAAATATATAACACACTCACTAGAAACATTTACACAAACACTCATGGTGCACCACACAACATCATACCCCAATCTAAGATACCAAGCTGCCCGACCCCTTCACTACACTTACACCTACACACACACACACACATACACACATACACACACACAGCCATGAAGGTATATATATATACACAGACACAAAATACATTTATCTATATAAATATGGACATATATATATAACAATATATATATATATATACACACACACATACCATATATTATTTGATCAACACCTCATAGGCTATGCATATATACACTATGATACCTATTCCATTGAATTGCCATAACCCAACTCTTCACAAATATTCATTCATATACAATAAATACCTTATAATATAACTAATACAATATGCTACAATGAGAATTGAAGAGTAATTGTGCAAAACACCTAAAATAGAGCTATGTATCATATCATATCTCAAAATACCATGATACGGCCTACACGTATCTATTTGTGGACACGTAGCTAGTCCTATAACCCTGACCTAAGTCTAATTAGATCTAATTGGTCTCATGACACACAATTTATGTGTCAATCTCATAATTCTCTCAACATGCACACCAAACACCATATAGAATTCATAATTCATAACCAATTAGCCTAGAACTTGTTCATATAGGTAGCCTTATGCCATGGAGTCATTCCTAATGGTAAAATACGTGATCTGAAAGCAAGAAGAGAAAGAAAATTCTAAAATTACTAATTAGAAGATGGTTTCCCAATGAATTGTTCCCATGGACATGATCCGAACACGATCTCTCCAACCAAGCTCCTTCTCCTTGTGCTCCTTGCTTCTCCAAGCTCCAAGCTCCTTATGGAATAAGAATAAGAGGGAAATAGAGGTGGATTGAGTGAGAATTCAATATAGGAAAGGATAGGAAATTGGATGTCACGATCCGCACCCGAAAAATCGGGCATGAGTCGTGGGTACGTCCAGCCTATGCCGCAGCATCGGCGGTAGAACGCTGTCTAGGTCAACTATCTAAATAATAATCTCACACAAAAATCGGCCATGACCTCTCCAAAAGGAGGGCAACCACACAATCAATATATAAACCTGTCAAGATCTCAACTCTAAACGGAGGAGCAAATATCATAATGATAATCACAATATACTCAATCACGAATCTAAGCACGATAAGATAACACAGAGATCTAACAACTCCAAAGTCTAACCAACAACAACTAAAAACCACCACAACATCAATAATAATAATACATCATCCAAATTATCCAAAATAATAATACAAACAAGGTCTCAATCCAAAACAGGAGACAAATTCGGTGCTAAAAGCTAATAAAAACAACAACAAGGTCCTAGTGATCCCGGCTACCAACCCGGAACTCACCCCTAAACTAGAGGGTCCCTGTCTGCACCATCGACAGGCTCAGGTCCATAAAACGTCGGACATCACTCCTCCGGATACTCTGAAAAATATGTCCAGTCAGGACTGGAGCAAGTACAACTCTAACAGCAGTTCCATTTAAATGATAAAAACTATAAAACAGTTATAGCAAGTAGCAAGAAGAATGAAGCAAGTATGAAACAAGAAAATATATAAATCACTGGTGCATAAAGGTAAAGATGCAGAAATATCAGAAACAAGATAGTAGTAACTGTAAGATACAAGAAATCTACACTAAGAGTAAGTCTGTGCACAAGATCGTGTAGTGAGTCCAGCATAAAAAATATGTAGTGAGTCAAGTCCAGAATCATGTAAGTGAGACAAGTCAAGAAATGCATGAGAGTCCAGACTATAAAGAATGAACTCGGTGTCTTTGAAATACTTGTTTCGACATGTAAACGGCTAGGGGTAAGTACGGCTCACCGCGCACTGGGTGCGCGGCTGCTATCATTCTAGATTAGACCAGAGGGAGTGATGCCTGATGATGCCAGATAGGAATATTTACATGTCTACTCGAGTATTTCCCTGCCCCGAATAATACAAGTGGATCCAAGACCCGACACGCAAATCAAGATGAGTCCAGCCTGAACATGAATGATACCTGTAGGTGATGCCTGTAGGTGATGCCAGTAGTGATTCCAGAATAGAGGCCAGAAACATGAAATGTACGTGTCGCAAGTAAATAAATCCAGAAATATCAATCAGTGTCCCGTGTTGTGCCAGAATAATCAGATGATACTATACTAGAAGCTGAATCATAATAATCATCAAATAATGAAAACTATCAGAGAATGTACTCGCCTGACGTCCTGAGCAACTGGCGATCCGAACTGGTGTCGTAAGGACCTAATACGAAAAGCAAGATTAAACAGGGTTCTAATGAGTTAAACAGATATAAAATAACTAAAAATAGGCTTCTAGGGTCGTTCTAGGTCAAACAGGTCAAACCGGTGAAATCTTGGTCAAAAAGTCAAGTCTAGGTCCAAAGTCAACTCTGGGTCAAAACTAGGTCAAAAGTTGATTTTGGCGGTCATTCGAGTCAACTACGGTCAAGTCTGGGTCAAACTAGGGTGCTCTTGAAATTTTAGGTCAAACCGAGGTCATTAAGCTAGAAAACTCACAAACTCGCATCCTTGAGATACCGGGATACCCTCGGTATCCGATACCTCAATCTAGGCCACGTACCCCGCTAAACCCGCTAAAACCTATGCTAGCACGCGTAAATATATACACATATACATATAAAAATCACTCCAATACTATTCCTAGGCTATTGCTCAAAAACTCTGCTCGAAACCCAATACCTTGGTTATCTTAAGGTATTGAGATACCTTGGTATCTCAAGGTATTGAGGTTTCGCTCTAAAACCCCTCTAACTAGCTATCTAGCTACTAATTATGCACCTAGTTATTAATCTAGGCTAGGTAGTAGAGATATCTACCATATTTATATATATCTAAGTAGGTATATACCTATATATATATATCCACACACATATATACTAATACCCATTTACCTTACCTATACACATATATATATATCTAACTATAATATATATCTAGCTCTAGGTATATATATATATATATATCTATGCATATAGATATAGGTATCTACCATATACCTACCTATCTATCTATCCATAGATAGATCTATCTATCTATGTATCTACTAACTACCTATCTATCTTATTTACCTAACTATCAAACCAACTATCTAACTAATAACTTAACTATCTCTCTATGTAACTATCTATCATACTATTTATTTATCTAACTATCTAATCTACCTAGTTATCTATCTAACAATATATACATCTATCTAACCTATTCACTTACCTATCTAGGTAACTATCTAGCTACCTATCTATCTCATATATCTATTTATCTAGCTATTCACCTATCTATCTATCTATTAGTCTATCTAACTATTTATCTATAGATATCTATCTATTCATCTATCTATCATATATCTATATATTTATTTACCTATCCACCTAACTATAAATATCTATCTATTTACCTAACTATCTATGTATCTATTTACCTATGTATCTATCTAACCATCTATGTATCTATTTAACTATCTATCTAAATGCCTAACTTATTATCTATCTATCTATCAACATATATAAATCAATCTCTCACTCTCCCTCACTAGCCACTACTGATGGAGCTGCTATTGCCCTTGCATTTGCTGCTGCTGCTGCTCCATGCTACTGCTGCTGCTGGGCTCCTTATTCCTGCTGCTGCTGCTGTAGGCAGCAGCAGCTGCTGCCCTTGCTGCAGTTGGCTGGACCCCCCTCTCCAGTCCACAATACACACACACCTACATATATATATATATATATCACTCTCTCTATATACATATACATACATATATATCTATATATATATATAACTAGATACATATATATACACACCTATATATCTATATACTAACACACACTCACACACACACTAAAACACACACACACATACAAATATATATATATACATATCAATACACACACACACTCTAAGATACATATATATATACACATACTCAAATAAATATATATATACATATGCACACACAAGCACACTTACACATATACATATATATATATACACATAGACATAAATACACACATATATATATATACACACAAGCTCCTATATATATATATATAAACACACACACTAATATATCTACTAACAAACACTTATGATTATATACACACACACACACAAACACAAGCACACACACACACTAATACATATAATTATATACATATATCTATATATATATATAAACACCCATATATCTATATATATATATACACTAATATATCTATATATATCTATACCTATACACACTCACACACTCAAACACAAATATATATATCCTCACACACACTCACACTCACACACCCTCACACACACACTCTCACACACACTAGCACACACTCTCACAAACACACAACCACACACATAAACACTCATATATATATATATATAAATATATATACATAAACACACATACATATAAATATATACATATATATATATACACATATACACTAACACAACACAACACACAACCAACACGCCCCACTCACGCCCAACGACCCCGACACTCACCAACACCCTAAAATATATAAAATATAACTCAAAAACTCTAGCACACACTCCCCGATACTAACCCAACGCGCGCACAACCAGAAACGAGGAAACCAAGTCGAAATGGCTGTTCGATCATTTCGACGAACACGTGGTGCGCGGCTCGGAAAACCTCCTGAAACACACACCAAACGAACTCGGAATCGGCCCAAAATTTACCCACGCGCTCTAAATGATGTCTAGATCCTAGAAAATGCGCTCCTGCGTCGATTCTAGGCCCGTGACAGAAACGCACACGCACTTAGAATCGGCGACGACGAAAAGCCCCAAATTCGCCCGAAACGCCCGTTTCTCCGTGACACGGCTTCCCGTGTCCGAACGGAGACACGCACTCACCCTCAAGACACCCGACAATGTCTACCTAGGTCCGTTTAACCTAGGTCATCACCCAAAATTGGACCAAATTCAGATTTCACCCGAAATTGACACAAAACCTAGTGTTAAAGTCTCCAAACACTATCAAACTAGTTCCAACTTCCTCCCACGGATAGCCTAAGGGTCTAGGAAGGTTCTAAAATATTATTTATACTACAAAAAAATAATTAGCAAGGAGAAAGTTAGGGTTTTACCTCTTGGGAGTTGAAATCCCAAGGCCAAAGTCTCACAACCCCTAGAAATTACCTCCCTCAAGCTCCAAGCCACCAAATCTAGCTTCCACACTAGATCTAAGCTCCTCACACCTAGGTTGGGGAAAATGTAAGGTTAGGGCTGGCATAAAGAAGAAGGAATAGAAGAAAGAAGAAGAAAAAGGAAGAAAAGCTTACTTGGAGAAGGAAGGAAGAAGAAAGAAGAAGTAAAATGTGAAGAAGAAGAAGAAGTAGTGGAATGAACAAAGGGGGAGAGAGGGGCTGCTCCTCATGGGAATGGGCTGCTGGATGCTCACGGGTTGGGGTAGGTAGGGGCCGGCCACACTAATAAATGGGTTTCACTAAGTTCCATATTCCCAAAATGCCCCTACTTGACTTGGTTTCGGGTTTCGGGTTCCAAAAGCACTCAAACTAGCTCCAAATCTCTCCAACTAACCTCCTAAAAATAAAATAAATATTCTAAACCCAAAAATAAGTCTCACAGGAGTGTGGGCTGGGTCGGACATGGGTCCACTAGGGTCTGACATGGGTCCAGGCTAGCCAAAATCCTAAAACAATCAATAAAAATATAATACAATCATTAATTAAATATAAATATAATTAAATATAAATAATACACAATTAACTAAATTAAAATAAAAAAATACCCGGCTCTGGAAATGGGGTGGTGACAAGCCTATCCTCCTTAGAAAATTTCGTCCTCGAAATTTAAAGTCAATCACACTCCTTCTAGGTCAAACCCCCAACAATCACAATCAAAAAATTCTACCTATACAACATACAAGATCAGGGTCCTACTGGTCGTGTTATCACAGTCTCAATCAGGGTCACTACACTATCTACCACAGCACAAAGAAGATCTAACAGGTACTAATGAAGCACACCACAAGGAATAGAAAGGACAGGAAGAAGAACAAAGAGACAGACCTGCTAACCCGACACCCGTAGCATCGGCCTCCTCGACCGTCAACGCATAAGCCCTGCCCTGCTGGGGTGTATCCCTCTGCTGGTGCAGGGCATGATGCTGTGCCACAGGTGGCCTAACTCTAACTCTCTGATCCTGTGCTCTACCCAACTGAGGTGCAGTGGGGCAATCTCGCATCTGGTGAGCAGCGGATCCATAGAACAAACACACCTTCAGCCTCCTCCTACAAACATCCCAAGTGTGTCCTGCCTTCCTGCAGTAGGCACAAGTGGGCACCCTCTGGTCCTGACCCTGCTGCGCTGCCTTCTGCACATAGGGACGCTTAGTAGGTCCCGCACTGCCACTCGCATTGCCTGAATCATCCCTGCCTCTCTTGGACTTGAGCTCCAAGTCATCCTCTGCTCTCTGAGCATCTCCTACTATCTGCTCAAAAGTCGCCTCGCGGTCGCTCCTGGTCAAAGACTTGACCGCCATGACTAAGCCCTTGCGAAACTTTCTCGCCTTGGCTGCCTCACTCAAGCCATCTACAAATCTGCCCAGATGGCAGAATTCCGCTGCGTACTCGTCCACTGTCATGCTCCCTTGGATGAGTGCCTCGAACTGGCTCTCCAAAGCACTAAGCGCCACATCTGGGAAAAACTTCTCCTTAAAAAGCCTCTTAAAAGCCTTCCAAGTAAGCCCTGGCACCGCAATCCTCGTATCTGTACGATACCATGTCAAAGCAAGGTCGAACATCTGGCTGCCCGCTGCCTCTATCTGCATACTGCCTGGAATCTGCGCCAGCCTGAAGATCCCCTCGATCTGCTCTATCCAGTCATCCGAGTACAGGATCCCTTCTGTACCCCGGAACTCCCTAGGCCGCATCCTCTGGAAGTCAATGATACTACCCAGCCTCGGATGCTGCATCTGATCTGCCTGTGGCTGAATCTGAGCCACCCTATCCACTGCTGTCATGGCCACCTGGTGGGCGTTCTCAATGCCCAGCCTCATCACATCCACCTGACGGTGTTGCGCGTCCATCATCTCCCTGAAGAACGCAAACAACTGCGCGGCATCTATTGGAGCAGGAAGTGGTGGAGAAACCACCGGAACGACTGGGGTAGTCCTCGGATCGATAGGCGAAGGAGGATCCCCGAGAGAAGCAGATGCTCCCTCAACCGCAGGAGTGGCGAGTGGAGCGGTAGCAGCTGCCTGAATACGAGCTGGACGAGAGGTAGTAGACCTCTCAGTGGCAACTGCTGGGGCGGTACGATGAGATCGTGTCTTCGGAGGCATCCTGAACACAGATCAAAAAAAGTCAATACTGTGCAAGATACGATATCATCAAAGAAGGACGGTAATATTTTAAAAGAAACCAATTTCAGAATAATTAGAATGGAATTGTTCCTAGTCGTGATTGAGTACACACTCATCCTAGATCCTAGATCCTATAGCAGGCTCGCAGCAGTACAACTAAGTTGTTGTACCACCACGACATCGTACTAATTGCGAATCGAGACCTGCATGGGCCGCCACCAAAAACGTATCACGACCCGCACCCGGAAAATCGGGCATGAGTCGTGGGTACGTCCAGCCTACGCCGCAGCATCGGCGGTAGAACGCTATCTAGGTCAACTATCTAAATAATAATCTCACACAAAAATTGGCCATGACCTCTCCAAAAGGAGGGCAACCACACAATCAATATATAAACCTGTCAAGATCTCAACTCCAAATGGAGGAGCAAATATCATAATGATAATCACAATATACTCAATCACGAATCTTAGTACGATAAGATAACACAGAGATCTAACAACTCCAAAGTCTAACCAACAACAACTAAAAACCACCACAACATCAATAATAATAATACATCATCCAAATCATCCAAAATAATAATACAAACAAGGTCTCAATCCAAAACCGAAGACAAATCCGGTGCTAAAAGCTAATAAAAACAACAACAAGGTCCTAGTGATCCCGGCTACCAACCCGGAACTCACCCCTAAACTAGAGGGTCCCTGTCTGCACCATCGACAGGCTCAGGTCCATAAAACGTCGGACACCACTCCTCCGGATACTCTGAAAAATATGTCCAGTCAGGACTGGAGCAAGTACATCTCTAACAGTTTTATTTAAATGATAAAAACTATAAAACAGTTATAGCAAGTAGCAAGAAGAATGAAGCAAGTATGAAACAAGAAAATATATAAATCACTGGTGCATAAAGGTAAAGATGTAGAAATATCAGAAATAAGATAGTAGTAACTGTAAGATACAAGAAATCTACACTGAGAGTAAGTCTATGCACAAGATCGTGTAGTGAGTCCAGCATGAAAAATATGTAGTGAGTCAAGTCCAGAATCATGTAAGTGAGACAAGTCAAGAAATGCATGAGAGTCCAGACTATAAAGAATGAACTCGGTATCTTTGAAATACTTGTTTCGACATGTAAACGACTAGGGGTAAGTACGGCTCACCGCGCACTGGGTGCGCAGCTGCTATCATTCCAGATTAGACCAGAGGGAGTGATGCCTGATGATGCCAGATAGGAATATTTACATGTCTACTCGAGTATTTCTCCGTCCCGACTAATACAAGTGGATCCAAGACCCGACACGCAAATCAAGAAGAGTCCAGCCTGAACATGAATGATGCCTGTAGGTGATGCCTGTAGGTGATGCCAGTAGTGATTCCAGAATAGAGGCCAGAAACATGAAATATACGTGTCACAAGTAAATGAATCCAGAAATATCAATCAGTGTCCCGTGTTGTGCTAGAATAATAAGATGATACTATACTAGAAGCTGAATCATAATAATCATCAAATAATAAAAACTATCAGAGAATGTACTCGCCTGACGTCCTAAGCAACTAGCGATCCGAACTGGTGTCGCAAGGACCTAATGCGAAAAGCAAGATTAAACAGGGTTCTAATAAGTTAAACAAATATAAAATAACTAAAAAAATAGGCTTCTAGGGTCGTTCTAGGTCAAACAGGTCAAACCGGTGAAATCTGGGTCAAAAAGTCAACTCTAGGTCCAAAAAGTCAACTCTAGGTGAAAACTAGGTCAAAAGTTGACTTTGGCGGTCATCCGAGTCAACTACGGTCAAGTCTGGGTCAAACTAGGGTGCTTCTGAAATTTTAGGTCAAACCGAGGTCATTAAGCTAGAAAACTCACAAACTCGCCTCCTTGAGATACCGGGATACCCTCGGTATCCGATACCTCAACCTAGGCCATGTACCCCGCCTAAACCCACTAAAACCTATGTTAGTACGCGTAAATATATACACATATACATATAAAAATCACTCCAATACTATTCCTAGGCTATTGCTCAAAAACCCCGCTCGAAACCCAATACCTTGGTTATCTTAAGGTATTGAGATACCGTGGTATCTTAAGGTATTGAGGTTTCGCTCTAAAACCCCTCTAACTAGCTATCTAGCTACTAATTATGCACCTAGTTATTAATCTAGGCTAGGTAGTAGAGATATCTACCATATTTATATATATCTAAGTAGGTATATACCTATATATATAGATATCCACACACATATATACTAATACCCATTTACCTTACCCATACACATATATATATATCTAACTATAATATATATCTAGCTCTATATATATATATATATATATATATATATATATATATATATATATATATATATATATATATATATATATATATATATCTATGCATATAGATATAGGTATCTACCATATACCTACCTATCTATCTATCCATAGATAGATCTATCTATCTATGTATCTACTAACTACCTATCTATCTTATTTACCTAACTATCAAACCAACTATCTAACTAATAACTTAACTATCTCTCTATGTAACTATCTATCATACTATCTATTTATCTAACTATCTAATCTACCTAGTTATCTATCTAACAATATATACATCTATCTAACCTATTCACTTACCTATCTAGGTAACTATCTAGCTACCTATCTATCTCATATATCTATCTATCTAGCTATTCACCTATCTATCTATCTATTAGTCTATCTAACTATTTATCTATAGATATCTATCTATTCATCTATCTATCATATATTTATATATCTATTTACCTATCCATCTAACTATAAATATCTATCTAATTACCTAACTATCTATGTATCTATTTACCTATGTATCTATCTAACCATCTATGTATCTATTTAACTATCTATCTAAATGTCTAACTTATTATCTATCTATCTATCAACATATATATATCAATTTCTCACTCTCCCTCACTGGCCACTACTGCTGGAGCTGCTATTGCCCTTGCATTTGCTGCTGCTGCTGCTCCATGCTACTGCTGCTGCTGGGCTCCTTATTCCTGCTGGTGCTGCTGCAGCTTCCTGCTGCTGCTGTAGGCAGCAGCAGCTGCTGCCCTTGCTGTAGTTGGCTGGACCCCCCTCTCCAGTCCACAATACACACACACCTACATATATATATATATATATATATATATATATATATATATATATATATATATATATATATATATCTATGCATATAGATATAGGTATCTACCATATACCTACCTATCTATCTATCCATAGATAGATCTATCTATCTATGTATCTACTAACTACCTATCTATCTTATTTACCTAACTATCAAACCAACTATCTAACTAATAACTTAACTATCTCTCTATGTAACTATCTATCATACTATCTATTTATCTAACTATCTAATCTACCTAGTTATCTATCTAACAATATATACATCTATCTAACCTATTCACTTACCTATCTAGGTAACTATCTAGCTACCTATCTATCTCATATATCTATCTATCTAGCTATTCACCTATCTATCTATCTATTAGTCTATCTAACTATTTATCTATAGATATCTATCTATTCATCTATCTATCATATATTTATATATCTATTTACCTATCCATCTAACTATAAATATCTATCTAATTACCTAACTATCTATGTATCTATTTACCTATGTATCTATCTAACCATCTATGTATCTATTTAACTATCTATCTAAATGTCTAACTTATTATCTATCTATCTATCAACATATATATATCAATCTCTCACTCTCCCTCACTGGCCACTACTGCTGGAGCTGCTATTGCCCTTGCATTTGCTGCTGCTGCTGCTCCATGCTACTGCTGCTGCTGGGCTCCTTATTCCTGCTGGTGAAGCTGCAGCTTCCTGCTGCTGCTGTAGGCAGCAGCAGCTGCTGCCCTTGCTGTAGTTGGCTGGACCCCCCTCTCCAGTCCACAATACACACACACCTACATATATATATATATATATATATATATATATATATATATATATATATCACTCTCTCTATATATATATACATACATATATATCTATATATATATAACTAGATACATATATATACACACCTATATATCTATATACTAACACACACTAACACACTCACACATACACTAAAACACACACACACATACAAATATATATATATACATATCAATACACACACACACTCTAAGATACATATATATATACACATACTCAAATAAATATATATATACATATGCACACACAAGCACACTTACACATATACATATATATATATATATACACATAGACATAAATACACACATATATATATAAACACACAAGCTCCTATATATATATAAACACACACACTAATATATCTACTAACACACACTTATGATTATATACACACACACACACAAACACAAGCACACACACACTAATACATATAATTATATACATATATCTATATATTTATATAAACACACATATATCTATATATATATATATATACACTAATATATCTATATATATCTATACCTATACACACTCACACACTCAAATACAAATATATATATCCTCACACACACTCACACTCACACACCCTCACACACACACTCTCACACACACTAGCACACACTCTCACAAACACACAACCACACACATAAACACTCATACATATATATATAAATATATATACATAAACACACATACATATATATATATACACATATACACTAACACAACAAAACACACAACCAACACGCCCCACTCACGCCCAACGACCCCGACACTCACCAACACCCTAAAATATATAAAATATAACTCAAAAACTCTAGCACACACTCCCCGATACTAATCCAATGCGCGCACAAGCCCAAAACGAGGAAACCAAGTCGAAATGGTCGTTCGGTTATTTCGACGAACACGTGGTGCGCGGCTCGGAAAACCTCCTGAAACGCACACCAAACGAACTCGGAATCGGCCCAAAATTTATCCACGTGCTCTAAACAATGTCTAGATCCTAGAAAATGTGCTCCCGCATCGATTCTAGGCCCGTGGTGGAAACGCGCACGCACTTAGAATCGGCGACGACGAAAAGCCCCAAATTCGCCCAAAATGCCCGTTTCTCTGCGACACGGCTTCCCGTGTCCGAACGGAGACACGCACTCACCCTCAAGACACCCGACAACGTCTACCTAGGTCCGTCTAACCTAGGGCATCACCCAAAATTGGGCCAAATTCGGATTTCACCCGAAATTGACACAAAACCTAGTGTTAAAGTCTCCAAACACTACCAAACTAGTTCCAACTTCCTTCCACGGGTAGCCTAAGGGTCTAGGAAGGTTCTAAAATATTATTTACACCACACAAAAATAATTAGAAAGGGGAAAGTTAGGGTTTTACCTCTTGGGAGTTGAAATCCCAAGGCCAAAGTCTCACAACCCCTAGAAATCACCTCCCTCAAGCTCCAAGCCACCAAATCTAGCTTCCACACTAGATCTAAGCTCCTCACACCTAGGTTAGGGAAAGTGCAAGGTTAGGGCTAGCATAAAGAATAAGGAATAGAAGAAAGAAGGAAGAAAAAGGAAGAAAAGCTTACTTGGAGAAGGAACGAAGAAGAAAGAAGAAGTAGAATGTGAAGAAGAAGAAGAAGAAGTAGTGGAATGAACAAAGGGGGAGAGAGAGGCTGCTCCTCACGGGAATGGGCTGCTGGATGCTCACGGGTGGGGGTAGGTAGGGGCCGGCCACACTAATAAATGGGTTTCACTAAGTTCCACATTCCCAAAACGCCCCTACTTGACTTGGTTTCGGGTTCCGGGTTCCAAAAGCACTCAAACTAGCTCCAAATCTCTCCAACTAACCTCCTAAAAATAAAATAAATATTCTAAACCCAAAAATAAGTCTCACAGGGGTGTGGGCTGGGTCGGACATGGGTCCACTAGGGTCTGACATGGGTCCAGGCTAGCCAAAATCCTAAAACAATCAATAAAAATATAATACAATCATTAATTAAATATAAATACAATTAAATATAAATAATACACAATTAACTAAATTAAAATAAAAAAAATACCCGGCTCTGGAAATGGGGTGGTGACATTGGAGATCTAATTTTTAGATCTAGAATAAATGTAAATAAGAGAAGAGAGAGAGAGAAGTTGCTCTTATGGTCGGCTCCCTTTCTCCCCTCTCCAAGTCACATATATTGGACTAAAATGCCCCTCCAATGGTTCATTATGGAGAATAATTAATAAGGGCTAAAATGGGGGTCTCTACACTAATATAAATTAGTCTAATCTCCCTAATTACTAAATAGAAAGGAATCTAATTAGGCCTGGTCCATGTTGGTCTCAGTAAAAATTAAATAATTAATACTATCATCAAATAAATACTATAACACTAATATTAATATTTACTCCCAGAATTATTTACCCATGCCAAATTATCAAACTATTCCTAGTTAGAAAAGTGAGGTGACAATCCTACCCACCTTAAAAAAAAAAATCCTCAAAATTTAAGGAAGAAACTAACTAACAAAAGCAATCAAAACAAACAAGAAAGAATTATACCTCACAGCTTAAACATATAAAGATATCGCTCATGCATATTGACCTCTCGCTCCTAAAGGAATCGTCTAGTCCCACAGCAGCTTCTTCCTGCGATCCAGAATCTCTACGGGTTGCTCTGGATAGCTGAGAGCCGGACCAACCTCGATCTCCGAGTGATCTAGTACATGGCTAAGATCTGTCATGTACTATCTTATCTGTGACATATAGAATATGTTTTGCACTCCCTCTAGTACAGGCAGTAAATCTAGTCGGTAAGCTACTGTACCAACCCTCTCAAGAATATCGAAGGGTCCGATGTACCGTGGACTAAGCTTTCCGCCTCCACCAAAGCGAATCGTGCCCCGTGTCAGAAAAATCCTCAAGAACATTAGATCACAAACCTAGCACGAAATACATCCTTAGCACTCTAACTAAAACAAGCAATCATAAGAAATATAAAACAAAATCTATGCCTCAAACTCCAATGGTCTCTGGTGGCTATTGACCCAATATCGTTGTCTATCCTGCCCCACCCGAAGCCTATCTCTGATAAGCTTTACCTTCTCAGCTACATCCACGACTATCTCAGGTCCCAATAAGGCTCTCTCACTAATATCATCCTATAAAAATATAGTACGACCTCTCCGTCCATACAATACCTCAAATGGTGACATCTCGATACTGTCCTGGTAGCTGTTGTTATAAGTAAAGTCTACCAAGTGAAGGTGATCCTCCAAAGAGCCTCCAAAATCTAAAACATAGGTGCATAGCATATCCTCGAGAGTCTGAATAGTCATCTCTGACTTTTTGTCTGTCTTGGGGTGATATGCGGTACTAAACTTGAGCTAGGTGCCCAAGGAAGCGTGCAAACTCCTCCAAAAGTAGGATATGAAGCGACTATCCCGATCCGAGACTATGCTCACAGGAACTCCATGCAATCTGACTATCTGACACATATACATATTCGCAAGCTTCTCTGTAGACATACCCATATTGAATGGTAGAAAGTGGGCCAATTTTGTCAACCTATCTACGATGACCCAAATCGCATCTTTGCTCCTGGAGAACACGGAAGTCCTGATAGAAAGTCCATCGTCACATGCTTTTATTTCCATTCTAGAATGGATAAAGGCTAAAGTAGGACACCTGGCCTCTGTCTCTCTGCCTTTACTTGTTGGCATACCAAGCATCTGGATACGAAGTTCGCCACCTCCAGCTTCATACCATACCACCAAACATGCTCTTCCATGTCTCTATACATCTTGTTGGCTCCTAGATGCATAGAGTACTGAGATTGATGCACCTCCTGAAGAACCTCCTCACGCAAAGCTCTACTCAGCACACATAATTTGGTACCATGCTACAATAATCCATCATCTGCAATATTGAAGTCCTCTAATAATCCCATCCGGACCTGCGCTCTAATGCTCCTCAGAGATTCATCCTCGAACTATGAGGCTCTTATCCGGTCCATTAACTCTTACTGTACCTGATATCTCCACATCTATGTCATAACTCCAGGAACTAATACCTCAATACCCAAGCTATCAAGATCTGCCAATAAATATGTGTCCCTAGTCAAGTACATAGCAATTGGATACATGCTCAAGGCATCAGTGACTACATTGGCCTTCCCGAGATGGTACTGCAAAAAAAGTCGAAGTCCTTCATCAACTCCAGCCACCGCCTCTGCCTCATGTTGAGCTCATTTTGTGTAAACACATATTTTAAGCTCTTGTGATCTGTAAAGATCTCCATCCGCTCTCCGTACAAGTAGTGCTTCCACAACTTGAGAGCAAAAATAACTGCTGTCAATTCCAAGTCAAGGGTAGGATAATTCTTCTCATGCGGGCATAATTGCCTGGAAGCATAGGCAATCACCTTCTCGTTCTGCTACAACACACAATCCAAACCCTTACCCGAAGCTTCACTATATATGGAAAACTCTTATGTCCCTGATGGCAACGTCAATACTGAAGCTGTAGTCACCCTCTTCTTTCGCTCCTCAAAAGCAGCCTAACTCTCCTCAGTCCAGAAGAACTCTACGTCCTTTCTAGTTTTCCTAGTCATCGGCTCTGTAATCTTGGAAAAATTATGAATAAATATCTGATAATAGCCTGCCAATCCAAGAAAGCTCCTGATTTCTGCTACTGAACTCGGGGTAGACCATGACTCAACTGCGAAAATCTTCTTCGGATCTACAGAGATCCCGTCTCTTGTAATCACATGTCTGAGGAATTCAACCTTATCAAGGAAGAACTCACACTTTGAAAGCTTTCCATACAGCTTCTCCTTCCTTACGGTCTCCAAAACTATCCTCATGTGCTTCTCATGCTCCTTTGGGGTCTTTGAATATATCAATATATCATCAATGAAGACAACAACAAACTGATCCAGGTATTGATGAAATACCTTATTCATCAGGTTCATGAGTACCACTGGGGCATTGTTCAATCCAAATGGCATCACCAGGAACTCAAACAGCCCATAGCGAGTCCGGAAAGTTGTCTTTGGAATATCTTTCTTTTTTACTTTCTCCTGGTGGTACCCTGACCTCAAGTCTATCTTCGAGAATACCTTCGCTCTGCTCAACTGATCAAACAAATTATCAATCAATGGCAACGGGTATTTATTCTTGATAGTGAGGTTATTGAGTGCCCTATAGTTGATACACATATGTACTGACCCATCCTTCTTTGGTACAAATATAATAGAGCACCCCACGGTGATAAACTGGAGCGGATGAAGCCCTTATCTTGCAACTCATCTACCTAATTCTTCAATTCTGCCAGTTTGCTATTGTTCACTTTATAGACGTGATATAATATTGGCTCTGCGCCTGACACCAAGGCTATAAAGAACTCTATATCTTGGTCTGGTGGCAACCCCAACAACTCCTCCGAAAAGATGTCTATATACTCTACAATCAATGGATGTGGCAGCTCCTGCTCTTCTAACATAGCTCCATAGAAGTCTCCCTAGATCTGCTCTGCTGCTCCTCTGACGAACTCAAATTCTGGCTCTCCTGGTGCCTGAAATAAAACTCTGCCTCCACAATAATCGATACTATATCGTAGCTCAAAGTGGCATTACGAGTAGACACGCGCTCAACTCTCGACCTCCAAAAGAAACTCTTTGATTCTTGTAAACATCACTGACCAGGATAATGCCACCCTCGGTCATGATCTTCCAAGTCCTCGCCAATAGTACAGTCTCAAGATGATGCTTCAAAGCAAAAGATACAGATACGAAACTATGTGAAGCACCGAAATCAAATAAAGCCTGAGCTGGAAAAAAATCAAGATAGACTGAACCTGAAATAACATCACCGATTGGCTCCTCCTCCTCGACGGTCAAGGCGAAAGCTCGCCCCTACTGAGCTCTCTTTACTGCTACTGGTTCTGTACGAACCTCTATTGCTGAGTTAGAGGTCCTCTCTGCTGTCCCGCTGGTGGTCTCATGGGTGCTCTTTGTTCCTGAGCTCTGCCCCGATCTAGATGAGTTGGAGCTCTAGGACAAGCCCTCAACTAGTGGTCTCCTGATCCACAGAATAAATAATAGCCCAATCTTATTCTGCACGTTTCCTATCCATGTTCTGGCTTCTTACAGAATGGGTAAGAAATAGTTAGCCTCTGTATCTGGTGCGCATGATGCACTGGTGCTCTAGCGGGTACATGGTACTGTTGCCTTGGCTGTTGGAAATGTCTTTGATGCTGCTGTTGAAAGTGAGGCCGCTTCGTTAGACCCGTGCTAGTATTGAATCCTCCTATATCCCTCGGCCTCTTGGAGCCAACCTCTAGATCATCCTCTGTCGGTTGTGACTGCCTCAGAATCGACTCAAAAGTAGAGGTGGGGTCTTCATTCGTATGTGATTTGATCTCCTTGTTCAGGCCCTTCCTAAAATTCTTGGCCTTCCCTCTGGGGTTCTGTCCCTCCATAAAGCAGCCTAATTTGTAATACTCTATCGCATACTCAACCACCGTCATACCTCCCTGAACGAGGTACTGAAACTGGCTCTCTAGAGATGTCAGAGACACATCTGAAAAGAATTTTTTCTTAAAGAGCTCCTTAAAAGCTTTACAAGTAAGTCCCGGTATTGAGATCCTGGGGTCCATCCTAAACCAAGTCAATGCGATGTCAAACATCATGCTTCATGCGGCCTTTACCTGCAACCTCTCTAGAATATGTGCCAGCTGCAGGTTCCTCTCAATGTCTTTTATCCAATCATCAGCATAACGAATCCCCTCGGTGCCTTTAAAGTCCTTCGGCCCCATCCTCTTGAAGTCTATGATAGTCTCCGGCCTCGGCAGTTGTGGTATGAATTAAGGTGGTGTCATCTGTAGCTGGACTAAGGCGACTCTCTCGACTACAGCGATCGTAAGACATTCTCAATGCCCTATCTCATTACCTCTTACTGGTGCTGATGTGCCTCCATCATCTACTGAAAGAGCACAAATATATGTGTTTAATCAACTGCAGATGGTGGAGGTGGAAGATCCTCTGAAATTGTCGGCGCTATCCTCTGTACCATAGGTGGAGCACCCTCGAAAGCTTCTACTAAAATGCCTACCTGTATCAGTGAAGTAGACCTCTGTACTGAAGTTGCTGGAACGGTGCCTGCTGGTACTGCCCTTAAAGGCTACGAAGTGACCAACCTCGCTGACACTGCACCTAAGTGCTGGGAACTGGTCTTCGACGGCATCCAGAAAATAGATTAATACAAGGAATCAATATTGAGTAAGATATGATATCATCAATGAAGGACAGATTTATTCAAAGTAAAGCAAGCATTCAAATAGAAAAGGATAGCAAAACAAATATTAGAAAATATTTCCTAGTTGAAATTGAGTATACTCTTAGCCTATATCCTATATCCTAAAACAAGCTCGTAGCAGTACTCTAGGTGAACACTACTACAATATCACTTCTAATTGTGACTCTAGACCTGCATGGGCCAATACTAAAAATTTGTCATGACCCGCACCCGGAATAAGGGCACGAGTAGTGATCAACCCCTAGCCTACACCGCAGCATCGGGGTAGAACATTGTCTAGGTCAAGCATACTATATAATATCTTCTTAAACATATATATGATAATGGTAACAATACTCAATCACAAAATAAAACTAAAGAAGGATAAAAGCACGATATAGAATAACAACGAAAAAGAGTCACAATACATCCACAAGTCTGATGTAATAAATATACATACCAAAAGACTCAATAAAAGTTTAATACAAGTCTAGACAATAAGTCTAAGCCTCCTCAGCATCTGGTATTAGGTTCTCCTTTTCTAAAGGAGTATACTCTAATGGTACGTCGTCCTGTGGCCCGCAGTAGATCGGACACTGGTACACAAGCCAATCATCTGAAAAATATATCCAGTCAGGATTGGAGCGAAGTATGTACATCTAAAAGTAGTTCCAAATACATAATCGAGCATATATAATAGATAATAAAAAAGGATACATGATGACTAGCCATAAGAAATAAAATAAACTTGAGTCAAAAGGTAATATACTGGAATAAAGAACAGTCAATATGAATAAATGCAATTTAAATAGAAATTGATAAAATTAACTAATGTTCCATAGAGTACAAGTTCATTATGTGATCGGTTTGGGTTGAACACGAATACAATATGGTAACTCGATTACACGTGTGATATGTAATCGATATGTACATGAATACATTTGGGCTTGATCACATAACCAACTCCAACTCCCCCATCCCCAACCAATACTAATGGAACCAATCACAACACGTTATGAATAAGAATATGGCCACACTGAACACGAGCAGTGTGTGAACATGAAGTACACGGTAATCAATACTCGATACACACGATAAAATACATATGCACGATAAAATACATATGAAGGAGTACCCGCTGAACACGGTAAGGGATAAAATCTTCTGACAACATCCATATAGTAGCAGTCTATGTAAACACTATATCGGAATCAAGTATACAGTACTAGAATATCATAAAATAAAAACTAATAAAGAGATATACTCGCCTCTGATCCTGAGTAAAGGGTGTCTAACTATGCCTAAGCTGGTGTCACACAATCCTATTTAAGAAATATCTTGTCAAATGATGTAATAAAAGAGAAATGAGTTAAAGGATGCACTAATATGAATTTATAAACTATTTCTAGGTCTCACTAGTCAAACTAGGTTAAACTAGATCATACACCAGTTTCTAGGTCCACACTAAGGAATTTTGTCTATGTTAGTCACTAACTAGATAAAACTATCTACTATAAGTCAATACCAGCTGTATTAGTTACAACACTAGTAACTATATAATAAGATACTTTATGTATCAATATACTAACTTACCTATACATACTTCTATTAATTATTAGTTAACTGATACCTTAACAATAAATAATACTAATCATACACTAACTTGCATGTAATACTCTACTTGGTAACTGGCATCCTACTATACTTGCTCACTACTAATAATAACTTAGTTATACTAAATTAGCTCATATTTATATATACTAACTAGTATACAATTAACCAACTAACTAACTGATACACTAATTGTTTACTACTACTAACTATTCCACTGATAACTAAGGTAACTAACACTATACCAACTCAGTTATATATTAACCAGACTTAATTCTTACTGATAATAACATCTCTTGTCCTATCTTACTGATACATATTGGATACTCAAATTATTACTAACCTTAGCTATCCTCTATTTCCTAGTCATACTGGGTATCTTCCATACCCTTTCTACCTACTTGCTAGTACTGAGGTATGGATGCTCTCTGCGTACTATTATCACCTGGCAAAGCTATAGGAACACAATACTTTGCGATCACTTATCTGGCAACCCCTATGTATCACTCTCTTCACAAATATGATACAAACCGGGTATCACTCTGCTGACCAAGTTGGTATAGATGTCGCTGCTAATATTAGTGCTCAAGTGTCAGTGATACCCATGGAACAATATTCAAACATTCGTCTCTCCCCACATCTTAAGCATATTCACTAGTAATGCGGCTGTATCCATTTCTTAAAAACAAGTTATCTGCCCCCTCACTGAAGGACTTAGTGCACATGCACTTGGTTCCCCTCTTTCCCTATCAGTTTACCTTATGCCATTACTCTATTGACAACAACTGATACCATTTAAAACTCAGTCCATAATGCCATTACTCCCTTATAGCCCTGACCTTCTCCCATTGTTCCAACTCAGTCCACAATAGAACTGCTGTTGTATAAATAATTCACTGCCAACTTGCCTGACCCAGGTTTATGTTGATACTCCTAACTCGTTTTGCCTTACCATTTTAGTTGTACATTGGACACCCAAATGCCACCTCCAACCAACTATTATCCGAGCCTATTTCCCACACACAGATACTTCGAACCAAGTGTATGTGGCTGCTCAAAACCAAACCACGGGTAAGTGTGATACTCCTCAACCCAACACCAATCTACAACAGCTACTACCTCACATCAACCAACAAATGCACACAGTCTGCCCAGATACTCCCTTAACAAGCATTAATTCGTACACAACCTCACATACCTACTATCCGCAGTTGTGCACCACACTGAACAACAATTCCCTCATCACCCACACTGTTGTTCTCCCCTAATCCACACACACACATACACATACACACACACACACAGGTGCACACCACCAAATACTCACACACTTTTAACTCTAGGTTACCAACACTTAGTGATGCACATGTCTTTACATATATAATTATATAACATATTCACTAGAAACATTTACACAAATACTCATGTTGCACCATACAACATCACACCCCAATCTAAGATACCAAGCTGCCCAACCCCTTCACTGCACTTATCGTCACTACCATATTTTCTAGGAAAGGGTATTTTAGTAATTTCATAATTATTAAATATTGTGCATGCTAAATAATTATTTATTATATTATTTAATTTTTGTTAGAGTTTAGTTATTTATTTCGGACTTGTGTTAGTGGACCTAACTAGTTTAGTTAGACTCATGGACCAACATGTATTAATTGTTAGAATTGAGTCCATTAGAAAGCCCATTGATTAGGAGGAGGATTAATTTAATTAAACCATTAAAATAGAAGCTTCCCTCCTTAATTATTTCTTCATGAGAGGCCCCAAGGGGTATAATGGACATTTTATAGTGACTTGAGGAAAGGGTAGAGGGGGTCGGCCTATATAAAAAAAGAAAAAACGTTTCTCTCTCATCTTTTCATTTGAAAACTAGATCTAAAATTTCTCTCAACCAAATTCTTTCATTCCCACATTATTTCCTTACCAAACTTTATCCCAATTCCTTCCCAAATCATCATTGAAAACTAGTAGAGCAAGGATCTAGAAGGAGGAAGCAAGGATCTACAAAGAGGAGCAAGGATCTACAAGTTGGAGGCCAATTTCATCATATTTGGAGGTTACATTGGAAATCCATCTCCCAATCGGTATAATTCAGTTTTTTCGCTTAATTTAGATTCTAAATCTGAGATTAAACCATGAGAAATTAATCCATATGCATAGGCTACCCATAGGATTTGGTTTTGTGTTCATAGGAGGCCTATTGAGAAAGTTATGGTACTTTTTGTGTCAATTTTGGGAGAATTCCAAGATTGACATTTGTTGTGTATGTCAATTGGTCCTATAGATCAATTTGGAATATGCTTGTGTATTTGGGGCTACTGTCGTATCTACAATTGGGTACGTGTAGGTCGTATCCCAATAATTTTGTGATAAGTGTTGATTTGGGGCTACTGTCGTATCCACAATTGGGTACGTGTAGGTCCTATAGCCTTGCTAAGCCTAATGGAGATTTGATAATGATGCCTATCAATAGCAAATTCCTCAAGAAGTATTATGTCTAAGCATGACATATTCTTCTCCATCTTCATCGGATTAAAGCAAGATATATTTTGTTTAATCCCTAGCAACTCATTGCCTACACGGCCTCTCAAACTATTACCTATATTCATTTTTTAATAAGACATTGGTAATAGGCCCTCAAAGTTTCCAAGCGGGATAATATTCAGATCCAACGGAACACTCTCGTTGAGATCACCTAAATGATTCTAACCAACCAAAATATTCCATTCTTAAAGCCCACTTATTTTAAGGATATCCTATTCCTGATCCCCAATTGGGTTGGGAATAATCTCACATGTTTACTCACCAGTCAATAAGTGTAAAGTGATTCATGTACGTATTACCTCTGAATCTTATTTTATTTATTATCCCATAAAGAGGAGATAATAGTTCGCTCTTGAACTATTCTTTCTTTTCTTCCCCGGTGCAGTAAACTAGCGAACTATCGCATCCATATCACCTCTGATAGTATTGCATCCTATAAAAATTTATCATTTGTACTCAGTACGAGTATGCCTCGAGTGATACATCTACCAAATTCTTCCACATAATTATTCTGCTATGTCTATAGTACCTCTGAGCAGATATATATTCAATATGTCCTGATTTGAAAGTATCACTAAGGTAAAACAAAAAAAAATTATTGATAAAAAAATAAGGAAAGGACAACGTTGTTCGGGGATTCCCATATGCACATATTTATCTGATTGACAAAAAATGTTGCATAGTGCGCATGACCAGACAAGTTGCAAGAATGCGCGCGACAAACCATATAGTGCATTTATGCGTGTATTAGTAGGATGTCAAGGAAAATTCAACGTATTCGGTCTTTTTTGGAGCACTTCGACCAAAGCCTTCAGTTAGTAATACACATACAGCACAATGATGTAAAAAAAAACTAAAATTTTGGTGAAGCTTCATTAGGATTACATATGATGGAGATCTATCATATCTAGATTTTTATTCTAAAAATATCATGATTATACGTATGGAAATCTGTTACATCTGGATTTTTATATTATGGGGATCTATCACAGAGCTATCATGTCACGACCCGCACGAGGATATTCGGGCACGAGTACGTGACTATGCCCAGCCTACGCCGCAGTATCGGCGGTAGAACGTTGTCTGGGTCAATTCTAACTAACTAAACATTTGAACAAAATATATATGGTAAATGTCAATCATCTCAACTCCAAACGGAGGAACAATATAGTATCTCACAAATATAACTATACTCAATCATAATGCAAACTAAAAAAGATAGAGCACGAATAGAATAACGAATAAAAGAATCAAGATACAATCCACAAATATAAAATAATATACATGCTATGAATCTCAATAACAGTCTAATACAAATCCACCAAAGATAAACTAAACCTCCTCGGGCTCTGAAACTAAGTCCTCCTGGTCTATAGGAATATCCTCTAATGGTATGCTATCCTACGGTCCGTAGAATATGGGACACTGATCTATGAGCCAATCATCTGAAAAATATATCCAGTCAGGATTAGAGCGAAGTACATACCTCTGAAAATAGTTTCAAATACATAATCGAGCATATAAAACATATAATAAAAAATAATACAAGATAACTAAACAACAGAAAGAAATAAACTAGAGTGAACAAGTAATGTACTGGAAAGAAGAACATGCAATATGAATATCTACAATAAAAGGAATAACTGAAATTTAACCAATGTGCCTTAGAATACAAGTTCATTATGTGATCAATTTAGGTTGAACATGAATACAATATGGTAACTCGATTATAAGTGTGGTATATAATTGACATGTATACGAATACACTAGGGCTTGATCACATAATCAACTCCTACTCCCCCATCCCCAACTAATATCAATGTATTCAATCACGACATATTACGAACACGAATATGGGCACACTAAACATGAGCAGTGTGTGTACACGAATATAAGCACACTGAACACGAGCAGTATGAGAATACGAAGTATACTAAATCAATATCCGATACACATGATGAAATACATGTGAAGGAGTACCCAATGAACACGGTAAGGGATAACATCTCCTGACAGGATCCATGTAGTACCAGTCCGTGAAACCTCTGTGTCAGAATCAAGTATACAGTTCTAAAGCATAAGATATATACACTATTATGAAATAAAAAATAACAGGGGAATGTACTCGCCTGAGGTCCTGAGCAAGGTGTATCTCTCGATGCTCAAGCTGGTGTCACACAAACCTATTTAAGAATTATCAAGTTAAAAGGTGTAATAAAAGAGGAATAGATTAAAAATACACTAATGCATGCATCTAGGTCCATGTAAAGTTAATGGGTCTCAAATGATCATTAACTAGCTAATACTAGCTATACTAGGTCTTGGTTGAGTTTCTAAGTCAATACCTTAGATAAATTTCTAGATTAGCTAATAATAGTAAGAATTTTATATATACTCATATATACTAGTTATTGCTACTACCTATTAACTTAGTATGTAAATATATTACCTAATATCTAGTTCTCTCCAAGACCTTGGTGATAAACTGATAAGTTAGCTAACTTACCAATCCACTATACACCTAATATTATATCAAGGTATAGGTAATTCTCACTTCTTATATATCTAAATATATAACACATATACATATACTCAAGTATCTAAATTGAGGTACTTATCCATATGACACTAACTACTTCCCTGAACAGGCTCTGGCACACAGCACTTCTAAAACCAAATCCTAACTCCAACTTGGCACCCCAAACTGACACATCAAGTATCCTACTCATTGAGTTACTACTGCTGCTGTTCTTGGGTACCAACATCAATGCTCGAGCCCCTCAATATCACACACATACATATATCAGTAACTGACACCATATCAGTCATGCTAACTGGTCATAAATACTAACTGATACCCTTAACTAACTAACTAGTAAAATAACCCATCTAGTTAACACACTAACATATAACACACTAACATCATGCTAATACTTAACTCTATCATATATATCTAACCATTACTCTAATACTTATATACTAATTACTAATGAATAAGTGCTACGCTGTAGTTGCTGTTCTAGGTGCTACTGCTCTTGCTGCTAATGCTCTGTAGTTGCTGCTGATACTGTACTGCAAGCTGTTGCAGTTATTGTGTGCTCTTGCTGTTGCACTTGCTTGCTGCTGCACTTGCACTTGCTAATGCTCCCAGCTACTGTAGTTATTTTTGTACTACTACTGCTACATACTTTTGATACTCCATTGATGTTGTTATCACGACCCGCACCCGATGTAAGGATGCAAGTCGGAAATAACGCTCAGCCTATGCCACAAAATTGGCAGTAGAACGCAGTCTGGGTAATCTATCTAGTAATATAATGAACCACCAACAATGACAATATACTCAATTACAGATCTAAGATGGAAACGAGCAAGAATAAGATAAAGAGTAGAAATAGTCACATACAACTCATGAGTCTAAAATAATACATCAATGAGTCTGAAAGAATGCTAACAAATAAGCTGGAGATAAATCGAGTACAAGAAATACTAAGAAGGTACTAATCCCGGGTCATCTGTCTCAGTCGGGATAATTCCCTCCTTAGCCAGGGTATCTGACTCTAAGCCCACAACATCCTGAGGTCCATAACGTGTAGGGTACTACTCCTCAGTGTCATCTGGGAAAAATATATCCAGTCAGGAATGGAGCATAGTACATCTCTAACAACAGTTCTAATCAATGATAAAAACTATGTAACAGTAAATAGATGTGAATATACAAGATGCACAATAGATACGAGAGATATACAATAAGAAAATACTGTAATGAATACAATAATGAACAATATGACATTGAACAAGAATACTAATGACTAAGTGTGTGAGTACTAGCTTTAACATGTGATCAACTTTGGAACATAATAAAATATATATGGCCTGGCTAATCATACGTGCGGTGTATGATTAAAACTATTCAATAAACAATACTTGATACAATGAGGGTATGATCACAAATCTATACTAAAGTACTCCCCACCCTCGACTGGTATAATAGATCCAACTACGGTACGCTATGGCACGAGATTCCCCAAGAAGATAGCTAGTCTTCCCGAGAATCAGTGTTTGTACATGTACAAGATAATCAATGAAACAAGGCTTGCACAAGATACACCATATACGAAGGAATAATATCTCATGACAAGATCTGGATATACCAATCTGTGTAACCATCGTGTCAAGAAGACATGGATATCTACACTAGATACAATAAACATAGAAGATATCATAAATGAGAAACTATCAGATAATGTACTCGCCTGAAGTCCAAAGAATAGTCTCAGATGTCTGATACGGTGCCTCGAAGACCTAGATATGGAATACAACATCAATTCAAGGTTCTGGAAAGAAAATAAGTTAAACTACTCAACTTCTAGGTCAACAAGTCAATTCTTAGTCAAAAGTCAAACACGGTCAACTCTAAGTCAACTATGGTCAACTATAGTCAAACTATGGTCAACTATGGTTAACTACCTATTTCTAGGTTGCACAAGTCTATCTCAAAGATATTGGGTTCAAATACTAAAGTCTAGGTCATACTAGCTACAACTTAGGATACTAGGATACCGTATCTCTGGATACGTAAAACAATAGGTAAAGCATCACATACATATCAAACAAGTATTAATATATATATATAAAATCCTAAATACAAACATTAAATAGATGCCTTGGTTTTGAACCAACTTGGTATCACAACACTAACCCATAATATTGATACCCAAACCGAATACCTTGGGTATCCTAAAATACCTTGATTCTTACCTTGGTTTCTCATGGTAATACCTAATACCTTGCTTATACTAACTACCCGTAAATATATATACTAACAACTAAATATTATACATATATTATACTAAAACACAATTAGAAAGTTAGAAACATATATACACATATTTTAATTACTATATATATACAAATATATATCTATATATTATAAATATCTAATATCTATTAAAACTGCCAAACTGTCATTAAAAGCCCCTTCCCACTGTCGCTGGAACTACCGATTCTGCTGATACTTTACTATTTCCGCGACAGTTTCTGCTGCTGTCGCTAAATTGTTGTCGCTGCTGCTGTATGCTATTGCTGCTGTTGCTGTTTTAGCGACGCTGCTGTCACTATAGCGGCTGCTGATGCTATATGCTATTGCTGCTGCTGCTGTTTTGGCGACGCTGCTGTTGCTATTGAGGCTGCTGCTGTTGTGTGCTACTGTCGCTGTTGTTGGCTACTGTCGCTAATGCTCTTATTGTTGCTGCTGTGTGCTACTGTTGGCTGCTATTTTGGTGACGTTGACCATCGCCAAAGCTCCCCGCTCTCCCTCTATCACTATTATATATATACCCAATATATATATATAATATATATATATAACACATAATATAAATAGATACTAATATATATATAACTATAATATATATATGTACATAATAACTATATAATAATATACACATATATGGTAACATATTTATAACAACACACGTACATATACGTATATACAAACATACACAATATATAACATACATCATATAAATATAAATATATATATATATATATATATATATATATATATATATAACAACATATAATTATCCATTTAACATATACATATATATACATACTACAATATATAAATATACCTTACAACTAGAAGAATAGCTACATAACAATATATACACATATAGTATATACATTGATACATAGATCTAAGACACAATATTACATAAATATATATATATATATATACACAATAATATATATATATATATATATATATATATATATATATATATACATACATAATTATACCTCACCATGAATAAGAACATAAGAGAAATAGAAATACCATTAAATTGTACATCTCATGGGACATGTCACCCCGTATCCCACTAGATCTAGGATACGCATGCGACACTAGTCCACCACACATCCAAACGTACCCCGAAGGACACGAGCAAGTCTAAAATATTATTTATGAACAATACAAAGAGTCAAATACAAATCTACATGTCCGTGTCAAAATATGACATTCTCAAAGTCCCGTGTCGGAGGGAAAACCCCCCAAATCAACACGTATAACCAAATTATTGGGATACAACCTACACGTACCAAATTATGGATACGACACTAGCCCTAAATATACAAGCACGTGCCAAAATAATCTATAGGACCAATTGACACACACAACAATTGTCAATCTCGGAATTCCCCCAAAATTGACACAAAAAGTACCATAACTTTCTCAATATGCCTCCTATGAACACAAAACCAAATCCTATGGATAGTCTATGCATATGGGTTAATTTCTCATGGTTAAATCTCAGATTTAGTGTCACGACCCACACCCAAAATTTGGGCATGAGTCGTGGGTACGTCCAGCCTATGCCGCAGTATCGTCGATAGAACGTTGTCTAGGTCACAATAAATACTAATATAACTCACAACCTGTAATGATATCAATCTCCATAAGGAGGACAATATACATCTCACAATATCTCATAATATAAACTCAATCACAACAACTATAAGAGTATAAGTCACGATAAAAGATAAGAAGAATGACATAGTTAAACACCATGTCTCAATATAAAGATAAACCACAGTCTAGCTATCTAATATAAAGTCTCCACAAGTCTCAACATAAACTAAGAATAAGTCTAAACATAAACTCAATAAACCTCAATTAAGTCTCAGTGCATAAGATAATACTGTCTAGATAGCTGCAGTTAATGTCTCTTCTAAAGGAACAGTCTCCTCTAAGATCTCTGTTGTGTAGTCTGCATCTACACCCGGTCCATAATGTGTGGTACAAAAATCCTCAAGATCCTCTGAAAAAAAACATCCAGTCAAGATTGTAATAAAGTACAAGTACTAACAGCAGTTCTACATATATTAACAAAAACTATAACACAGTGTAAAGAAATACAAGATAGATATGAATACTGGGAATAAAAAATACTGGACATAATGAAGTACTAGAATAAAGAATACTGGAACATCATCATCAATATACATCTAGCAATGAATAGGAATACAGTGCATGCTAGAACAATGATCTAGAATATAATGAGTACTAGAATAATAACTAGAACATGTAGAGATGCTAGATCAATATACTAGAGATACATGTCAAGAACATCTAACTAAGTGTGTAAAACATCAGCATATCATGTGATCGGCTTGGGACTGATCAGGTTTGCTATGTATGACTAGCTATGATTCATGTAAGGTCAGGCTAACCATCCGGATAGCCATGATGAAAGCAATAGTCAGGCAAATCATACATAACATGCTATGAGGCAAATTATATATTATACATATAGTAAGTAAATAATATATGCATATGCGTACGTATGCGTACACAATGATTCACAAGAGGAATACTCCTCACGTTGGCCTCGGCATGCACATGCACGAGAGCGGCGATAACGATGATGACGGAGGTGATGATGATGACAATGTCCACGATGTTGATGACGACGATGTTGATGAGGACGATGACGAAGGTGATGATGAATATGATTATGATGAAGATGATGGTGAAGACGAGGTATTCCAGCGAGGTAAAAGAGAGGCAAGGTGGTCGAGAAGTCTCAGGTGACTGCTCGAGTCGAGCGGTGGAGGATGACTGGAGGGAGAGAAGGAGGTCTGGCCGGGTCGTAGCTGCTATTGTCGAGTCGGGTTAGACAGGGAACAGTGGCCGATGGGTCGGGATAGCGAGTGCAGGCTGATGCAGCGGGTTCAGCGAGGTGCCTGGGCGGAGATGAAGTTGGCCGTGGGAGAGAAGAGGGTGGCTGTCGACGAGTTGGTGGTGAGCAGCGGGTTATCGTCAGCTGGAATCAGGCAGAGGGCTCCAAGCGACCGGGGTTGGGCTGCACGGTACAGCGAGGGACGGCTCGGTCGTCCGGCATGGCTCTCAGGCGAGGTCGACATGTCCGGGTGCTGGCTGAAGGGGACGACGGCGAGGGAAAGGGTTCATCCGGCGGTCGAAAGATGGGAAGATGGGTGAACAGGGAATAGGTCTGGGAGAACGGCTGTAGCTATAGGTTTATGGGAAAAGAAAAGGAAAAGTAAAGAAGGATTATTTATATATGAGTATAATGTATTGGGTTGACCTAGAATTACGGCTTGGTCAAACCCTTGGGAAAATGGCTTGTCATTGAGATATTTCAAGGCCTTAGAAGTTTTGGAGAGTCAGTTTCATGACTTAGTCCAAGAAAACATGTCGGTCGACGAGTACACCGCAAAATTTTGTCGATTGAGACGTTTTGCATCGTCTATCATTCGGGACCCAGGAGATCGAGCCCAAAAGTTTAGAAAAGGGCTGACGAGGGAGATTAGGTCGCACACTTCTGGTCGTCGTACCGCTACCTTTGAGGATATCTTGATGGATACCCAGTTTGCAGATGAGGATCTGGATCTCAGGCCTAAGAGGAGTCATGATAATTCTGGAAATACAAGTGCAATACAGGACCGGCCAAGCGTCCCCATATTCAGCAGCAGCCGAGGATATTTCAGCATCAACACCAGCAGCATCAGGCATTGGTTCGTGTTCAACAGGATCAGCAAAAGCTTCTGGGGCAGGCACAATAAACTTGTTATTTCTATAAGAAGCCAGGTCACCTTTGGGAGAGCTGTAAAGTGAGGCTAGGACTTTATTTGCACTATGGCGCTGTGGGACATCGAGTGAAGGATTGCCTTCTAGCTCCTTATCTTCCCGGACAGTGCGTAGCTCCAAATCATAGAGATCCAGTTAGGCCACCTGTGGAACATCAGATTGCTTAGCATCTGCGGAGGGAGCCACCCCAGCAGGACAGGGCATTTGCGATGATGATCGAGGAGACCGATACTACAGGTGATGAGTTAGCAAGTTCTGTTCTGTTCTTTTCTTCTATTCCTTTCCATCTATATGAGTGATTGATTGATTCCTTAGTACCGTAGCTTGTATCAATAATTTTCTTGCTAGAATGTAGTTAGTAGTATACCCTGACAGAGACTGTAATACCATGACAAAAGAGACCACAACCATGCATATTTTTATCTAGATTGCATGTTGTATGACGGTAGATAGGATTTTCTTAGACCTTGGTTGTTGGGGGTTTGATCGTAGTGAAGATTAATGAAGAGATTATGACTGGACAGAGAGAGACAAGGTGTCTTAAATTTCAAGGACAAAATTTTTCTAGGTGGGTAGACTTGTCACTACCACATTCTAAAATAGGGGTAATTTTTTTATTTTTTATTTAATATAAGTAGTGTGTATATTTTTATTTTATTTTAAAATAATTGCATGATATATATATAGTGTTCATTAATGAATGGGTTAGTAGACTAGACCTAGAGACCCACTAGATGAACCCCTGACCAAATATTGGATTATGGATTTGATTAGTAATTTTTGGGATTAATTATTGGGGTTATAATTTATTATTGTAATTTTTATTCATTATTGTACCTTACCGTTGCTTCGATATTTGGAGTGCTACGCTATCTTTTGTCTTCCAACAAATTTTACACCCTTGTCCTAGACGTGCCAGTCTTTCATTCTGACCTTTGTGTAACTCATAAATACCCTCTCTTGTGCTTTATTTTAGCCGCATAATATTTGTTACAGACGTTTATTTTTAAATCCAAATAAATCTAATTTTGCATCATTGTCCGTTCCAATCAAAATTTGAGACACAAACTCGACCCATTTTGTGTAACCCAAATTATGACAATATTCTATTCTAAGTCTTCTACGTCCATGATACTTGTGTCCCACCTAATTTTAACCCCATGTACTTCCAATTAATTTAAGAACACCATTTATATTAGTTTTAATTAAATTGGTGTAAAGACCCAACCTAACCCAAAGCTAGACCCAACACCAAACCAAACCCCCACTCACACCCTCAAGGTTCATACTAAACACCACACATCCTTTTTATCCACTACATCACACCAAACATGGTATTTTTCCTCATCCAATCCCAAAACTCTACTTTTTGTGCAATTTTCTAATTGTTGGAGACTTTTATGCAAAAGTGCAGTGAGGTGTCCACATCCCATTGGACCAAACACATAAAGAAATATCCCCCTCCCTCATTGATCGGTTACAAAAAAAATTCCTTTTTTTTGGAGTGTGAAATAAACCTCTCCCCTTAAACCAACTCCACCCTCCATTCAAACCAACACCATCTCCACCATCCAATTTCCTTCATGTAAAAGCCAACCCTATCCCAAGGGGCACATGGTCGACCCTAATCCCTAGGTAATCATCACCCTCTTCTCTCTCATACAAAAACTCTTCCTCCTCAATTTTTTTATCACCATCATCAAACATCATAGCCACCCTAAACCAAAACCCTAAACCATACTTACAACCACCATACCCTCATCTTCCCAGCCAACTCCGGCCATCCCCAACAGCTCCACCACCACGACCTTCCTCTTCCCTACAACCTCACACCACCGGAACAACAACTGACCCTTCCTGAACCGTCTTCCCCGACTTCTCCTTACCTCACAGCCATCATCCCGGCCATCTTTGAGCCACCGTCCACCATGTCTCACTACAAGCAGCGACTTCCCTCGCCGACACGACCCCAACATCAGTCGACCACCCCGCTGGAGACAACCCCGATAGCCTTCTGCAACCACCGAGCCACCGTAGCCTTTATTATTATCACCATCATCGTCATCATCTTCATCATCTCCTCCGTTCCCGACCGACCGCCACCGCCATGACAGTCCTTCCCAAGCAGCGAGCCACAACCATCGTCAACACTATTATCTTCACTTCTCCACCCCGACATCCTCACCACTGCCACCATTAACATCATCACCACCGCCATCATTAACATTATCACCACCGCCATCAACACAGCCTCCTCCTTCCATCTCCATCATCCCGACTTCCCCGTCGGAGCCCAAGCCGACCATGACCCGCAGTCTCAACCACCATGCCTCACCCCTAGCATCATCTTCTCGACATCTCCTCGACACCTTCGACTACATCGGTCGGAGCCCAACGACCGGATTACACCTTGCAGTCACCACCGAGCCATCGACTTCCTTCTGCTGACACTGTAGCTGCTGTTGCCACTGTTGGCTGGAGCACCGTCGCCGGGGACTGACCTTCACGGACCATGGGCGAGTGTCATCCCTCCTCGGTCATGCGCACATCGAGGTTTATCTTTCCCTCATGTTGTGTGTTGCATGATACTATGTAGTCGTGAGCCCTAGTGCCTAGTTTGTGTATATGCATATATGAATAGTAAATTAGGTTTAATATTTACTTTATGGGATTTGGTTATTAGTAGTGGGTGTCACATATTTCTATATGTTGTTTAGACCTAGGTGTATTAGTATAAATAAGTAGTCGGTAATACTAAGTTATATATTAAGGTGCAATATATATATATATATATTTATATATTAACGTATTTTGGTAACTCACTTCCTTGTGTACCTAACTGTCACGACCCGCACCCGGAATTTGGGCATGAGTCGTGGGTACGTCCAGCCTACGCCGCAGCATCGGCGGTAGAACGCTGTCTAGGTCTCAACATATAATATATCCTGTCAATAGTCTCAACTCCGTACGGAGGACAATGATAAATAAACCACAGTTCTATGATATACTCAATCACAAGCTAATAAAAATCATAGCACGATGAGAATAGAAAAGAGTTCTAATAAAAACCAACCACAATAATCCAACTCAAATCCTGGGTCTAAATGACCTCACAAAGTCACAAGATAATAAATACATCTCAGTCTCTGTCTAAAGCAATAATGCAGAAAAAATAGTTTAAGAGCAGCCAGGTACGTTCTCCTCTAGGCTAGGCAACTCCTCTGGGGTTTCTGGAGTGAAATCACCCTCTAATCCTGGGCCGTAATGAGTGGGGCAAAGATCCTCCAGGTCCTCTGAAAAATATTATCCAGTCAGGATTGGAGCGAAGCACAAGCACTAACAGCAGTTTCATTAAATTGACAAAATCTATAAACAGTGTAAGAGATACAAGATGGAAATAAATGCTGAAATTGAGAAGTACAGGAGAAATGAAATAGACAATAGAACATCTAGCAATGAACAATAAATAGTGAATGCTAGAACAAGTGAATCAGAATAAAATAGACATCTAGCTAAGTGTTTGAATTATCAGTTTATTATGTGATCGGCTTGGGACTAGATCAGGCTGGTTATATATGATTAGCTATGATTCGTGAAGGTCAGGCTAACCATATGGTTAGCTATGATGCATGATAATGGTTAGGCTAATCATATATAACAGCTATGAGGCATGATGATGGTCAGGCTGCACCCGACGTGAGAAGTGGGGTGAGCTATGATGCATGATAGTTTGGATATGATCACATAATCTACTAATAGTTCCCCATCCCCCAGCTAGCACGATGGATTCCAATCACGACTCCTCATGATGGGGATCTAGGGTGCTAACCCGTGTATCCACAGTGTCGGAATCAAGTATGTAATACACTACAATTTATAGAAGTAATCAACAATGAAAACTGTCAGAGAATGTACTCGCCTGTGGTCCTGAGCAAAATGTGAGGATCGATGTCCAAAGTGGGATCACAATGCCCTAATATGGAAATTCAATGTTAATTAATGAATTAAAAGAATAACATGTTTAACAATTTAAATACGAGGTTTCTAGGTCATATCTAAGGTTAATAGGTCTAACTATGGTTGAACCAAGGTTTACCTATTTATGGGGTTAGTACCTTAACTGATACATCAATACTAATCCAACTGATACTACAGACTGACATAGCTCTAACACTAACTACCATATCTAACTGATACTTATAAACTATAATTTACTGACAGCCAATAAAACTAATACTACATACAATTCACTACTGCTATAACTATTAACATATCTATACACTACCAAACCTTTCATACACTACTACCTATCATTAACTTCTGCTATTGACTGCAACAAAATACTAACTACTAGTGGTACTTAGTACCTAAATTATACTAATTGTACAAGGTCTAATATTAACTATAATAGTATACTACTAATTTAATCAACTGCTATTCATCCTACACCAACTATATCAGCAATAATTGAGATACTTACTCCAGTACAGTGCATTTGGTGCACTGCAACAATCCCCAGAATTTAACTGATACAGGCACTCATCAACACACTGGCTAACTGATGCATTTTTTCCTAACACTAATACTAAACCCCAATGCCCAACACACACTGGACAGGAAATACACAGTCATGCTCCTCACCTAACTGCCACACACACACACACTTGCACAAGTCGCTGATACCTAAATTCCTAGACTCCCTGAGAACTTCCTCAGTATACACAGGCTTGGCATTCTGTCCTACACCCTCTAATATGTATTCTGATACATATTAACAAGTACACACAGTTTCTAAAACACACACACACATAATCCTAAGACAAAACTGATACACACAGGAATACCACACATCTCACTGCTCAGACCTACACATGTAGACACAGTTTTCCTTACCTGATATATACCTACTGAAATCCTCACCTACACACTCTCTCCCCAATCTGATACACAGGCACAATTCAACAGGGTTGCATACACACATGTGCACATAGCTCACTGAAACTGATACACTACACCCTACTAACCTAGCTACATAGCCCACTGTCCTATACTCACAGATTTCTGAGATGAAACTGATACCCACACTGACACTCATAACTCCCTGCACCCACAGCACACTCAGGTAAACACACACAAGATCAACTCCTCTCACACCTATGACTGATACACACTGAAAACTCACTAGTACACGCTAAAATTTGCACACACTGTGATACAAATGCACAGGCACAGGTAAACACAGTTCACATCTGAACAAGGACACACACACACACAGAACTAACAGTATACACACACACAAACCTGATTACACATGGACACAGGTTCATTGATACACTAACTGATACATAACTACCCAAGTTCTGGATACAATGAAGTACACACAAGAACCACAATAATACACTGCACACACACATACAGGATTCTAATACCCTAAAATCTGAACTAAACCTAGGGCACACATGCTGATTTCACACAGTTCTCTCAACTCACCCTGCACACAGGAAAACACACAACCCACTGCCCGACTGCACAGGGAAAAATCCCCCATAGTGCACAACCCGACTGCACACACAGATTTTCTACCGTGTCTGACATCTCCAAGACACGGGGACACAAGATACACACTACAATAACAAAATTATATTTAGGTATATAGATTTATGTATCAAAATATGCAGAATTAAAACACAAGGATAGGCAAAACCCCTAATGAATATTTCAACAAACACGAAGTGTGCAGAAAATCGGATTTACCCAAGAACCCAACTTAAAACCCTAAAAATCAAGATCAAAACTAAATGTAGGGGATGTAAACATGCCTACACGAAAATCCTAGGTTTAGGGTTCCAGAGATTTGGGGAGAACACTCGAAAATTCACCAAAACCCTAGATCTCCTAGGTTTACATGTAGAATCCCTAAAATTCGAATTCCAAACCTTAGGGTGGGTTCCTAATGGCCATTAACAACAGGAAAAACAGAGATTAAATTTATAAAATAGGGTTTTACCTGTAGGGAGATGGTTCCCTATGAAAGTTCTTCCTTCCCAAGTTTTCTTGACCCAAGTTCCCTGCTTTCCTTGCTTTGGAGGAGGAGAAAATGGAAACCTAGGGCTAGATCTCGAAAATTGGGTGGGGAGATGGTTTCTCTTGTGGAGGCTAGGGTTTCCTTTTTCTCTACGTGAAGAATAGCTTAGAAAGAGGCTTCCTTTTTATATTAAAGCAAGTTTAGGGTTTCCATGCATAGTTTCTAGGTTAAACCCCCTGGCCCTCTCATGTAGAACCTAATTAACTCAGGTTTAGGCCTTCTAGGGTTTGAGGTCCAAACCTAAAATTAGAATTCTAGGGTTTCACTAGAACTGGGTTTACAATTAGGGTTGACTCACTAGGGTCTGTCCTAATGAGTTCTAGGGTTTGACCTAAAACTAAACATTACAATAATAATATAATTAGTTATAAAACTCAGCAATTAATTAAATTCATAATTATTTAAAATAGCTAAATTACACAAATACCCTTATATGGAAAAGTGGTAGTGACACTAACCTACTAGCTAGACCATATGTTAGTGTTACACGAGATTTGGAGATTTGGACATGTGTTCGTGTTAGTTGTCTGTCTTGTTGTGCACGGTATTCGAGGACATGACACATGTGCATTTAGACATGCACACTTGTCCCTGCTAGTTAACCAGTACCACACCTGCTTGCATTAGTTTGTAAGTACAGTTATACTAGTGTAATGGCTGATATTATATTATTATTATATTATGTATATAGGACCGTTGGATCATTCTGCGAGACTTCGGGAGCAGGATATTGGTATTGCCCTCTCAGGACCACAGGCGAGTACATTCTCTGATAATATCCGTTATTTGATAATTTCTATAATTTAGGTATTTAGAAATATTATATCTGATTCTTGACACTGTGCTACACGGACTAGTATATAGATTGGATCTGTAGTCATGAGATATTACATTGGTTATCGTATTGACATTGTACACGACATTGATATTAGACATTGATATTAGAGGACTGGTGTCCGACATTTTATACGACATTGATATTAGACATCTGATTCTTTACTATTTACCATTGCACCTATTTATTATTTTTTTTCAGTATATAACATCATCTATTTATTGTTTTATAGTCCTTGTCAATTAATTGGAACAGTTATCGGGTTGTACTTTTCTCCAATCCTGACTGGATATATTTTTCCAGACTGTGTCTTAGAGGACTGGTGTCCGACATATTATGCACCACAGGGAGAGTAGCTGCAGCCTTGGACCTTGTAGCTTAGGTGTGATTTCCAGGAGGTCTAGCCGGGATCACTAGTTATTCAGTTAGTTTCTTTTAGCAGATTATTGGTACCGGATTTGTTTTCGGCATACTTTGAGACTTGGATGTTATTGTTTGCAGTTAGATTATTTTGTTTAGACTTGTGTTGTATTTCATTTATTTTCTTCAATATCTTATCGTGCTTTAGTTATGTGGTTGAGTATTTATATTATATTATAATATTTGTGTCTCCTTATGGAGTTGGATATTCGTGTGAGATTGACTAGAAAGTATTGTGACCTAGACAGCATTATACCGCCGATGCTGCGGCGTAGGCTGGACGTACCCACGTACTCGTGCCCCTATATCGGGTGTGGGTCATGACAAAACCAATATCTATGGGTAGCCTATGTATGTGGGTTGGTTTTTCATGGTTAAATCTCAAATCTAGAGTTTATTAGAAGGGAAAAAACTAAAATGTACCTATTGGGGGATAGATTCCCAATAAAAAGTTCTCAAATGTAAAGTAGCTCCTCTCCTAGTAGATTTTGGCCTCCTCCTTGCTTCTTGCTTTCTTCTTGTAGATCCTTGTTGTAGAAGCCTCCAATGAAGAATAGGGAAGAAAAATTGTGAAGAATTGGTAAAAAAATGGTGATGGAATGAAGGAAATTGAAAGAGGGAAAATGTAGATCTAAATGAATGGAAAATAAAATAAAATAAGAGAGCACTCTCTCTCCTCCTACTAGGGCCGGCCATGTACCCCTCTCCAAGCAATATGAAATATCTCAATTACCCTTTGGGGCCTCTCATGAAGAAATTAATTAGGGAGAGAAGGTTCTAGTCTAATGGTTACACTAATTAATCCAATCTCCTAATCCAGGGGCCTAATTCATGGGCTCAAACTAAACTCATCTAAAAGGTTGGTTCATACATCTAATAAAGTAGGTTAGGTCCAATACACAAGTCTAAAATAAATCTATAACTAGCAATCAACAAATAATACAATAATTAAATAATCATGCATGCATAATATTTAAATACAAATAATTCATAAATTTAAACTACCTATGTCAATTACTAAACTACCCTTAAGTGAAAATATGAGGGCGATAGTGCACAATGTGCAGCCAGAGCAAGGCAGCAAGCCATAACATTGTGCACTGAAAAGCTGTAGCAATGCAACAAGGAGAGGCTTTCACAACAACTGTAGGATAAGTATCTGCACAGTGCAGCCTTCACCAGCAACACCAGTTTCTGTATCAGCAGACCCTCACTATACAGTATCAGTATATCAGTAGGTATCAGTATATCAGTAGGTATCAGTATAGTTTCAGTTGGGTTTTGGTTTATCTAAATAGTTAGCTATTTATACATATATATTGTATTAGTTATGGTATTGTATTATAGCAGTTATATATATATATATATATGACTAGTAGTCTAGTTAGTTGTGGTATTATATTGATTAGTAGTTAGTAGGTAGTATATTGATTCATACTATATGTTAGTTAGTTTAGAGGTTAAGTCTATCTATCATGCTAGTAAGTATGCATGTTACTAGTTAATAGGTATATATGTAGGTATATTATATATGGATATGTATGTATTGTATTATAGTTAGTTTCTATATGGTATTGGTATATATTATAGTGTTAGCATATATTAGTATATTAGTTTTGGGGGTTATATATATATATATATATATATATATATGTATGTATGTATGTATTAGCTATAATGGAGATATTTTGGGTTACCTCGGAATACCAAGGTAATACTAAGGTATTGGGTCGATACCCAAGGTATTGAGTTTTGGTATCGAGATAGGTGTGATACGCATTGGTGCAAGGCCAAGATATCATAGTTTTATTGATTTGTTATAGTATTATGTATATTGACTTAAATATGTATCTAAAATACTATTTTTATATAGAGAAACTTGCGTATCTTAGGGTACGGCTTTTTGAGTGTCTTTTAGTATCTTAGATTATCTTGTATAGTTTAGTTTCATAGTGCATTGACTTAGTGTCTTAGTGTTATACTCTTACAACCTAGATTTAGTCGGTTTGACCTAGAAATAGCTTTATGACCTAGAATTGTATCATTTTAACTTATTTCTATTTCTGAACCATATATTGATGCAACATACCATATATAGGTCTGTGTAACACCAGCTTGGGCATTGAAAGACAAACCTTGCTCAGGACTTCAGACGAGTATATTTCTCTGATAGTTTTCAATTTATAATAGTATATATATGAATGTTCTAGAATTGTATACTTTATTATGACACAATGATTTTACGGACTTGTACTACATGGATTCCGTCAGGAGATGTTATCCCCTACCATGTTCAGCGGGTACTCGTGTACATGTATTTCATCGTGTATAGTGGGTATTGATTTATATTTTGTGTTCACACACTGCTAGTGTTTAATGTGCTTATTCGTGTACACCCACTACTTGTGTTCAGTGGTCATATTCGTATTCGTAGTATGTCGTAATTGGATCCATTAGTATTAGTTGGGGATGGGAGAGTAGGAGTTGATTATGTGATTAAACCCCATTGTTACATCATGTACATTCTGGTTTCATACCTCACTTGTAATCGTCTTACATAATCATGTTCACACGAACCGATCACATAATGAACTTGTATTCTGAGGTATATTAGTTAGATTGCAGTTATTTCATCATATTGCAGATATTCATATTGTTGTTCTATATTCTCATATATTACCAGTATATTTATTATTCATTCATTCATATGTTAGTGATCTTGTATTTTATTTATATTATCTATTTTTTATGCTCGATTATGTTATTGGAACTTCTTTCAGAGGTATGTACTTTGCTCCAATCCTGACTGGATATATATTTTTTCAGATGACTAGCTTTTAGAGCAGTGTCCCATATTCTACGGGCCGTAAGACGGTGTACCTATAGAGGATACTCCTATTGACCAGGAGGACTTAGTTGTAGAGCCCGAGGAGGTCTAGTTATTTGTGTTGGCATATATTAGACTATTATATTTGTGAAAATTCAAAGTTTGTATATTATTTTAGATTGTGGATTGTATCTTATTCTTTTCTTCGCTATTCCATTTCGTGCATTATCTTCCTTAGCTTTTTTTGTGATTGAGATTAGTTATACTTGTGAACTACCAGATTGCTCCTCCGTTTGGACTTGAGATGATTGACAGGTACCATATTATATTGTTGAGATATTAGATAGTTAGAAATGACCCAGATAGCGTTCTACCATCGATATTGTGGCGTATGCTGGACGTAACTGTAGAAGCATGAAAAATACGCTGGAAAGAGCTACGCAGCCTTTTGATACAGAGCAGCGTAAACGGAGGCCTTCAGAGCCATCAAGCGTACAAACAGAGTTTTCTCTGCTAAAAATACAGCGTGAAGAATAAAGCTCGAAGGACCATCCGCGTAAGTGTAGTACGTCCAAGCCGCTCCAGCGTAAACAGAGTTCTTTATCGCCTCCATGGCGTAAAACTCATCCGCTCTCAAAGCAGCATTATAGCGTACGAGGAACGCTTCATCTTCCCCAAAATGAACCTGTCAAGTCATGCAGTAAATCTGACCTCTGACTCCTGACAAAAGGTGATGCACGGCTACCCAGACGACGGCTGGAAACGATGGCAGACCTCTCGGGATGCGTCCCACAGTATGATGGCGGATCTCACCATTTAATGCAGAGGATTTGGTAAAACATCACCAAACCGTCATTTACTGGAGTCCCCTCAGCATAAACCGCTCTTTTGCATACAAGGGAATACGCCGCCCTATTTTACAAAGGCAAACATGAGCTGTTTTATGCTCCGCAGCAGACAAACCGCCTGCCACGTCAAAAGCTGCACTTCGTACGGGATTCGAGGCACGTCTCCACGTCTAATTGCACAGAGCGGTGACAGTTTCTCTCAAGACACATCTCTACGACGGGTGCACAGAAGGCCTGCAGACCTTCGAAATACGCCTCCGCATTTAATGCATAAGATGATGGCAAATCTCTGCAAGAGATTTGGTTATATGTTCAAAAGCCATAATTCCGGCTAAGGCGTCCACATCAACACGGTATGCAGCGGCTTCTACGCCCATTCAGGATCTGTGCTCAAGCGGCTTCTACGCCCATTCTGTCACGATATGCAGCGGCTTCTACGCCCATTCAGGATCTGTGCTCAAGCGGCTTCTACGCCCATTCAGGCACGATATGCAGCGGCTTCTACGCCCATTCAGGATCTGTGCTCACTCGGCTTCCACGCCTACTCAGTCTCTGCGACCACTTAGTCTCTACGACTGTTCGGCTTCTATGCCTGCTCGGCTTCCATGCCTACTCGGCTTCTATGCTTGTTCGACTTTTATGCCTACTTGGCTTCTATGCCATGGTGACGGACATTTGGCTTCTATGCCAACCTCTTCTACACAATGGATACCTACCCACGTGGCTTTTACGCCATGATCTTAGTAGCAACCGTACGTGTTGTGTCCCTTTAGTTGGACCCACGTCACCCGCTCAGTCAAAAGATCATCTATACGTAGGCATTGGTTACTTTAACCGTTGTGTAAAAGGGTGCTGTACTTTCTACTCCTCGGTTGCTACACTAACGGAGTGGTCACTGTCACCAAATACTCTATAAATAGAGGCCCCTGTCAATGGGGAACAAGGTCGAAAAATTTGGTCAAGAATACTAATATCAGATCCAAGGTCGACTATTGGAGAAGATCGAACAAGGAGGAGTAGAGAGAGAAAGAGAGAGAGAGAGAGAGAGAGAGAGAGAGAGCCCGGAGCTCAGGCAAAGAGCGGGGATCGACGACTTCGGCATTGTGCATCCACCCTCTCCTACAACCTTCGAAGCTGCTACCTGTCTTCCACGGCACTTCTTCAACATCGCGTGGTCCAAGGGCTAAAGTGATCGACCGCAAATCAGACACCTATAGCAATTTATACCCAGATTAAATAAATTGTACTCCCACATCCTCGTATAGGATTATATTGTACAAGTTTGTTTATAAACCAAAGGGCGCGGGTTTCGCACAAACCCCGTCATTGAAATACACTTTCATTCTTTCGTTTAATACCACAAACAAGATGGCGACTCTGCTGGGGACGTCTTTCTCTTCTGACGAGGAAGTAATTGCTCAACGCGATGCGGTATCTATAGGAACCGTGAAGAAGACGCTGGTCGTTCATTTCGACCAGTCTGCTTACGAAGACATGCTTCGAACCGGGGCTAGCTCTCACTCTCTCTCCGTCCAAGACAATAGGAAGCTGCGCAAAGTGTGGATGCCCAAGACATCCTCAACCATTTCTGTGGACTCTCCGATCTCTCCAATCTCTCCGACCAATGAGGTGGTAGCATCGCTCCCTCCGTGCCCTGCACGTAAAATTCAGTCTCCCGCTGTGCACGGTACAGACAAAACTTTGGACAAGGTCTCTGCGCTAACCCAGAAGTATCCACTGCGCTCTACGCGTAGGAACCAGTCTCCCGCTACGCACGGTACAGACAAAACTTCGGGCAAGGCCTCTGCGCTAACCCAAAAGTATCCACTGCGCTCTACGCGTAGGAATCAGTCTCCCGCTACGCGCGGTACAGACAAAACTTTCGATGGTGCCTCAACGCCAAATCGGAAGAACAGATCATGCTCCACGCGCGAAACAACTTCTGACTTCTACGGTAAAACAGATGAGCGCGGTGATCTCCGCAAGGGGAAGCAAGCAGGCGAATATTCAGCCTCTCGGCCTTTACGCCAGCAAGAGAACAATCTGCCTACCCTCCGGATTACGCGAGAAGCCGATGGCCGACTTAGGACCTCTTCAGCTTTACGCCAGTCTGAGCGAATCTCCAAATTACGCCAGGCAAAGTCCCGCGGTGTAAAGCAAGCTCAGGTTGCTACTCCTGACCTACGCGAATGCCTAATCCAGAAGCGTAAGGAGAGGGGACCTTCCAACATGTCTATTACGCCCCCTAGAGAGCAATGTTGTAATGGTCATAAGATTATGATTGACTGCTGCTGTTCTAAAGCAAAACGGTCGATCTTCGACCGATTGAGCTACTCTCAGTCTTTTCCGGAAGAAGAGCACACGTATGCGTCCGTGAACATGTCTTCACGCATACCCAGAAGAAGGTCGAGCTCAAGATGTCATCCCTCTGGGCCTCCGAGCCGAAGAAGATTCGAAGACCTCCTCTGGAGCACTGAAGCTGGGGTGTTCTAAAACACCCGGGCAAGGTCACAGCAACCAGCTCCGTACTCGTCTGATTCCGATGCTGGGGGTCGCCAATCTCCCAGATCAGATGCTGAGAGTGTAGAATCGACTTCTGCGGCGACCTATACTAATCCTTCGATGACACCCAGGGAAGTGGGAGCTTACGCCATTGAAGACGAACGCGAGGAGGCTTCAGGAAACACGGAACAACGCATCACTGTGCTAGAGACGTCTCTAAAGCAAATGCAATCCGTAATGGAGAACATGCACCAGATGATGCTAACTCAGCACGCGACTGCCATGGCTCAAGCGTCGGTCCCGCCAACTCAGATACGTGTGGGGGTGGACTTACCACCATCCAACCCAAGCCAAGAACCTGCTCTAGATCAAGAGTCAGCTGTCCCTCCGCTTCCAACTGAGAATCCGATGCAGGCAGTACGGGAGTTGAAAGCCCAGTTTGACGCCTTGAAGCACAAAGATCAGCTCGAGAAACTGGGAATCAACCAGCCTTACCCGGCTATATGGGAAGAAGTCCCTTTTCCTCCGAAGTACAAACCTCAGACTATGGCTCTGTTCGAAGGAAAAACATCACCAAGTCAATACATGAACTATTTTAGTATGATGACGGTATTGCTACAAGGGAACGACGCCCTCCTCACTCGGGTGTTCAAGGGCTGCCTCTCAGGAGTAGCCTATCAGTGGTACCGTAGCTTGGCGGACAACTATATTACTTCCTTCGAGGACTTCAAAGCGCTATTCTTTACACGATTCTACGAGGGTGGAATGGACATGTCTATGTCCTCCCTCATTGAAGTCAAGCAAAGGGAAAAGGAAGACGTTCGCACCTTCGTCGAACGTTTTTGTCAGGCCACCTTACAAATGCCTTCAGGAGTTCCAGACTCGGCGTTAGTAGACATTTGCAGGAAGAACCTCCTTCCTATAGTCTCGGTGTTCACAGGACCATATCAGTTCCATGAGTGGCCCTCGTTCATCGTCTCGGCAGTGGCCGCCGAAGACAACAGTCGCAAGGCGCGCGACAATGGCATCATGATCTCCGCCTTCGATAGAGGCAAAAGGTCATCTACCAGCGGCGACCATCCTCGCAGCTCCAAGGGAAAAGAAGCTCTGACGGTCAATACGTCCAGACAAAAGATGGCAGCGACCACGCAGACAAAGCCCGGGATATCCAAGCCCATCGAGGTCTACTCTTTCGACGACGACGATATCCCTAGTATATTTGAGTATCTCGTCAAAAGTGGCAAGATCACCCTGCCGGAGCTAAGGCAGCCCCAAGAGGTCGGCAGTACCGATGACCCCAAATACTGTATCTTCCACAGATACGTACACCACCCAACAAAGGTGTGTTACGTACTGAAAAGGAAGATCCAGGGGTTGATCGATGCTAAGGCCATCACCCTGCACAACACCAAGAAAATGGTCACAGCCAACATGATCTCTCTGCGGTTCGGCGATCTGCCTCCCCAAGAAGTCATGGACGGTATCACGCCCATTTCCCGAGCCACAATGGACATCGTCAATCTCCCTCCGGCTAGGGATCAAAATCATGACCTGGTACCCCTGACCACCCGTCAGGGCGAGATTATGTGGGTTCATCCAGATTTGGTGTCAGAGCTCGAGGAAGAGACTAAAGCTACTAAAGCTGCATCTAGGAGGAGCTCAAAGTGCAAACCATACCATATGGTCGCAAATTCTTCGCCAACAGACGAAGATGAGGTACTTGCTGCAACCCGGTCAGGGAGATCCTACCTCAACGACTACGGAGAAAGTCAGGAGGATATACCGGCAGACGTTTCAGCTGCCAAACCTGCAGGGCCAAGCCCCGTCATACCGGAAGCCAACCCTTCAAAACCGATGCCGGCGGACAAAGGAAAACAAAGAGAAGTGCGCTTCGATAAACCTGTGAAAAACATTCCGAACAAAGGTTTTGAGAAGCCGTATAACTTCGACATCCTAGCCCAACTGGCTAATACACCGACCAGGCTATCCATCTTCGAGCTACTCAGGCTCTCCCAAGACACTCGTCTAGCCTTGAGTGAAGCACTGATGCAGGCGGAGGCATGCTTGACCCAGCTCAAGTCTCCCGACTTCCTGGCTGCTCATCCGATCCTGAAGGCCTCCAAGTTATACGAAGATATTTCCGACGAAGTTGCAGAGTATAATTCTGCAATAGAAAGTGACACATGGCAACTGTTCTTTGACGGCGCCTCCAGGACTGGTCCCCAGGGAAACGTGGTTTCAGGGGTAGGAATCATCCTGGTCACTCCTGATAAACTCGTCATCTACCGGGCATACTCTCTTAATGAACCATGCTCCAACAATGTGGCAGAATACAACGCCCTGTTGATCGGGCTCCAAGTCGCTGAAGAGCTGGGGGTCAAATCCCTGGAAGCTTTCGGTGATTCTCTGCTTATCGTCAATCAAGTCAGAGGAATATATGAAGTCCAGAATCCAGACCTCATCTCCTATCACCGAGCGACAATCGAGATAGCCATAACGTTCAAAGGGTTCTTCCTAGAGCATGTACCTCGATCTCAGAATCTGGAAGCTGATGCCCTGGCCAGTCTAGCTGCGGACTTAGCTACCCCTATAAGAAGGCAAGATTCGGTGATCCTTCTTATCAGAGATTTATTCTGCGTGAAGAACAACCTTCACATAGAACGCAGCCACGCTGTGAACACAGATCCCCCCGGAAGAGACTGGAGAAGTCCCTTCATAGATTTTGTCGCATATGAAATCTTGCCAGAGGACCCCAAAGAAGCAGTATCCATCAAGAGACGATCATTACGCTTCTATTTCGATGCATCTTTATACTGCCTATATCGTCGAACCTACGACAGACTACTATTAAGATGTCTCTCAGATGACGAAGTACAGCAGATTATCCGAGAAGCTCACGACGACGTATGCGGAGCACATCAGCCCGGTCCTAAGCTACAGGATCGTATCAGGAGAATGGGCTACTACTGGCCCACTATGATCACAGACGCGATCAGCTATACAAGACAATGTAGAGCCTGTCAGGTTCATGCAGACTTCATACACCAACCGTCTGAATATCTACATCCTATGGTCACATCCTGGCCCTTCGAAGCATAGGGTATGGATATCGTCGGTCCCATTCACCCGTCCTCCTCCAGAGGCCACCGGTTCATACTGGCCATCACGGATTACTTCTCCAAATGGGCAGAGACGATCCCTCTGGCTGAGGTAAAAGCGTCTGACATGGTCAGCTTCATCAAGCACCACTTCATTTATCGCTTTGGGATTCCTCGAAGGATAATCTATGACAATGGGCCTCAGTTCATCAGCCAAGCATTTCATCGATTTTGCGATAAAAGTCGAATACATAATATTGCCTCTACGGCATATTATCCAGCTGCTAATGGTTTGGCGGAAGCTTTCAACAAAACCATTATCAAACTCCTGAAGAAGTTCGTCTCTTCAAACAAAAAAGACTGGAACGAAAAGCTGGGCGAATGTCTCTGGGCATACCGCACAACGGTACGGACACCTACAGGTTGTACCCCCTTTTTACTGGTCTACGGGAGCGAGGCAGTTCTTTCCATCGAAATCCAGATCCCGCCGCTCAGGATAGCAGTGACTAGTGAATTGACTCGAGAAAAGAATGACCTGTTAAGGCTCCAAGAGCTTGAAGGATTGGACGAGAAACGCCTACAAGCTTAACAGCGCATCGCGCTCTACCAAGCACACATTTCCAAAACTTTTAATCATAAAGTGAAGGAAAGAGTGTTCAAGGTCGGCGAGCTAGTTCTAGCCGTAAGAAGGCCGATGATTCTTACCCACAGAAGTAAAGGCAAATTCCAGCCCAAGTGGGAAGGCCCTTATATGATCGAGACAACGTTCTCGAACGGCGCCTACAGGATAGCCCAGCCTAATGGAGACCTGTTAATGGCTCCTATCAACGGCAAATTCCTGAAAAGGTACTATGCTTAATTTCCCCTGCTCGGGTGGGACATAGCAAGGATCTCAATTCTGACAAAACTACTTCCAAAACGCAATTGGTAGGGTTACGCTCTATCATGTCCGTATGACCTCTGAATAGATGTGTCCTGCTAAGAAATTTTATCGGGAGTCTATCATGTCCATACTACCTCTGATATCACTCTCACCAAAACCTGTCATTTACATTCCGAAATGATGGGTCCACAAAAGTCAGAAAAGAGTCGCCTTTATTTATTCCCGAGAGGGAGGCAGAATTACATCTGGGCAAGCAAAAAGGGGAAAGGATACATCATGATGGCGGGTGAGTCAGATTGTGAATTAGCCGCTCCAGCGCAGCTATCCTCTCATTCCTAAGAACCAAGGCGTCGGTACGAGCCTGCTCCAGCCGTGTCTCGGGAGTGTCCGTGAGGGTCAGAACAGCCTTTGCCCGAAGACAGCCCGCGCGAGCAGCTTCTGCACGGTCCAACTCCCGTCGCGCTGTGCTCAGTCGGCCAAACGCTACCTCCAGACCCGCCAACGACTGGGAAGCCCACTCCTCTGCTCGAGCGAGTTCTTCCTTCAGCATAGAGACCCTCGCTGCATTCCCTTCATGCTCAGAACGACACTGCGTCTCAACAGCAAGAGCCTCTTCCACGATAACTTTTCTCCTATCCACCTCCAGCTTATGCTTCTGGATAGAGTTGTCTAGGCTTTCTAGCTTCGTAGCAAGCCGCGCAGTCATGCGGTCAAACCGAGCCTGAACATCAGCATCGAGGCCCCGAGTCAGCCGCAAATGTTCGTTAATAGGTTGCTCTAACCCATTAACCACCGCCTCCAGGGCGTCAACTACCCCGGGATCACCGAGCTCCCTGATGACCCCGATCAAAGCGAGAGAAGTCTTCCTCAGGCGCTCAAAATCCAGACTCTTCGCTAACACCATTGATACCATCGTTCTCAAACCGGTGTAGAAAAGGCTAGTATGTTGCTCGGTCAACGCAACTAGATCCGACTGAAAGCCGGAAGCGCCCACAATGTCAGCAAGTCCCTCTCCAGGGATGATTGCAGACGAGGTGGCCACAGCCGTCGCATCGACACATGGCACAATCAAAGAAGGTGCGGTAACGGCGGTCGAAGTCGTCGCCACACTCACAAGAGGCAAGGTCACGACGACGTGTTCATCCTCCTCTCAAGGTGACGAAGCTAATCCGGGCGTACTGGCCCCCGAAGCCACTTCCTCATCAAAGTCAAACGCCTCCTCGTCAGAAGCCCGAGCGGAACCAGAATGCGCTTCAACGCTATACTCCCCGTGGGGGCTATCCCCTGAGAAGAAGACGAGAAAGTTAATATCAGTATGATGACAATCTTTCTCAAGGGAGGCATAAAGACGACATTTACCCGGAGCCAACGGCATATACGATGCATCTGCAGTCGATATAGCTAAACCATGCCTTAATAACGCAATGCGAATCGTCATGCCTGGAGAAGGAGGTGGGCCGACCGACATCGCCGAGAGTTCTGTCAGGCCTCCACCAAGACGTGGTCGAAGTTCATCGGCCGGAATCTCGCCAGACGCGCTCACTGACGCGGCAGGAGTCATGCCCGCTGCTGGCCTCGGGAAAGATTCTCCCATCTACCTCGGCCATACAGGCAATCTCGCTCCGCTACCTGGAGCAGTAGCCGCCACAGCCACCTCTAACGAGGATTCTCCGGCATCGACGACCGAAACTGTAGGAGGTCCCTCTCTAGAAGGCGAGGAACCTCCAGCCAAAGAATCATCCCCGATGTAGGGAGAGGCAGGCTCACTCCCAGGAGCCGCAATACCAGGAATGCGGAGAGGACGAGCAACCGTCTCCTTCCTCCTCTTGCAAAGAGAAACTTCCTTCAGAGCAGAAGCCCGTCGCTTCCTAGAAGGGACTACCAAAGCCCCCGCAGGCAGAGGCACTTCGCACCTCGGCACCGACACCAGAGGCTCGTCCGGAGTACCAGACTCCTCACCTTCGTCCGAAGAAACCGAAGAGACGTCAACTCTTCCCCCAAGCTTGGAAGAAGGAACCCGGAAGCTTCCATGCGTGTCGAAATCACGATGGAAGGTGTTAACCGCCACGTAAAACTGGGCGTAAGAATGGAGAATACGAAGCTCCGTGGAGGTAGTAACGACCGGCACAATAAAGGTTGCCCTCGTACTACCCATGATGAAATATCGCCACCCTCTAGCTCCATCAATGAGTCCGCCCCTGGACCTAAAGCTAGTAACGGCATTGCCCACATGCAACTGATCGTACCCAAACTGCCTGGCGAACCGACTAGGCAAGTAGGGCTCGAAGAAGCAGTGATCTTCGCTCCTGTACAGCAGATGGGAGGGTCTAATACAGACCAACCAGTTAAAAGCTTTCAGGGAAAGGTCGGTCTTTTCTCCACCTGAATCCTCAAGCTGCACCCCTGATTGATTGCGATGCACAGGGGGAGCAGTACAGAGGAGCTTCCAACCGTGGCTGAGGTTCAACACCAGCCGGCAGTCTAAAACTGTGCTCACATTCCAGGAGGAATCCTTGTAATTCAGCAAGAATATACCCTCCGAGCTGCTACCGGACCCAGGAGACATCACCCGAGGATTGTGGAGAATCAACCATCCCATCAAGTATAGGCTTCGTCGACGAGCAACCCGTCAGTTATGGCTCTCAAGCCAGCATGTATACGGCACACCATGGCAGGAAGCAAGCCCAGTCTTGCCCCAAACACCAAGCGTACTGCCGGCCATAGGATGTTTCGGTGAACGCGGTCCGCGGACGCGGTACCTGGCACCACTACTCGGCGCAGCCATATGGAGAGGAAACCAGCCAGCTGGGCTTCCTTAGACAAAGGCCTGCGACAGCAACTCAAGTAACTATAGGCCTTAGTGCCTTCCGGGTACTTTTCTACCCCCTCAACAAGAATCTGATCCGGAGCTTCAGCCTCCTCCATAAGAGTCTCCACAACCTGGGCACTAAGCACGCCCAAACAGTTCACGGGCTCATTCTTGCCACCCGAGGCTTTCTCCGACCTGGCGGCCCTGGCTCGGTAGAAGAAGAGGTAGGACATCCACTTTATGGTATGAGCCAAATCAGAAGGCTCGTTATAAAAGGCGGTGCACGCAAAGTATTGACACATCAGCTCCTGATATACTTCCGCCACCCGAGGGTCCAAATCCCCCAACTCCCGGTTGGTTGGAACATACTCTTCATATGGAGTATCCTCCATCGGCAGTCTCGAGACAACTGCCATCTCGTGGAGCGCCAATCCCAACTCCCCCAGTGGAGTGGCAAAGGTCCCGGTGAGCGGAATGTACCGCTCCATCAGCGCCAGGAACAAATTAGGGTTCGGAGGCAACCCGACGCTCGTCGCACTCACAGCGGCATATAGTCCAATGCCCTCCAACTCTCTCCGGAAGTGCGTCAAGGCCCAGTCAACTAGGCATCTCCATCGGGAGTTCGTTGGGGCGATCCACCCGTTGCACCGAGGATTCTCCTTGGGATATACCCCACCTCGACCCATGAAGTCATTGCAGAAGGTCGGCAATTGGACCGGCTGGATCACCAAGCTATCTTTACTTGGAACCCTGCCTGGGCACAGTCCTCTGAACAACGTCACAACGCCGGAGGGGCGACTGACGAATGACCCCTGGTCAGCTCCTTTCAGATAAAAAATCTTCCCCGGCTTGCCGTGAAGATCAGGAGTCAGCATCCACGACATCTTCCTATGATGCATCGCGTGGAAGAAGGCCGAGATGGGATAATCCATCGGCATCGTTGGCAGGTACAAAACCAAATTCCCGGCAGAAAAAACCCAGGGCTCCCTCTTAGGCTTCGTCTGGGACTGTTTATCAATCATGTCCCCAAAGAGGAAAGCCGGCTTTACGTACTGCTCTCCGTCTACATAAGTCAGAGGCTCCCCGTTGATCATGCTCAGCAGCATTCGCTCGCCCTGAGTCGATATTAAAATCCTCCTTCCTTCAGGGTACTGGGGTCCGGAGATAGGGAATGCCACGTGGGACAGATCCTCCAGGTAGTTCGAGTGCAGCATCCCTGCAGCGGGGCCCATCACCTCGGCCAGTGGAGACTCACCCAAGTCAACTACAAAAGTGCAAGGAAAATAGGTCATCACAAGTCTTGCACGAACATACGGACCGAAAGAAACAACAGTCTATGCTCTATGCAGGATTATGCAAATCTGGCAATTTTACGCCGGAGGTCCCCCCACAAGCGTAAAATTCAAATTTTACGATATACCCCAATTTTTGGTAGCCAGAGCTTTTACGCTCAGAACTACGAAAAAATGGAGTCTTTACGCTGACACATTAGAAATGTGGGCGTAAAAGATAAAAATGCCTCCGTGCATCATCTTCCTCAAGAAGAGGCTATCAGCACAGAAGACGACCTAGCGCGGTCACGTTCAACGTATGCGAAGGATTTTTCGTCATTTTTGTCACCCCGAAGGCTTTACCTCTAAGACCGGGTGCACTGTTCGTCGGCAGGACACTTCGCTCAGAAGAAAGTTCGCCTTGACCGACCAAAGACTCCCTCGCTGGGGCAGAAAAATGAGAAGAGGAACCTATACCCTTTCCCTTGGCGGAGGAGGTCTGTTTCGACGCCATTTTCTGAAGACTCGAGATGCTCGGAGAGAGAACGAAGAAAAACTCGAACAATCGAAAGCTCTCTTTCGCAGAAGACGGATAAAAAGTTTTTCTCTCAAAAAACTTGGGATATATATAGAGTTCGGGCCGACTCCTCGAATCCTCAGACGGGCTCCTCGAGACCCTAACCAAATCTCGCAAAATTAAATGATGGATTATGATTGGATGCTACGTCAGCCCACTAACCTTGAAAGATGGACAGTCAGCAAATTCGAAAAGTTTTTCGTGCAAAGACGGTTCAGCAGGTCCTACGCTGAAGGATCTTTCTACGCTCGACAGCAACAAATCTACGGTTTTACGCTCGCAAGCTATAAGTCTATGGTTTTATGCCCGGATGCCTTTGTGTTCAGTAGCTTTTACGCTCGAGAGGCTACAAATCTACGACTTTATGCTCAGCAGATACCAAATCGATGATCTCACGCTCGGTGGTGCTCAGTTTACGCTCAGAAGTAACAGATCCGCAAGACTTCACGCTCGAAGAAATTTTTTTTTCAGGAGCTACAGATAAACAGTTCTACGCTAAAGGAGCTTCCTATGCTCGACGGCTACGAATCTACAACTTTACGTTCGACAGCTACAAGTCAGATTTTTGGCCCGGATGCCTTTGTGCTTAGTAGCTTTTATGCTCGAGAGGCCACAAACCCATGACTTCACTCACAGGAACTACAAGTCTACGATTTCACGCTCGACGGTGTTTTACGCTCGGAGGCTACAGACTGATGATTTCTCGCTCTACGACTTTCCGTATATTCGAACAGTCCCCAAGACGGTCAATTACAGGAGTTCACACAGAAGATACTCCTCCTTGGCCTCAACATATCCCAAGTATCCGAAATATACAAGAGTTCAAACATTGAGAAATTACTCTTCTCGGGTCAATTGGAGGTTCATCTAGACTCCAGTCTGAATATCTCGTCTATCAAAAGATGGCAACTCAGTTTTGACAGCCATTCCTCGACCCTGTTCAAAGGGATTTTCGAGAAGTCACTCTTGAAGACGAAGACTGAACAAAAATTCTGTCCATCAGAAGTTCAGAGCTCTACGCGGTTCCTTAGTCCTAGCAACATGACAGTTCTAAAATGTTCAAAATGCTCTACAGCGTCCTATGGACTACTCGCTATGCGTAAAGAATAGGACCTAGCACTCTTTCTACAGAGTCGGCGTACAGATTCAGACGTGTTGAAGCTACACATATTCAGACTTTACAGCAACGTATGGCAAGATGATCATATGAAGAAGCAAGACAATTTTATTAAAGATTAAAATCATGATTACATATGAGGGAAATCCAATCTACAAGGGTTTTCTTTTCATTTTCATGACTACATATGAGGAAAAATCCTATCTACAAAGGATTTCCCATCATCGTCTTAAGATCGCCCAGAAGCTGTTCTGACAGGTTCTCGCTGGGCTTCAATTCTTCATCCATCATCTCCGGCAGTCAGCCAGCTCCAGCAAACTGGCTGACATGGCAATGATCACCGGCGAAGAGAATGACAGAGTTGGGGCTTGCATAAAATATGCAGATCCCTCGCTCCGTGCGTGCCGTGACAGATTAAGTTGATATATTCCACCCAACTCAATGCCCGAGGTCAGAGCTAGTCGCTGCTCTCACCACCGGAGGTAATAGGAGAAGGCGCGGCATGCCAGCCGCCGTGGTCTAATACGACCCTTCCTCTCTCCTGGGGCAATGCCATACAAAGTTGCTGATTATCCCGAGCAAGGGAGGCTAAGATATCCTTCCATGATCCATCGTTGCAGTGGACACTTGCTCGAAGATGCCGTCTTTTTCGGCTCCTTATACGCTGGAAGAACATGATCTCCTTCTTCCTCAAGTCAACCCGGCGAACTCCGGTGATCATCTCTGCACGGTGATGAAGATGTGGGGAGAACAGGCTAACTCCCCCAGCCTTTTATAGGCGAAAGGAGATCACAGCGGTCCCCAATAAACCCGCCATAAAGTCTGCCCCGACCGTTTCAACGCTCCATTCAGAAACATTTCGAGTTACGAGGGGCCGTTCATGCTTCATTCAAAGCGTTTCAAATTCCGAGGAATTTAAAAGCTCTGAAGGGGGTCTTGTAGAAGCAAGAAAAATACGCTGGGAAGAGCTACGCAGCCTCTTGATACAGAGCAGCATAAACGGAGGCCTTCAGAGCCATCAAGCGTACAAACAGAGTTTTCTTCGCTAAAAATACAGCGTGAAGAATAAAGCTGGAAGGACCATCCGCGTAAGTGCAGTACGTCCAAGCCGCTCCAGCGTAAACAGAGTTCTTCATCGCCTCCATGGCGTAAAACTCATCCGCTCTCAAAGCAGCGTTATAGCGTACGTGGAATGCTTCATCTTTCCCAAAATGAACCTATCAAGTCACGCAGTGAATCTGACCTCTGACTCCTGACAAAAGGTGATGCACGGCTACCCAGACGACGGCTGGAAACGATGGCAGACCTCTCGGGACGCGTCCCACAGTATGATGGCGGATCTCACCATTTAATGCAGAGGATTTGGTAAAACATCACCAAATCGTCGTTTACTGGAGTCCCCTCAGCATAAACCGCTCTTTTGCATATAAGGGAATACGCCGCCCTATTTTACACAGGCAAACATGAGCTATTTTATGCTCCGCAGCAGACAAATCGCTTGCCACGTTAAAAGCTGCACTTCGTACGAGATTCGAGGCACGTCTCCACGTCTAATTGCACAGAGTGGTGACAGTTTCTCTCAAGACACGTCTCTGCGACGGGTGCACAGAAGTCCTGCAGACCTTCGAAACACGTCTCCATATTTAATGCATAAGATGATGGCAAATCTCTGCAAGAGATTTGGTTATATCTTCAAAAGCCGTAATTCCGGCTAAGGCGTCCACAACAGCACGGTATGCAGCGGCTTCTACGCCCATTCAGGATCTGTGCTCAAGCGGCTTCTACGCCCATTCTGGCACGATATGCAGCAGCTTCTACGCCCATTCAGGATCTGTGCTTACTCGACTTCCACGCCTACTCAGTCTCTACGACCACTCAGTCTCTACGACTGTTCGGCTTCTATGCCTGCTCGGTTTCCATGCCTACTCGGCTTCTATGCTAGTTCGGCTTTTATGCCTACTTGGCTTCTATGCCATGGTGACGGACATTTGGCTTCTACGCTAACCTCTTCTACACAATGGATACCTACCCACGTGGCTTTTACGCCGTGATCTTAGTAGCAACCGTACGTGTTGTGTCCCTTTAGTTGGACCCACGTCACCCGCTCAGTCAAAAGATCATCTATACGTAGGCATTGGTTACTTTAACCGTTGTGTAAAAGGGTACTGTACTTTCCACTCCTCGGTTGCTACACCAACGGAGTGGTCACTGTCACCAAAGACTCTATAAATAGAAGCCCCTGTCAATGGGGAACAAGGTCGGAAAATTTGGTCAAGAATACCAATATCAGATCCAAGGTCGATAATTGGAGAAGATCGAACAAGGAGGAGTAGAGAGAGAGAGAGAGAGCCCGGAGCTCAGGCAAAGAGCGGGGATCGACGACTTCGGCATCGTGTATCCACCCTCTCCTACAACCTTCGAAGCTACTACCTGTCTTCTACGGCACTTCTTCAACATCGCGTGGTCCAAGGGCTAAAGTGATCGACCGCAGATCAGACACCTATAGCAATTTATACCCAGATTAAATAAATTGTACTCCCACATCCTCGTATAGGATTACATTGTACAAGTTTGTTTATAAACCAAAGGGCGCGGGTTTCGCACAAACCCCGTCATTGAAATACACTTTCATTCTTTCATTTAATACCACAAACAGTGACCACGTGCTCGTGCCCGAATATCCTGGTGTAGGTTATAAAATATTTTTAGTGGTGGCCCATGCATGTGTAGATTCATGAGTAGTACGATTTTGTAGTTTTGCTCGTCTAGAGTACTACTACGAGCCTGCTTTAGGAAATAAGATTTATGCTGAGAGTTTACTCAATCACAACTAGGAAATAATTCCAATATTTGTTTTGCAAATCCTTATCTATTGAATATTTGCTTTACTTTGAATAAAATTATGTCCTTCTTTGATGATATCGTATCATATTCAATATTTATTCCTTATGTCAATCTATCTTCAGGATGCCATCGAAGACGCATTCCCAGCGCTTAGGTGTCGTGATACAACGCTCAGTCACATCATCACCCATAAGGGCAGCACCTTCAGACGATAGTCCAGCACCTATATTCCGTAGGTCAGCTTCACCGGTCCAGGTGGGTGTATCAGCAGCAGCTTTCGGAGGTGCTCCACCTCCAGTACCGAGGACAGGGCAGACAGTTTTCGGGAATCTTCTACCCCCACCACCAGTAGTCGATCAGATGTCGATGTTCGTGCTCTTCCAACAGATGATGGAGGCTCAGCAGCGTCAGTTAGAGGTCCTATGACAGAGCATTGAGAATGCTCACCTGATCGTACTTGCACCAGTTGAGAGAGCTACTACAGTCCAGCCACAAATGGTACCATCTGAGTTTATTCCTCAGCAGCCGAGGCTGGGTACCATCATAGACTTCAAGAGGATGGGTCCGAAGGACTTCAGAGGCACAGAGGGGATCCTTTATGTGGATGATTGGATCGAGGACATTGAGCGGAACCTGCGGCTGGCGCAGATTCCAGAGATGCTACAGATAGAGGCAGCGGGTATATGATGTTCGATATTGCTTTGACATGGTTCCAGACAGACCCTGGAATTGCAGTACCAGGACTCACTTGGGAAGCCTTTAAAGAGCTTTTCAATAAGAAGTTATTCCCAAACGTGACTCTTACATCTTTAGAGTGCCAGTTCCAGTACCTCATCCAGGAAGGTATGTCAATGGACGAGTATACGGCAGAGTATTGCCGACTAGGTTACTTCGTGGAGGTGAAGGACCCTAGAGGCAGAGCCAGGAAATTCAGGAAGGGCCAGAACCGGGAGGTCAAATCCCACCGCCACCTTCAAGGAGATTCTCAGACAGGCGCAGCGAGCAGTGGATGACTTAGAGCTTGGCTCTAAGAGACCGAGGGACACAGGAGGATCCAGCACCAACACGGTTCGGCGAAGAGGCCTCATTTCCAGCAGCAGTACCAGAGGCATTACCAGCACCAGAGGCAGCTGTATTACAGACCGGCTAGAGCGTCGACATAGAAGATATATCAGATCCAGAGGGCAGTTGTTCCTTGCACTTTCTATAAGAAGCAAGGACACGGATGGGATGCATGCAGGATGAGGCTAGGCAAATGCTTATTCTGCGAATTGGAAGATTATCAGTTGAGGGCTTCTCCTAAAGTCCCAACTCGTCCAGTTCAAGGCGAAGGTCAGGCACAGAGAGCACCCGCTAGACCACCAGCAGGACAACAGAGAGGACCTCTACCACCGTAGCAGCAGCAATTTGCTCAGCACCAGTAGCAGAGAGGTGCGTAATGACAGGGGCGAGCTTTTTTCTTGACTATCAAGGAGGAGAAGATGGTTGGCGATGTCATCTCAGGTTCAGTTTATCTCGATTCATTTCCAGCTCATATTTTGTTCGATTATGGTGCTTCTCATAGCTTTGTATCTGTATCTTTTGCTTTGAGTCATTATTTCAGATAAAAATATAAACGAAAGTAAAAGTATACGTGAAACGACAAGGTTCTTTATTTTTAAAAGAAAACCCCGCCCTTCTTCGTCGGTGTTTACAAACAAGATTGTACAATTTTGATCCTACACGAGGAACGTCTAAGTACAATTTATTTAATATAGGTAAATATTGCTCTGGGTGTCTGATCTGCCACGATGTTGAAGAAGTGTCGTGGAAGACAGAAAGCAGCTTCGAGGGTTGCTAAAGAGGGTAGATGTCTGATGCCAAAGTCGTCGATCCCTTCTCTTTGCCTGAGCTCTGAATTCTTCTCTCTCTCTCTCTCTCTCTCTCTCTCTCTTCTTTTTGACCTCTAATTCTCCTTTCTGACCTCTAATTGTCGACCTATTCCTCTGTTGTTAGAGGTCTCTATTTATAGAGTTTTTAGTGATAGTGACCACACAGTCGGCGTAGAAACCGAGTAGTGGAAAGTATAATACCCTTTTACACGACGGTTTAAAATAACCAATGCCTGCGTATAGATGATCTTCTGAGTGAGCATGTGACGCGTGTCCAACTAAGGGACAAACGCGTATAGCTGCTGCGAAGATCACGGCATAGAAGCCACGTAGTTAGTTATCCCTTGTGTAGAAGAGGATGGCGTAGAAGCCAATAACTGTCACCATGGCATAGAAGCCAAGTAGGCATAGAAGCCGAGTAGGCGTAGAAGCCAAGTAGGCATGGAACCCGAGTAGGCATAGAAGCCGAGTGGTCATAGAGGCCGGGTGGGCGTAGAAGCCGGGCGGGCGTAGAAGCCGAGTGGTCATAGAGGCCGAGTGGGCGTAGAAGCCGAGTGGGCATAGAAGCCGAGCGGGCGTAAAGCCGAGCAGGTGTAGAAGCCGAGTGGGCATAGAAGTCGAGCAGGCATAGAAGCCGAGATGATGTGGACGTTTTAGCCGAAATTACGGCTCTTGGAGATATAATCAAATCTCTTACATTAAATGCAGAGGCTTGTCATTAAGATTTGTCATCATTCTGTGCATTAAATATAGATACGCGCCTCGAATTTTGTATGAAGAGTAACTGCTAATGTGGCGGTCTGTCTGCCTTCTGCGGAGCGTAAGAAGCTCATGTCTGCCAGTGTAAAACTGGGCAGCGTATCCCTTGTATGCGTAAGAGCAATTGGTGCAAAGGGAATATCACTAGACGACGGTTCGGTGATATTTAATTAAATCTCCTGCGTTAAATGTAGAGATCCGCCATTATCCTGCGCATTAAATGCAGAGGCGTATTTTGATATTTTGCCACCCTTCTGCGCATAAAATGCAGAGACGTACCTCGGGCATCTGTCAGTATTCGGCGCATTAAAAGCAGAGACGTGCCTTGAGAACCTGTCACCGCTCTGCGCATTAAATGTAGAGACGCGCCTCGAGCCCTGTACGAAGAGCAGCTTTTGACGTGGCAGGTTGTTTATCTTCTGCGGAGCATAAACAGCTCATATCTGCCTGTGTAAAACTGGGCGGCGTATTCCTTTGTATGCGTAAAAGCGGTCTATGCCAAGGAAATGGCAGTAAATGACAGCCTGGGTTGCAGTACCGCGCCATCATTATAGCCGTCGCTTGGGTTGTCGTGCAGTACTCTTTGTCAGGAGCCCAGACGTCAGGTTCATTGCATGATCTGACAAGTTTATTTCAAAGAATATGAAGCATTTCTCGTATACTTCAATGTTGTAATGAAAGCGGATGAGTTTTACGCCATAAAGGCGATGTAGCACCCTTTTTACGCTGAAGCATCCTGGACCTATTGCATTACGCGGATGGTCCTTGAGCCTATATTTTACGCTCTGCCCAGCGAAAAAGCTCTGTTGCACGTCTGATGGCTCTGAGGTCCGCTGTTTATGCTGCCCTGTATCAACATGCTGCGTAGAGCTATCCGGCATATTTTTTATGCTTCTACAAGACCCCCTTCAAAGCTTTTAAATTCCTTGTAATTTGAAATGCTTTGAATATAGGATGAACCGTTCCTCGGTATTTGAAACGCTCGGAATGGAGCCTGAAATGGTCAAGTCTGACACGTTCTTTCAAGGCCGACTTTATGGCAGAGTTATTGGGGATCGGTGTGATCTCTTTCGCCTATAAAAAGGCTGAGGAGTTAACCTGTTCTTCCTACATTTCCTTCACCACACAGAGATGATGGCCGGAGTTCGTCGGGTCGACTTGAGAAAGAAGGAGACTATGTTCTTCCAGCATGTAAGGAGCCAAAAAAGACGACGTCTTCGAGCAAATGTCCTCTGCAACGATGGATCATGGAAGGATATCATAGCATCCCTTGCTCGGGATAATCAACAACTTTGTATGGTGGTTCTTCGAGAGAGAGGAAGGGTTGCAAGCGGTACCTTCTCCTGTTACCTGCGGACGAGAGCGGGCAAACTGGCGGTTGTCCGAGATTGAGTTGGGTGAAATATCTCAACTCAATCTGTCACGGCGCTAGGTGTAGGAAAGCATATTTACCCTGCTTCCTTATATTAGAGGATGGGTCTAGGCCCATTTTTGTATCCTCTTGTCGTTGATCATATGTCAGTCGGTTTGCGGTCACCGACTGGCTGTTGGAGAAGATAGATGAAGAATTTCGCCCATACAAGAACCTAGCAGAACAGATTCTGGGCACGATCTTCAGCCGACGATGAGGAAGTCCTTTGTAGACGGGATTTCCCTCATATGTAATCATGAAAATGAAGAAAAACTCATGTAGACTGGATTTCCCTCATATGTAATCATGCTTTTAATTTTAATAAAATCGTCTTTCTTCTGTGTATATGATCATCTTGCCATATGTTGCTGTGAAGTCTGAATATGTGTAGCTTAGACACGTCTGATACTTTATACCGACTCTATTTTAGAAAGAGTGCTAGGTCTTGTCATGTCTTTTATACATAACTAAGGATGCGTAGAAAGTCGCTTTAGCAGTCGACTGTTCGAACTGTCCTGCTGTTAGGAATAAGGAACCGCGTACAATTCTGAACTATTTTTACTTCTGATAAACAGAGTTTTTATTCAGACCGTTATTTTCAAGAATGGTCTCTCAAAAATCCCTTGAAACAGGGCGTGAACTGGCTGTCAAAACTGAGTCGCCATCTTTGAACTGTTAGACGAAATATTCAGACTAGATTCTGGATGAACTTTGAATTGACCCATAAAAAAGAGTAGCTTTCAATGTTTGAACTCTGTATGCCTTGGGTACTTGGTATATTTTGAGGTCAAGGAGGAGTATCTTCTGTGTGAACTCCTGCAATTGACCACTTTGAGAATTGTTCAGATGTACTGTACTATCTTGCGTATTTTTCAGATATGCGGAAAGTCATGGAGCGTAAAATCATAAGTTTGTTGCCTCTAAGTGTAAAAAGCCAACGAGCGTGAGATCATAGATTCGTAGCTGCTGAGCGTGAAGACATAGGTTCGTAGCCTCTCGAGCGTAAAAGCTATCGAGCATAAAAGCATCCGGGCGTAAAACCATAGACTAGTAGCCTGTGAGCATAAAATCGTAGATTCGTAGCTGTTGAGTGTAGAATGCTCCTTAGCAAAAAACTGTAGATTCGTAGCTTCTGAAAAGAAAATCTTTCGAGCATGAAGTCGTGGATCTGTTGCCTCTGAGCGTAAAAAGCTAACGAGAGTGAGATCGTAGATTCGTAGCTGCTGAACGTGAAGTCGTAGGTTCGTAGCCTCTCGAGCGTAAAAGCTACCGAGCATAAAAGCATCCGGGCGTAAAACCATTGACTAGTAGCCTGTGAGCGTAAAATCGTAGATCCGTAGCTGTTGAGCGTAGAAAGCTCCTTAGCGTAAAAACTGTGAATCTTCTTCGCACGAAAACTTTTCCAATTCGCTGACTGTCCACCTTCTCTGAGTAAATAGGCTGACGTAGTCCCCAATCATAACCAAATATTAAATGTGATATTTGGTTCGGGATTCGAGGAGTCCATCCGAACTTTATATATATTCCAAGTTTCTGAGAGAAAAACTTTTCATCCGTCTTCTGCGAAAGAAAGCTTTTGTCTGTTCGAGTTTTTCGTTTCTTCTCCGAGTCTTCAAAGTCTCCAGTAATGGCCTCGAAACAAGTCTCCTCCTCTAAGGGAAAGCCCAAGAAAGAACTTTGGGTTTTCCCTACCGGGAGCTTTGTTTTGTATCTGCTCAAGATGCCGAGAGACTATCCCCTCTCGACATTCTTCCATGCTACACATTCCAGGAGGATGTCGTGGACGCTGACTCCTTATCTTCACGGTAGGCCGGGGAAGATATTTCATCTGAAAGGAGCGAACTAGGGGTCATTTGTCAGCCGCCCTACTGGTAATGTGACGATGTTCAGGGGACTGTACCCTGGCAGTGTCCCGAGTGAAGACAGTTTTTTGATCCAGCCGATCCAACTACCGACTTTCTGTAATGACTTCATGGGGCACGGGGGAGTATACGCTAAGGTGAACCCTCGGACAGGCGGGTGGATCACCCCCACAAATCTTCGATGGGCTCGCCTGGCTGATTGGGCCCTGAAGCATTTTCAGATCGAAATGGAGAGCATTGGTCTGTTTGTAGCTGTGAGTGCCAACAGTGTTGGGTTGCCTCTCAACCCCAACCTGTTTCTGGCACTGATGGAGCGATATATCTCGCTCACCGGGACTTTTGCCACTCCACTGGGGGAGTTGGGATTGGCCCTCCACGAGATGGCAGAGATCTCGAGACTGCCGATGGGGGATACTCCATATGAAGAGTATGTTCCCACGAACCGGGAGCTGGGGGATTCGGACCCTCGGGTAGTGGAAGTGTATCAGGAGCTGATGTGCCACTATCTCGCCTGTACCGCTTTTTATGATGAGCCTTCAGATTTGGCTCATATCAGTAAATGGACGTCCTACCTCTTCTTTCACCGGTCCAGGACCGCTAAGCCGGAGAAAGTATTGGAAGGCAAGGTTCTGCCTTTGAATCCTCTAAGCGTGCTTAATGCTCAGGTAGTCGATGATCTCATAGAAGATGCTGGGGTTCCGGACTTGATCCTCGACGAAGGGATAGGGAAGTATCCCGTAGGCACCAAGGCCTAGAGTTATTTGAGGCGCTGCCGCAGGCCTCTGTCCAGGGAAGCTCAACTGGCTTGCTTCCTCTCCATATGGCTGCGTCGACTGGTGGTATCTGGCATCGCATCTGCGGACCACAATCACCGCAATACGTTATGGCCTGCAGTGCGTCTGGTGTTTGGGGCAAGACTGGGCTTGCTCCCTGCCATGGTGTGCCGTATTCAAGCTGGCTTGAGGGCCATGACTGACGGCCTGCTCGCCGATGAAACTCGGCGCGATAGCTTTCCCATGGTAGAATTACCATACCTGTATCTGATGGGATGGTTAATTCTTCATAACCTCAGGATTATGTCTCCCGGCTCTGGCAGTAGTTCGGGGGCTAGTTTCTTGTTGAACTACCAAAAATCCTCCTGGAACGTGACCACAGTTATAGACTGTCGGCTGGCGCTGAATCTTAGTCACAGCTGGAAGCTCTTCTGCACTGTTCTCCCTGTACATCTATGTCACAACCCGTATCCGGTATAGGGGCACGAGTGCATGGGTACGTCCAGCCTACGTCGCAGCATCGGCGGTAGAACGTTGTCTAGGCCATAATGCTATCTAATCATTCTCACACGAGCATCCAACTTCATAAGGAGTCACAGATAGCACCATATCATATGAACAACACTCAATCACATAGCTAAAGCACGATAAGATATCAAAGAAATAAATAAACCAAATTGCAACACAAGTCTAAATAGAATAATCTAACTCAACAATAATATCCAAGTCTCAACAAAGTATGCCGGAGACAAATCCGATACCATAAATTGCTAATAAAAACTAACTAAAAAACTATTGATCCCGGCTAGACCTCCCGGAATCACACCTGGCTACAAGGTCCAAGTCAGCAGATACTCTCCCTGTGGTCCATAAAATGTCGGACACCCATCCTCTAAGGCATAGTCTGGAAAAATATTTCCAGTCAGGATGGAGCAAAGTACATCTCTAACAGCAGTTCTACATTAATGATATAAACTATGTAGCAGTAAATAGATGGAAATATACAATATGCATATATATGTACAAGAGATACACAATAAAGGAAATACTGTAAATAAATACGGCAATGAACAATATGTCAATGAAGAAGAATACTATGACTAAGCGTGTGAGTACTAGATTTAACATATGATCGGCTTGGGAACTTGTACACGAGTACAGGCCTGGCTAGTCATATGTGCGGTGTATGACCAACACTAACATGAGAACAAGACTTGTACATGAAGGGTATAATCGCATATCTACACTAAAATACTCCCCACCCCTGACTGGTATAGTAGATCCAACCATGGTACGCTATGGCACAGGATTCTCTAAGAAGGTAGCAAGTCTCCTCGAGAATCAGTGTCTATACATGCAAAAGATAACCAATGAAACAAGACTTGTACACGATACACCATATACAAGGAATAACATCTCATGACGAGATCCGGATATACCAATCCGTGTAACCATCGTGTCAAGAAATATGGATATTTATACTAAATACAATGAACATAAAGAATATCATAAATAAGAAACTATCAGAGAATGTACTTACCTGTGGTCCTTTGCTGGTATGAATCAGAGTCCAAGTCATAGTCCAAATAGCCTATGTATTACAATTTTACCATGTCAAAATATAATTTATTTTAATTTATTTAATTCTGGAATAATTACTCTAAAATCTTATTTTAATCTTATTATTCTGATTTTTATGTCAAAACCTAATTTTTCCCAAATGAAACTAAATTTATATTGACTCGGGACTAAATTTATAAATAAGAAACTAAATTTTTATGTCAAAACCTATTCTAATTTTTATGTCAAAACCTAATTTATTTAATTTATGTCAAAACCTAATCGAGGCGATCTGTTGACCGAAATGTCAACCGACACAAACTCGACTTTCATGCATGATTCCATGTAGATTTCATCATCAAAAATATGTTGGAATTTATGGCTCGTCCAAATTCAAATTCGTTTGGGAATTATGGCACATACAAATTTCGTATCGTGCACCGATGGTTAAATTCTAACCTAAAAGTTCTACAGAATTAACAGTATGTAAATACTTCGAATTAAATTCTGGGAAAAATATATGTCAATGATCTCGACATTAGCTTTCTGATACTTTAAACGGTTCGTGATTCTGATTCCTGGTTCTCCCAAAATCGTGAAAACATTAAAACGCATCTATTTACGGACATACTGTGCTCTACGAATTTTCCAGAATTTAATACTAATAATTTGGTATAACAATTTATATAATCAGAAACCTAACCTCAATATCTTTCTAATGCAAGAAACTAGGACTCGTTTGGAGTCCAGAGCTATGCGCAATGGCTTGTGGAAGATGAAGGAACCCTAGATGGCAATTCTCCAAAATCTCTCTCTCTAAAATAATGGGATAATTAGGGTTATAATAATATATATATGTAGGGATATACCTACGGCTGAATGGATACTTATAGGCTGACACGTGTTAAAATCTGATTGGATAGTTTTTATTATATTATTTGTTTTTGATTTCCTTTATCAAAACATTATTTAAGTCATTTTAAATCTAAATAACTCAAAATAAATATTAAAAATAATAATAAAAATCTGGAAAAATTATAGAAAATATATTTTGAATTTAAAAACTCTAAAAAAATATTTGAGATAATTTTATATTCATAGTTTTCCTACTATAATTAGGAGAAGCTCTAAACATTAGTTTTACCCATATAACTAAAAATAAATACAAAAATTCTGAAATAATTCCAAAAAATATATAATAATATTATAAACCCTAGAAAATAACGTGGGTCCATTCTATATTCCTGGGATTGCACAATAAATTCTACAATTCCTAAAAATTATTTATTAGTCTAAATAACTCCCAATAAATACTAAAAATACTCAGAAAATTCCCAGAAAATATATTTTACTATTTAGAACCTAAAATAAAAGTTTGGGATATTTTTAGTTAAGTTTGGACATAAAATAAATTCTTAAAAGTTCTAGAAAATTAGTGTTACTAGTTTTTAATTAACTAAAAATTATAGAAAAATCCTAATAGTCCCAAATTAACCTAATAACAACATTTAAGCATAAATTTCAGGATACGGAGGTTATAATCTCAATCAGCAGGGGCTCAGACTTCAGGACGTAGGCGACGGGAAGACCGTTCTTTCTCCCGAGTCTTTTAATTGGTTGGTCTGCATTAGACCTTCCCACCTCTGTACAAGAGTAAAGACCATTGCTTCTTTGAGCCCTACCTGCCTAGTAGGTTTGCCAGGCAATTCGGGTACGACCAGTTGCACGTGGGCAATGCCGTCACCACCTTCAGGTCCAGGGGTGGACTCATTGATGGAGCCAGAGGATGGCGATATGTCATCATGGGTTGCACTGAGGCAACTTTTACCGTGCCCGTCCTTTCACTCTCCACGGAGCTGCACATTCTCTATTCGTATGCCCAGTTCTATGTGGCAACCAATACCTTCCATCGCGATTTTGATTTGCATGAAAGTTTTAGGGTGCCTTCTTCCAAGTCTGGGGGAAGAGTCGAAGTCCCCTCGGTTTCTTCTGACGAGGGTGAGGAGTCTGTCACTCCAGATGAGCCTCTGTTGGCGGTATCGAGGGGTGAAGTATCTCTGCCTGCAGGGCCATTGGTAATCTTTGTGAAGCGAAGGGCTCCTACTCCGAAGGAGACTTCCCCTCGCAAGAGGAAGAAGAAGACGGTTAATCGTCCTCTCCGAATTCCTGGTGTTGAGGCTCCTAGAAGTGAGCTTGCATCTCCCCATGTTGGGGATAATTCTTTGATTGGAGGTTCCTCGCCTTTTAGAGAGGGACCCTCGACAGTCCCGGCTGGTGGTGCCGGAGAATTCTTGCTGGAGGCTGCTGTAGCTGCTACCGCTTCAGGTAGTGGAACGAGATCGCCTTCGGGGCCGAGCCGAATGAGGATATCTTTATTCGGATCAGCATCGGGAGAGACCCCCGCCGTGTCTGTTAGTGCACCCAGCGAGATTCTAGCCGATGAACCTCAGTTTGAATTTGACGAGGACCTGGCAGAGCATTCGCCAGTGTTCGTTAGAGCACCCCCTTCTCCAGGTATGACAGCTTGCCTAGCATCACTAAGAAATGATTTAGTTGTACTGGCCGCGGACGCGACATATACACCATTGGCCATGGGTAAATGTCGTCTCTTATGCCTCTTCTTTTAGGAAAATTAATATTATGCTGATATTAACTTCCTTTTGTCTTCTTTTCAGGGGAAGACATCTTCGGGAAGGGCAGTGTAGATGCGCCCTTTGGCTCTGTGTCAGGTCCTGGCGGCGACACGGAGGTGCCTGATTTTGAAGAGGAGATATCTTCGGGTGCCGTCTCGCCTGGCGAAGAGATTCTGACATCTCAAGAGGAGGATGAGCCTGTCATTGCGATAATGCCTCCTTTGAGTACGCCGTTCCCTTCGTCCGGTGTTGGCGCTTCTTCTTTTGTCGCACCTCCTGTTGAGGCGACGGCCGTGGCAACATCGTCTGCGGTTGTTCTTGGAGGGGGACTCGCCACTATCGCGGCCACTCCCAGCGTCCATTCGGATCTAGCTGCGCTGACCGCACAGTACATTGGTATCTTCTATGCCACCTTGAAAATGTTAATATCAATGGTTTTGGAGAAGAATTTGGGCTTTGCGTCGCTGAGGAGGGCCTCCCGGGCTTCCATAGTGCCGATCCGAGAATTCAATGACACTGGGGTAGCTGACACGCTGGAGGAGATAGTTAATGGTTTGGAGCAACCCATTAACGAATACTTGCAGCTAGCTCGAGGCAACATTGACGGTCTCGTTCAGGCTAGGTACGACTCCCTGACTGTGCAGCTTGCTGAACAGATGGCATCCCTGAAAATGTCCATCGAGGCTCAGCAGCGGGAGATGGACAAAGAACGTGTCCAATTGGGGTATGTCGTCCCCGAGTTGACCCGGTACGAAGCCAAATATGAGGAAGCGGCAGTGCAGGCCCGTATTTTGAAGGATGAGCTCGATCGAGTGGAGGCGAAGGTTCTCTCTTTGTCGGCGGCTCGAGATGTGCTGAAGGAGCAACGGGCGACTTTTCAGCAGAATCTAATGCATGTGGGTGTTATCCATGCCGATTTTGCGCGGGCTCTGTCCGAGCTAGCTGTTTTGGACAACGATACAGCAAGGTTGGAGAGGGCTCCCCCCAAATGATGTACTTTTTTGCTTTTTAATGTACTTTTGCTCCTTTTTGGGAATAATAAAGAAGCTTTCATCTGACTTTGTGGACCCATCATTTTGGAATATAAATGACAGGTTTTGGTGAAAGTGATATCAGAGGTAATATGGACGTGATATACTCTCGGTAAGTTTTAGCAGGACGCATCTATTCAGAGGTAATATGAACATGATAGAATACGATCCAACTAGTTTCATTTTGGAAGTAGTTTTGTCAGAATGAGGTCTCCGCCATATTCCACTTGAGCAAAGTAGGTTAAGCATAGTACCTTTTCAGGAATTTGCCATTGATAGGAGCTATTAGCAGGTCTTCATTAGGCTTGGCCAACCTGTAAGCGCCGTTTGAGAATGTCGTCTCGATCACATAAGGGCCTTCCCATTTGGGCTGGAATTTGCCCTTACTCCTGTGAGTAAGAATCATCGGCCTTCTCACAGCTAAGACTAGCTCGCCGACTTTGAACACTCTTTTCTTTACTTTTTGATTAAAAGCTCTGGAAATGCGTGCTTGGTAGAACGCGATGCGCTGTTGAGCTTGGAGGTATTTCTCGTCTAATCCTTCTAGCTCTTGAAGCCTTAAAAGGTCATTCTTTTCTTGAGTCAGCTCGTTAGCCACGGCTATCCTGAGTGACGGAATCTGGATCTCGATGGGAAGAACTACTTCGCTCCCGTAAACCCGTGAGAATGGGGTACAACCTGTCAGTGCTCGTACCATTGTGCGATATGCCCAGAGACATTCTCCTAGTTTTTCATTCCAATCCCTCTTGTTCGAAGAGACGAACTTTTTCAAGAGCTTGATAATGGTTTTGTTGGAAGCTTCTGCCAAACCATTAGCAGCAGGATTATATACCGTAGAGGCCATATTTTGTATCCGATTTTTATCACAAAATCGATGAAATGCTTGGCTGATGAATTGAGTCCCATTGTCATGAATTATTCTCCAGGGTATCCCGAACCGATAAATGACGTGATGCTTGATGAAGTTGATCATATTAGATGCCTTCACTTCAGCAAGAGGGATCGCCTCTGTCCATTTGGAGAAATAATCCGTGATGGCCAGTATGAACCGGTGACCTCTGGAAGAAGACGGGTGAATAGGACCAATGATATCCATACCCCATGCTTCGAAAGGCCAGGACGCAACCGTAGGATGTAGATGTTCAGGAGGTTGATGGATAAAGTCTGCATGGACCTGACAGGCTCTACACTGTCTTGCGTACTTTATTGCATCTGTGATCATAGTAGGCCAGTAATAGCCCATTCTCCTGATGCGATCCTGTAGCTTAGGTCCGGGTTGATGTGCTCCGCATACACCGTCGTGAGCTTCACGGATGATCCGTTGTGCCTCATCATCTGAGAGACATCTCAATAGCAGTCAGTCGTAGGTCCGGCGATATAGACACTGTGAGGATGCCTCGAAATAGAAGCGTAATGATCGTATTTTGATGGATACTGCTTCTTTAGGGTCCTCTGGCAAGATTCCGTATGCAACGAAATCTATAAAGGGACTTCTCCAGTCTCTCCTGGGAGGATCTGTGTTCACAGCGTAGTTGCATTCTATGCGAAAGTTGTTTTTCACACATAATAAATCTCTTCTAAGAAGGATTACTGAATTCTGCCTTCTTATAGGAATAGCTAAATCTGCAGCTAGACTGGCTAGGGCATCAGCTTCCATATTCTATGATCGGGGCACATATTCCAGGAAGAATCCTTTGAATGTCACGTCTATCTCGACCGTTGCTCGGTGATAAAGGATGAGGTCTGGATTCTGGACTTCATATATTCCTCTGACTTGATTAACGATCAGCAGAGAGTCACCGAAATCTTCCAGAGATTCGACGCCTAATTCTTTAGCAACTTGGAGCCCGATTAGTAGAGCGTTGTACTCTGCCACATTGTTAGAGCAGGGCTCGCTAAGAGAATATGCTCGGTAGATGACGAGCTTATCAGGAGTAACCAGGACAATCCCTACTCCCGACACCATGTTTCCCTTGGGACCAGTTCTAGAGGCACCATCGAAGAATAGTTGCCATGCATCACCTTCCATTGCGGAATTACATTCTACAACTTCGTCGGGAATGTCCTCGTACAGTTTGGAGGCCTCCGGGATAGGATAAGCAACTAGGAAATCAGCCAATGCTTGGCCTTTGACGGACTTCTGAGGGACGTACACCATATCATATGGTGTTAATAACATCGCCCAAGTCGCAAGTCGGGAATTAAGAACACTTGGCTTGTTCATTAGTACCCGCAGAGGATTGACCTTGGAGATGATGTGAATAGTTTGGCCTGTGACATAGTGCCGCATTTTCTAGATAGCGAATATCAGAGCCAAGCATTCTTTCTCCACTGGGTTATACCGGTGTTCAGCTTCGAACATCATCCTGCTGAGGTAGTAGATAGCCTGCTCATGGCCCATATCGTTCTTCTGCGCGAGAAGAGCTTCCAGAGAATAATCCATTGCTCGAACATATAGCACGAATGGTCTTCCTATGACTGGAGGCACCAGAACTGGCGGGCTAGTGAGGTAGCGTTTGATGTCACTTAACGCTTGCTGACAGGCTTTGTCCCATACGAAGGATACACCTTTCTTCATGAGATGAGAAAAGGGCTGACATCTCCCAGAGAGGTTGGATATGAATCTCCGGATATAAGCCAGACGGCCTTGAAATCCCCTGAGTTCTCTCAGATTATGGAGCGGTCGCATTTCTAAGATGGCGTTGACTTTATCAGGGTCCACTTGAATGCCTTTGGCGGTAATGACAAATCCCAGGAATTTGCCACTAGATACCCCTAGGAAGGACTTTATAGGATTCATTTTGAGTTGATGTTGGCGCATCAATTCAAATACTGTCTTCAAGTCTTGGATGTGATTGTCCTTAAGGCAAATTTTGATAGCTACATCGTCCACGTAATACTCTACTGTCTTGCGTAAATGCTCATAGAATATGTTACTCATAGCCCGTTGGTACATAGCCCCGGCGTTCTTCAATCCGAAGGGCATGACCGTATAGCAATATACCCCCAATGGTGTTCGGAAGGCAGTGTGCTTCTTGTCCTCAGGATGCATCTTGATTTGGTTGTATCCTGAGAATCCGTCCATGAAAGACATACGTTCGAAACTGCACGTATTGTCAATCATGACGTCTGTGATTGGAAGAGGAAACTCATCCTTGGGGCAGGCTGCATTCAGATCTCGGTAATCGATGCAGACACGTATTTTCCTATTTTTCCTATTTTTCCTCATGACCGGGACAATATTGGCAACCCAGTCGGGATGCTGTTCTTCTTGGATGAAGCCGCAGTCTATCAACTTCTTGACTTCAGCTTCGATGGTGTCCATCATACCCGGACGGAACCGGCGTTGGTGCTGCTTCACAGGCTTTGAATCAGGCAATATATTGAGCTTATGAGTAGCCACCTTTGGATCAAGGCCTGGCATGTCCTCATAATTCTACGCAAAGACGTCGATATATTCTTTTATCAGCTGGATAACTTCTTCCTTTTCTGCTTCGAAAAGATTGTCACTGATAAATATTTGCTTTGGCGAGAGTTCATCTCCAACGTCAATCTGGATAACTTTATCTTCAGTGGGAGGTTCTCTCTGCTCGAAGCAGAACTCCCATTGTGTATCCATTTGCTGAGCCCAAGCGTCATTCTCAAACAGTTCAGATTCTTGTTCGTCTGCTTCAAAGGAATCTATCACTACCATATTTACTGATAATATTTGTTCGAGAGCATGAGATGAGTCGGAGGGCGCTGAGCCATTTTGAGAAGAGGAAAAGATATCCTCGTTTGTCTCAGAAGTTGCAAGGGAGGTAGTATACCCTAACCCGAAACGAGTTCATTGATAGTAGGGATTGTCGTGCAGCGGCATTCGTCTGCCTTTCCCGAAGTTGAGACCAGGTTTCAGCTTCAAGTTATAACCCATACTTTGTATGATCTTCAAAGCTTGCGGGCTGTATCTGTGAACCTGTATTTTACCAACGTCATTGTCGGGAGAATCCTCTTGTACAGTCGGTTTATTGCACATGAGGCCGAAGACTATTGAATGCTGACTGCTGCAAGTAGGTGGAACAATGAAGATAGAATCCTCATGCAGTCCATATGTCATGGTGACATTGGATGATGATGCCACTTCCCACATATACGGATGATAGGAATCTATAGCTTCCAAGAATTTTTGCGCTATAGGTTCTATATCGTCATGGGGAGAGGATTCCTAGTTAAGAATTTGAGCGTCAATATACTGGAAAAGAGGACGTTTATTATCATCTGAAACTTCGTTCCCGGTTGCATTTACATCGGTCGGCAGCCTGCTACGCCGAAGGTTGATGACCAAGGATGGAGGCTTCTGGTTCAAAGTGATCACTAGAGGATCACCCCCTTTTTCTGACCTAGTTTTGTTTAGGTGGATCGTCATAGGCTCTATGGCTTTTGGACGAGTAATCCATCCTTTCACCTTGATTGACAGTGGTTGTTCGGCAGAGGGTTCTTCTGGCTCCCGGTGGGATTCCTTCTCTGCTTCAGCTGTCACCTCTTCCGTGTAGTCTTGAGAGTACAACACGGCATCGGAGTAGTAGGATTCTACTCCTCTTAACGGGTTTAGGTCAGCAAACTCTGTTTGTACTGTTCCTTGGGCGTTTACATATTTAAAGCATTGATGTAGAGTCGAAGGAACGATGTTGTGGTCGTCGATCCAAGGTCTACCCAGCAGAATGTTGTAGGATACCTCTGAATCAATGACATAATATGTGGCCACTGATCTGAGGTTGCCGATCTGGATCCTCAGGAGAATTTTCCCCAACGGCTTACTCTTTCTGGCGTTGAAACCCACGATCGTAGTGGTGGTGTAGGCCAATTCGCTGGTAGGAATTCTCAGTAGTCTAAGCAGACTATGGGGAATGATGCTGATTGATGATCTCGGATCTATGTGAATTCGGTCGACCTCCATGGAACCGACGTACCCGGTGTGATAGAGGGGCCTGTCATGCCTGTTATGTTTTAACAGCATGTTATCTTGAGTGAAAGTGATATTCGGGACCACCTCCATCACACTGTGGCATTGAGGACACGCCACTGGTTCTTCGTCAGGGGACTTGAGCTGGGTCAAGTATGCATCCGCCTGCATCAGTGCTTCGCTCAGGGCTAGACGAGTGTCTTGGGAGAGCCTGAGTAGTTCGAAGATAGACAACCTGGCTAGTGTATTAGCCAATTGGGCCAGGATGTCAAAGTTGTACGGCTTCTCTAAACCTTTGTTTTGGATGTTTTTGTAGGTTTGTCAAAACGTACTTCCTTTTGCTTTCCTTTGTCCGCCGTAGTTGGTCTCGAAGGACCGGCTCCTGGTACGGCGGGCTCTGGTTCTGACGGCTTGGTAGCTGAAGCGTCTGCCGGTGCATCTTCCTGGCTGGCTTCATGGTCCTTGAGGTAAGCCCTCCCTGAACGGGTTCCAGTGGCCAAGACCTCATCTTCTGATGCCGAGTCTACCGCAACCATGTGACATGGCTTGCGCTTCGTGTTCGTCTTAGACTTAGCCTTAGCAGCTTGAGTCTCTTTTTCGATCCCGGGCACCAAATCTGGATGAACCCACATAATCTCACCTCGCTGGGTAGTTAGTGGTACTAGGTTATGATTTTGACCTCAAGCTGGAGAAAGATTAACGATGTTCATCGTCGTCCGGGAAATAGGTGTAACACCGTCCGGGATTTCTTGGCGAGGCAGATCGCCAAATTGCAGAGAGATCATGTTGGTTGTGACCGTCTTCTCGCTGTTGCGCAGAGTGATGGCCTTAGCATCGATCAGCTCCTGGATCTTCCTTTTCAGTATATAACACGTCTTTGTGGGGTGGTATATGTACCTATGGAAGATGTAGTACTTGGGATTGTTGGTACTGCCGGCCTCATTGGGCCGTCTCACCTCAGGAAGGGTAATCTTGCCGCTTTTGACAAGACATTCGAATATGCTTGGAATATCGTCGTCGTCGAAAGAGTACACTTTAATGGGCCTGGAAGTCCCAGGTTTCGTCTGCGTGGTAGCCAACGTATTTTGCCTGGACGTGTTGATCGCCAGAGCTTCTTTGCCCTTGGTACCCCGAGGATGGTCGATGTTGGAGGATGACCTCTTGCCTTTATTAGAGGCCGAGATCATGATGCCATTATCGTGCGCCTTCTGACTGTTGTCCTCCGCGGCTACCGCTGAGATGATGAACGAGGGCCAATCATGGAACTGATATGGTCCTGTGAACACCGAGATCACGGGAAGAAAGTTTTTTCTACAGATGTCCACCAATGCTGAGTCCGGAACTCCTGGACGCATTTGCAAAGTAGCTTGACAAAAATGTTCGATGAAAGTGCGAACATTCTCTTTTTCCTTCTGCTTGACTTCGATGAGAGAGGACATAGACATGTCCATCCCTCCTTCGTAGAATCGCATGAAGAATAACGCCTTGAAGTCTTCAAAGGAAGTAATGCAGTTGTCCGCCAAACTTCGGTACCACTGATAAGATACCCCCGAGAGACAGCCTTTGAACACCCGAGTGAGGAGGGCGTCGTTCCCTTGTAATAACACCGCCATCATACTGAAGTAGTTCATGTACTGACTCGGTGACGTTTTTCCTTCAAACAAAGCCATAGTCTATGGTTTGTATCTAGGAGGAAAAGGGACCTCTTCCCAGATAGCTGGGTAAGGTTGGTTGATTCCCAATTTCTTGAGCTGATCTTTGTGCTTTATGGCATCAAATTGGGCTTTCAACACCCGTACTGCCTGTATCGGATCTTCAGTCGGTGGCGGAACTACAGAGTGATGGGGAATCGATTGCATCGTGACTCCGACGGGAGGTAATACATTCTCCGAGTGAGGAAGCAGAGGAACTGCTGACTCCTAATCTAGAGAGGACTCTTGGATTGTGTTGGATGGTGGTAAGTCCACCCCCACACGTATCTGAGTTGGAGGGACCGACGCTTGAGCCATAGCAGCTGTGTATTGAGTCAGCATCATCTAGTGCATGTTCTCCATCATGGATTGCATTTCTTTCAGAGATGTTTCCAGTATAGTAATGCGGTGCTCAGCGCTCCCGGACGGGGAATCTTCCTCTCATTCATCTCCAATGGCATAACTCCCATCTCCCTGGGTGTCATTGAAAGATTAGTATAGGTCTCTATAGAAGTTGACTCTATACTTTCAGTATCTGATACGGGAGACTGGCGACCCCCAACTTCGGAATCAGAAGAGTACGAAGTCGGTTGTCGCGACCTCGAACGGGTGTTTTAGAACACCCCAGCTTCAGTGTTCCTAAGGAGCTGGTTAAATCTCCTTCGGCTCGGAGCTCTGGAGGGATGACGTCTTAAGCCCGATCTTCCTCTAGGTATGTGTGAAGCCATGTTCACCGATGCATGTGTGGGCTCTTCTTCCTGGAAAGATGGAGAGTAGCTCAACCGATTAAAAATTGACCGTTTTGCTTCAGAACAACAACAGTTAATTACAATCCTATGACTATTACAAGAGTGCTCATTAGGAGGCGTAATAGACATGCTGGAAGATCCCCTATCCTTGCGTTTCTAGATCAAGTGCTTGCGCAGGTCAGGAGGAGTTACAGAAGAAGAAGATGACTTGTTCCTTCTGTTCACATCAGTGGGCATGCGGATGTTGGGAGCCCTAGTTTTCCCTGTGCCTCCTGTATACAACAGGTTGGCTATCTGGGTAGCGGATAATCCCCGAGGAGGGTGTCTTTCCTCAAATTGAGCCTTCTTTACGCTGAGGGGCTTCTCCTAGCGTAATTTGGAGCTCTGCTCCAATTGGCGTAAAGCTGAGGGTGTCCTCAGTCGGCCGTCAGCCTCTCACGTAATCCGGACGGCTGGCAAATTCTTTCCTTGCTGGCGTAAAGGCCGAGAAGTTTGAATAGTCCGCCGCTTGCTTTCCCTTGCGTAGATTACAGGGGTCATCTGCTTTTCCACGGAAGGCAGATGCATTTTTACGCGCGGAGCGCGTTTGGAACTTCTGATTTGGCGCTAAGGCCTTGTCAAAAATTTTGTCTGTTCCACCAGGGACGGGAGACTGGTTTCTATGCGCAGAGTGCGGTGTACGCTTCTGGACTAGCACTGAGACATTTTCCAAAGTTTTGTCTTTTTCGCCAGGGACAGGAGACTGAATTTTACACGCAGAGCGCGGAGTATACCTCTGGGTTAGCGCTGAGGCATTGCCAGAAGTTTTATCTACCCTGGCAGAGACATGCGACTGAATTTTATGCGCAAGGCGCGGAGGGAGCAATGCTACAACCTCATTGGTCGGAGAAATCGGAGAGGTCGGAGAGTCCACAGGAATGGTAGAGGATGTCTTGGGCATCCAGACCTTACGCAGCTTCCTGTTATCTTGGACTGAGAGAGAATGAGAGCTACCCCCTATTTGAAGCATATCTTCGTAGGCAGATTGGTCGAACTGGACGACCAGTATCTTCTTCACTGATCCCACGGATACCGCATCATGTTGAGCAATTGCTTCCTTATCAGAAGAGAAAGACGTCCCCAGCAGAGTCGCCATCTTGTTTCGGATAAAAATATAAACGAAAGTAAAAGTATACGAGAAACGACAAGGTTCTTTATTTTTAAAAGAAAACCCCGCCCTTCTTCGTTGGTGTTTACAAACAAGATTGTACAATTTTGATCCTACACGAGGAACGTCAAAGTACAATTTATTTAATCTGGGTAAATATTGCTATGGGTGTCTGATCTGCAGTCGATCACTTTAGCCCTTGGACCACACGATGTTGAAGAAGTGTCATGGAAGACAGAAAGCAGCTTCGAGGGTTGCTAAAGAGGGTGGATGCCCGATGCCAAAGTTGCCGATCCCTTCTCTTTGCCTGAGCTCTGGATTCTTCTCTCTCTCTCTCCTTTTTGACCTCTAATTCTCTTTTTTGACCTCTAATTGTCGACCTGTTCCTCTGTTGATAGAGGTCTCTATTTATAGAGTTTTTAGTGACAGTGACCACACAGTCGGCGTAGAAACTGAGTAGTAGAAAGTACAGCACCCTTTTATACGGCGGTTTAAAATAACCAATGCCTGCGTATAGATGATCTTCTGAGTGAGCATGTGATGCGTGTCCAAGTAAGGGACAAATGCGTATGGCTGCTGCGAAGATCACGGCGTAGAAGCCACGTAGGTAATTATCCCTTGTGTAGAAGAGGTTGGCGTAGAAGCCAATGACTGTCACCATGGCATAGAAGCCAAGTAGGCATAGAAGCCGAGTAGGCGTAGAAGCCGAGTGGTCATAGAGGTTGGGTGGGCGTAGAAGCCGAGTGGTCATAGAGGTTGGATGGGCGTAGAAGCCGAGCGGGCGTAGAAGCCGAGTGGTCATAGAGGCCAAGTGGGCGTAGAAGCCGAGTGGGCATAGAAGCCGAGCAGGCGTAGAAGCCGAGTGGGCATAGAAGCCGAGCAGGCGTAGAAGCCGAGATAATGTGGACGTTTTAGCCAAAATTACGGCTCTTGGAGATATAATCAAATTTCTTGCATTAAATGCAGAGGCTTGTCTTTAAGATTTGCTATCATTCTGTGCATTAAATGCAGATACGTGCCTCGAATTCTGTACGAAGAGTAACTGCTGATGTGGCGGTCTATCTGCCTTCGGCGGAGCGTAAGAAGCTCACGTCTGCCAATGTAAAACTGGGCAGTGTATCCCTTGTATGCGTTAGAGCAGTTGGCGCAAAGGGAATGTCACTAGACGACGGTTCGGTGACATTTAATCAAATCTCCTGCATTAAATGCAAAGATCCGCCATTATCTTGCGCATTAAATGCAGAGACGTGTTTTGAAGTTCTGCCACCCTTCTGCGCATAAAATGTAGAGACGTGCCTCGGGCGTCTGTCAGTATTCGGCGCATTAAATGCAGAGACGTTGTAAACTCCCTCACCCAAAATAGGTATTTTGTGTATATTTTATATTATTATATTTATTATAGATGTTGAATTTATTTAGAGTATTCTCTTAGTTAATTAGAAAATAAATTTTTAGTATATTTACTTATATAAATATTCATTTAGAATTATTTTAGGTTATTTTAGATTTTTGGAGTTTTTTCTAGAATTTTTGGTAATTAAAACTTAGAAAACATAAATTTCTATGACTTCTATGATTTACTATACGACCATACTTGCATGTCGTTCCTACCAAATATTTATTTTAGTTTAAAATATTTAATTATATTTTCTGTAATTTATTTAGAATTTTAAGAAATTTATTTAGATTTTTTTTAATTATTTAGGATTTATTTGGATATATATAGTCTTAATATTAGATAGATGCTAATTTAGTGTTAATAAATATTAATAAGATTTTATAAATTATTTGTATTATCTTTAATTATATTTAAGATTATAAATTATTGAGATAAATTTAAACTCTATTTTAAATTAATTCAAATCCTGAACCTACTAGGAAATCAACTTCATGGATATCCTATCCTTATTTAAATTCATCATAATCCTATCCAAATTAACCAATCCTAGTCGTATTTAATTAAGTAGTGTCCACCATTATAAATACCTCATCTTTCATATTTTTCTTTCCCAAATTCCTCTCTTTTTCGTCCAAAAAATAGTCAAAATTCGTCATAAATTCAGCCTCATTTTCTACTAGTTATGACGAATTAAAAAGACGATATCTCCTAGCTCCGGACTCCAAACACGCTCCAATTTTTTTTGTTAGAACAATAATGAGGTTAGTTTTCTGATAATATAAATTATTTTTTAAATTATTAGTATTAAATTCTAGAAAATTCGTAGAGCACAGCATGTCCGAAAATAGACGTGTTTCGATGTTTTCGTGATTCCGGGAGAACCAGGAATCAGAATCATGAACCGTTTAAAGTTTCGGAAAGCTAATGTCGGGATCATCGACATATTTTTTTCCCAGAATTTATATCGAAGTATTTACATACTGTTAATTCTGTAGAACTTCTAGGTTAGAATTTAACCATCGGTGCACAATACAAAATTTGTATGTGCCATAATTCCCAAACGAATTTGAATTCAGATGAGCCATAAATTCTAGTATATTTTTGATGCTGAAATCTATAGGAAATCATGCATGAAAGTCGAGTTTGTATTGGTTGACTTTTTGGTCAACAGATCCCCTCGATTTGTGTGCCATGAGTCTCGAGTTGATAAAATTCAGTTTCTTTGGACAAAATTTAGGAACTAACATAAAAATCAGAATAATAAGATTAAAATAGGATTTTAAAGTAATTATTCTAGAATTAAATAAATTAAAATAAATTAATGGCTATATTATTATATAGTTATATGAATATATATGTAAGTAAATGCTAATTGATAATTATGACTAAATATTCAGACTGTATGACCCTGGGATATCGTAGACTATCCCATACTTACCTTGACCATGTTGACCCTAAGAACTTGTGAATTTGTCTGCCTTGCGTACACTAACGTACTGGCATAGACACATGTCAGTTGACTGACTAATTTTGTACAGTACTTGAAGACGCGACACCCGCGTAATTCAATGCGTAATTGACCGTATTAGATGACTAGTGTTACCCCTAGTATACCCCCTGATTCCAGTGTAAATGTGGTTGAGTATGTGCTAGTGTAATGACTAATGATTCTATTATATTATATTTATGTGTACATAGGATATTGGATTATTCTGCGCGATTTCTGGAGCAGGTTATTGGTACATTGCAGCTTCTTTGCCAGACAAGTATACCTTGCCATTGTACTATTATTTATATTCCATATGTTGCATGCATCTTTATTTTCTGTCTTTAGTTCATAGATTTTAACTATTATATAAAATACGCGCGACGGTGACGTCGCGATATGTTTTTATTTATGTATTGCATTGACCTTGTTCATGAGACTACCCCATTATCATGTAGCACCATTAGGTTCATTGGCCGTGACACAGTGGTTACACGAGTGTGAGTCTCATATAGATCACGGACTGCGTGACAGGTCTGGCCTCCTGTACGTATGGGCCGTGCGTTAGGAATAGCTGCTGTTAGAAACTTTGGATGCTAGTAGACTTGGCAGTTATTAGAGGTATTATGTGTCATGGATGTGACATGCTTAGAGCATGGGGTGGGGAGAACAACAAGTACCGCATTTTAGCTCCTTTACACTTTTTCTGTGACGCCCGAATTCTCTGCTGGAGATACGGGTGGTGATGACCCATATATATACATTGGCGGGCCTCCGCCGTTCAAAAGACGACGTGCCTTTGGGCCCCTGGATCTTCAAAAGAGAACCATGCCAAATCCCAGGTTTTCAGCCAGATAGCTCACTTGTGGGAAAAGTTGTTCTTAACTGCATTCACTTAGATGGTTAGGCGACCCATTGGATATTTATTTCAGTACTTTATTGGCATGTGTTTAAGTATCTTGTTATGTCCCTCTGAGGACCTAGTCCACTGCCAGGTGTACCTGTTCTTGAGTATTTACAGGACCGCAGATTCGGATGGTTATAGATGCTTCGTGGATGTCTTCTCTTCGAGCCGTGATCAATAGCCGGTATACTTATATTGGGCTTGATTGTGTTGTACTCATATTGTATTTACTTTTCTATTTGAGTTGGTAGTGGATTTGTTTCCACCCAACTATCATCCTTAGATACTTCTCATTGAGATCTAGTTTCATAGGTACTGTTTATTTATTTCTATATGATTTTGGTGGATGAGATTTAGATTTTATCCTGTGACTTGTATTATATTTTATACCACTTGTGGATTGATATTCATACTACAGCGTACGTATGGATTTGGTTTCCATATATTGGAGTTACCATATCCATGCGGCTGGCATGCTTACGTGTCCTAGTCCTACGTATATTTTTGGGACTGGGGCGTGACATGTTTTTGTGGTGGCCCTTGCAGGTCGAGAGCATATTGTCTCGGTTACGTTACTGTACCGAACAAGCCTGTACATAGGACTAGAGTATAGGATCTCATCCACAATTGACTATGATTCACCTTCCTCCTCTATAATCTATTCGAACAATTATATCCTGCTTGAATTCCTGTACTTCCCTAATAAGTTCCTTGAGTATATATGGCCTTCTGCTAGAATATAGGAACCCCTGTTATTAGGATGATAATTAGAGTAGCACACCTATTAAGAATACAACGAGAATATAGACACACCACTAAGTTTAGAATATCTAGTGAACCCTAGAATTCCTTATCTTTAGAATTGATTTACCATTACCCCCTGATGTATTATGAAGACTTGAGAGTAGTATAGACACTACTAGAGTTAGTTAGAAGTTTTACCATAATGTTTGACCCTAGTATTGAGGAACCAATGGAGAACCAATATTGAACATTAGGACTGAACCTAACCCTCATAATTGGATAGTATTAGAGAACTATAAACTTATGTCATTATCTTGTTACTAGTAGACAGCACCCTAGGAAGCCTAGAGGAATGTAATCAACTCTTTCTCTTGATCATACCCCGAACATGGCAACTAGCATGCCACCCCCTTAGAGAACCATGATGCTATCTAGAGACTTCTATTTTTGATTTCATAAATTGTCCCCCTGCAACCTTAGCGTTCGCTAATTGTGTGACGACTAAATTATGATTCTTCTTTCTTCATCATTTAACTCGTGCCACATAACTCGTATGATTGAAGGCCAAGTAATCTTATTCTATGTTAGGACATGTAGTTTGTTAGGGTATAGCTTGGTAATTTGAACTTTGAATTTTGTGCTTGATAGTTGGGATTTGATAGTTTGCGTAGTTCCCTTAGGTTGTGACCTAATGATTACCCCTTAGCTTTAAATCATGAAATTTGTACCCATAGCTCGATACGAGTTAAATCCCTTTTCCCTTAATGGCTAGTAACTCTTCTATCCCTACGATTGACACCTGTTCTATGAGCACTTGACCCTTACCTATATAATGCGATAGGAGACCCTAATAAGAGTTTCTGTTCTATGTACATGTGCAAGGTTATTTTTGTAGGTATCCTTAAGGCAATATAATAGTAGTTAAATTATTTTAAGTTGGATAGTATACCTCACCACCTAGTATCACGTAGTACCTGTGATCCATTGATAAACTATAACTGAATGACATTAATTATATGATAGCATAAGATGACAGTGTTTATTCAAGCAATAGAATTTAGAGGTCCATGCCCCTATTTGGTCGACTAGCGACTTAGACAAGGAGGTTGTATGATAACTGTAGAGATTGTAGAGTCTTTTATTATTATTGCTTATGTTGTTTTGCTTTTGCAAACTTGAATTATTTTGTAACTTTTCTTATCATAATCCAGCGTTATATTTTATGTGCTACCTCGAATTATGCTGCTATTATAGCCTAGTTTTTGCAAGCTTATTCTTTATCGAGCTTGTTCATGACATATGTATTATTGGGTATACACATTAATACATTTCAGAATCAGTGTACTACGGTCTGATCAACCATAGTGCGCTTGATTCACCGTTCATATAACTATTTTACGTGGATTGAGATATGTAGTGATTAGTAGACAAATGTACTTGCCCTCTAGATATAGCTGAGCACATCGTATTCGTTTCATAACTGAACTGATACGAGCATGTGAATAGGAACTACCAAAATAAGATTTCAATCCACAACTGTCTTGATAATTCCCATTTGAATTCTTTAAATGCTTTGATTCCCATACTTCCATTCTATTACCCCTCCTTGAACTCTTTTCCGTTGCTTTCCGTCTTCCCTTGTTTTGGAAAGACGAAATCTCGTGCTTGGATATAAGTGATACACGGATAGTACAAGATATACCCCATAGGCCAGTCACATTATTTGGTGACTATCTTTCATAATTGATTAAGGGCATATCACATATGATATAGTTGGTGTTAAAGTTTTGAGGATTGAATGACGTGAGAAAATAAATTGAGGAATATTTTTTTTAAGTGTAAGAGCCTTATGTGATAGATGGATAAATTCTAAGTTGGGTAGAAATTGCAGTATTAAACTTAAGGAGAATTCTTTTAGATTGTGATCAAGTAGGATTAGATTGAGAGATTAAGTCCTTTTAAATGTGGAGAATTTTAAAAGAGGAATTAAGATAATGAGGATTTAATGAATTTTAAAAATCTTGATATTGAGGACCCAATATTTATACTTTGAGCACATAATTTAAATTTTGAATATTGAAGGATGAATCATCGATTTAAATTTTGAGGATAAATATAGAATTTTAGACTTGAACAATTGGTTAATTAGATTTAAATTTTACAATTTGATGATTTGAATTAAAAGTTCAATTTTGATTGTTGGGTCACCTATTTGAAATATTGAGGATGTAAATTGAGTTTAAATATTTGAATAGTACAAAATTCTTAAGTTAAGAATAGGAATAAGATTTGATTAGAATTGTTTATTGTTCAAAGTCTAGAGGAGATTATGATAGTTGGAAATTATGATATAATTTTGATGTGGGATGTCATATAGACTTGAGTCAGATTTGGATGTTGATTATTTAAAAACCGAGAAGAGATTACGACAGGTTGAATTTTGATTTAAACAGTGGTTATATTAATTTTGAAGTGATCACGATAGATTCTAATAGATTTTGTTATTTAAATTTTTGGAAGAGATTGCGATTGACATACCTTATGTACGAATGTGAATGATTTAACAAATTATGTCTTATTTTAATTTCGAGGACGAAATTATTTTAAGTTGGGTAGATTGTAAACTCCCTCACCCAAAATAGGTATTTTGTGTATATTTTATATTATTATATTTATTATAGATGTTGAATTTATTTAGAGTATTCTCTTAGTTAATTAGAAAATAAATTTTTAGTATATTTACTTATATAAATATTCATTTAGAATTATTTTAGGTTATTTTAGATTTTTGGAATTTTTTCTAGAATTTTTGGTAATTAAAACTTAGAAAACATAAATTTCTATGACTTCTATGATTTACTATACGACCATACTTGCATGTCGTTCCTACCAAATATTTATTTTAGTTTAAAATATTTAATTATATTTTCTGTAATTTATTTAGAATTTTAAGAAATTTATTTAGATTTTTTTTTTAAATTATTTAGGATTTATTTGGATATATATAGTCTTAATTTTAGATAGATGCTAATTTAGTGTTAATAAATATTAATAAGATTTTATAAATTATTTGTATTATCTTTAATTATATTTAAGATTATAAATTATTGAGATAAATTCAAACTCTATTTTAAATTAATTCAAATCCTGAACCTACTAGAAAATTAACTTCATGCATATCCTATCCTTATTTAAATTCATCATAATCCTATCTAAATTAACCAATCCTAGTCGTATTTAATTAAGTAGTGTCCACCATTATAAATACCTCATCCTTCATATTTTTCTTTCCCAAATTCCTCTCTTTTTCGTCCAAAAAATAGTCAAAATTTGTCATAAATTCAGCCTCATTTTCTACTAGTTATGACGAATTAAAAAGACGATATCTCCTAGCTCCGGACTCCAAACACACTCCAGTTTTTTTTGTTAGAACGATAATGAGGTTAGCTTTCTGATGATATAAATTGTTTTTTTAATTATTAGTATTAAATTCTAAAAAATTCATAGAGCACAGCATGTCCGAAAATAGATCTATTTTGATGTTTTTGCGATTCCGGGAGAACCAGGAATCAGAATCACGAACCGTTTAAAGTTTTGGAAAGCTAATGTCGAGATCATCGACATATATTTTTTCCAGAATTTATTCGAAGTATTTACATACTATTAATTCTGTAGAACTTATAGGTTAGAATTTAACCATCGGTGCACAATACAAAATTTGTATGTGCCATAATTCCTAAACTTATTTGAATTCAGATGGACCATAAATTCCAGTATGTTTTTTATGCTAAAATCTACAGGAAATCATGCATGAAAGTCAAGTTTGTTTTGGTTGACTTTTTGGTCAACAGATCGCCTCGATTTGCGTGCCATAAGTCTCGAGTTGATAAAATTCAGTTTCTTTTGACAAAATTTAGGAATTAACATAAAAATCATAATAATAAGATTAAAATAGGATTTTAGAGTAATTATTCTAGAATTAAATAAATTAAAATAAATTAATGGCTATATTATTATATAGTTATATGAATATATATGTAAGTAAATGCTAATTGATAATTATGACTAAATATTCAGACTGTATGATTCTAGGACATCGTAGACTATCCCATACTTACCTTGACCATGTTGACCCTAAGAACTTGTGAATTTGTCTGCCTTGCGTACACTAACGTACTGGCATAGACACTTGTCAGTTGACTGACTGATTTCGTACAGTACTTGAAGACGCGACACCCGCGTAATTCAATACGTAATTGACCGTGTTAGATGACTAGTGTTACCCCTAGTATACCCCCTGATTCTAGTATAAATGTGGTTGAGTATGTGCTAGTGTAATGACTAATGATTCTATTATATTATATTTATGTGTACATAGGATATTGGATTGTTCTGCGCGATTTCTGGAGCAGGTTATTGGTACATTGCAGCTTCCTTGCCAGGCAAGTATACCTTGCCATTGTACTGTTATTTATATTCCATATGTTGCATGCATCTTTATTTTCTGTCTTTAGTTCATATATTTTAACTGTTATATAAAATGCGCGCGACGGTGACGTCACGATATATTTTTATTTATGTATTGCATTGACTTTGTTCATGAGACTACCCCATTATCATGTAGCACCATTAGGTTCATTGGCCGTGACACAGTGGTTACACGAGTGTGAGTCTCATATAGATCACGGACTGCGTGACAGGTCTGGCCTCCTGTACGTATGGGCCGTGCGTTAGGAATAGCTGCTGTTAGAAACTTTGCATGCTAGTAGACATGGCAGTTATTAGAGGTATTATGTGTCATGGATATGACATGCTTAGAGCATGGGGTGGAGAGAACAACAAGTACCGCATTTGAGCTCCTTTACACTTTTTCTGTGACGCCCGGATTCTCCGCTGGAGATACGGGTGGTGATGACCCATATATATACATTGGCGGGCCTCCGTCGTTCAAAAGACGACGTGCCTTTGGGCCCCTGGATCTTCAAAAGAGAACCATGCCAAATCCCAGATTTTCAGCCAGATAGCTCACTTGTGGGAAAAGTTGTTCTTAACTGCATTCACTTAGATGGTTAGACGACCCATTGGATATTTATTTCAGTACTTTATTGGCATGTGTTTAAGTATCTTGTTATGTCCCTCTGAGGACCTAGTCCGCTGCCATGTGTACCTGTTCTTGAGTATTTGCAGGAGCACAGATTCGGATGGTTATAGATGCTTCATGGATGTCTTCTCTTCGAGCCGTGATCAATAGCCGGTATACTTATATTGGGCTTGATTGTGTTGTACTCATATTGTATTTACTTTTCTATTTGAGTTGGTAGTGGATTTGTTTCCACCCAACTATCATCCTTAGATACTTCTCATTGAGATCTAGTTTCATAGGTACTGTTTATTTATTTCTATATAATTTTGGTGGATGAGATTTAGATTTTACCCTTTGACTTGTATTACATTTTATACCACTTGTGGATTGATATTCATACTACAGCGTACGTATGGATTTGGTTTCCATATATTGGAGTTACCATATCCATGCGACTGGCATGCTTACGTGTCCTAGTCCTACGTATATTTTTGGGACTGGGGCGTGACAGACGTGCCTTGAGAACCTGTCACCGCTCTGCACATTAAATGCAGAGACGCACCTCGAGCCCTGTACGAAGAGCAGCTTTTGACGTGGCAGGCTGTTTGTCTTCTGCGGAGCGTAAATAGCTCACATCTGCCTGTGTAAAACTGGGCGACGTATTCCTTTGTATGCGTGAAAGCGGTCTACACGAAGGAAATAGTAGTAAATGACAGCCTGGGTTGCAGTACCGCGCCAACATTATAGCCGTCGCTTGGGTTATCGTGCAGTACTCTTTGTCAGGAGCCCAGGCGTCAGGTTCCTTGCATGATCTGACAGGTTCATTTTGAAGAATACGAAGCGTTCCTCGTACACTTCAATGCTGCATTAAAAACGGATGAGTTTTACGCCATAAAGGCGATGTAGCACCCTTTTTACGCTGAAGCAGCCTGGACCTATTGTATTACACGGATGGTCCTTGAGCCTATATTTTATGCTGTGCCCAGCGAAAAAGCTCTGTTGCACGTCTGATGGCTCTGAGGTCCTCTGTTTACGCTGCCCTGCATCAACATGCTGCGTAGAGCTATCCGGCGTATTTTTTATGCTTCTACAGTCATCGTCTTGAGTCTGAACCGTTGGCAAGGACTTACAAGATCACGACCGGGGGTGCATTATCCTGGTCAGTGATGTTTGCAAGAACTAGAGAGTTTATTTGAGAGGCCGAGAGTTGAGCGTATGTTTACTTGTAATGCCACTTCCGAGTTACGATATAGTACTCTGGATGGATTGGTTGAGTAGGCATCACGCTAGTATCGATTATCGTAGAGGCAGAGTTTTATTTTAGATGATAGGAGAGCCAAAGTTCGAGTTCGTCAAAGGAGCAGAGCAGAGCGAAGGCAATTTCTGTGGAGCTTTGGTAGAAAAGCAGGAGCCGCCACATCCGTTGATTGCAGAATTCATGGATATCTTTCCAGAAGAGTTGTCAGGGTTGCCACCGGACAGAGATATATAATTTTCTATTTATTTAGTGCCAGGCGTAGAGCCAATATCTCAGTACGTCTATAGAGTAAATAACAGTGAACTGGCAGAGTTGAAGAAACAGGTAGATGAGTTACAAGACAAGGGCTTTATCCATTCTATTTTATCACCATGGGGTGCTCTAGTACTTTTTGTACCAAAGAAGGATGGGTCAGTACGTATGTGTATCGACTACAGGGCACTTAATAACCTCACTATTAAGAACAAATATTCGTTGCCACGGATTGATGACTTGTTTGACCAGTTGAGCGAGCAAATGTATTCTCAAAGATATACTTGAGGTCAGGGTACCATCAGGTGAAAGTGAAGAAGGAAGACATCCCAAAGACAGCTTTCAGGACTCGTTATGGACAGTTCGAGTTCTTGGTGATGCTGTTTGGGTTGACCAATGACCCGACAGTATTCATAAACATGACAAACAAGGTGTTTTATCAGTAGCTAGATCAGTTTGTTGTTGTCTTCATTGATGATATTCTAATATATTCAAAGACCCCAGAGGAGCATGAGCAGCACTTGAGGATAGTTCTGGAGACCCTCAGGAAGGAGAAGCTGTATAAAAAGTTATCAAAGAATGAGTTCTTCCTTAATAAGGTTGGATTCCTTGGGCATGTTATTATAGGAGATAGAATCTCAGTGGACCCGAAGAAGATTTCAATAGTTGAATCATGGTCTACCCTAAGTTCAGTAGTAGAGATCAGGAGTTTCCTTGGATTGGCCGGCTATTACCGGAGGTTTGTTTAGGACTTTTCCAGACTTGCAGAGCCGATGACTAGACTAACCAGAAAGGACATGGAGTTTATCTGGACTATGGATTATCAGTCAGCATTTGAGGAGCTGAAGAGGAGGTTGACAACCGCTCCAATATTGACATTGCCATCAGGAGTAGGAGGATTTTGCATTTACAGTGATACTTCGGGAAAGGGTTTGGGTTGTGTGTTACACCAGCATGGAAAGGTGATTGCTTATGCTTCCAGGCAATTGAGCCCGCATAAGAAGAACTATCCTACCCATGACTTGGAGTTGGTAGCAGTTATCTTTGCTCTCAAATTATGGAAACACTACTTGTATGGAGAGAGAGTGGAGATCTTCACAGACCATAAGAGCTTGAAGTATGTGTTTACGCAAAAAAAAGCTCAACATGAGGCAGCGACGATGGTTGGAGTTAATGAAAGACTTTGACATTTCCATGCAGTACCATCCAGGAAAGGCCAACGTAGTCGCGGATGCTTTGAGCAGGTATCCCGTAGCTATGTGCTTGATGAGAGATAGACATTTATTGGCCGATTTTGGCAATTTGGGCATTGAGGTATTAGTTCCTGGAGTAACAGCACAGGTGTGAGGACTTCAGGTACAGTCAGAGCTGATGGACCGGGTCAGAGCCAGAAAATATGAGGATGAGTCTCTGAGGAGCATAAGAGCACAGGTTCAGATGGGGTTGGCAGAGGAGTTCATCATCGTAGATGATGGATCATTGCGGCACAGTACCAGATTATGTATACCGAGATAAGCATTACGCTAGAAGATTCTGCACGAGGCACATCATCTTAGTACTCTATGCATCCAGGTGCCAACAAGATGTATAGAGACATGAGAGAGTATATATGGTGGTATGGTATGAAGTGGGAGGTAGCTTGTTTTGGCCTTTACCCATTTTAGAGTAAAAATGGGATCATGTGACCATAGATTTTGTATTGGGACTTCCGCGTTCTCCAATAGGTAAAGATACGATTTGGGTCATCGTGGACAAGTTGACCAAATCAGTCCACTTTCTGCCATTTAAAGTACGTTCATCTATGGAGAAGCTCACGGAGATGTATGCGCGCCAAATTATTAGATTGTACGGTATTTCAATGAGCATAGTCTCGAATAGAGATAATCGCTTCACGTCCCACTTTTGGAGGAGTTTGTAGGCTAGCTTGGGCACTCAGCTCAAGTTCAGTACCGCTTATCACCCTCAGATTGGCGGACAGTCGAAGAGGACTATTCAGACTCTCGAGGATATACTACGCACCTGTGTTTTGGGTCTTGGAGGTTCTTGGGAGTTTTATCTTCACTTGGTAGAGTTTTTATACAACAACAGCTACCAAGACAATATCAAGATGTCACCATTCGAGGCGTTGTATGGACGGAGATGTCGCACTCCGTTATCCTGGGATGATGTTGGTAAAAGAGCTTTATTGGGACCAGAGATGGTAGTGGATGCAGTTGAGAAGGTAAAGCTTATCAGGGATAGACTTTGAGTGGCGCAGGACAGGCAGCGGTATTGGGCCGATAGCCAATGGAGACCTTTGGAGTTTGAGGTATAGATTTTTGTTTTGTATTGCTTGTGTTTGATTGTTTATTTTGTTAGAGTGCTAAGGTTGTATTTCGTACTAGGTTGGTGGTCTGGTTTTCTTGAGGATTTCTCTGACACGTGGCACGATTCGTTTTAGTGGAGGCGAAAAGCTTAGTCCGCGATTCATTGGACCTTTTAGTATTCTTGAGAGGGTCAGTGCAGTTGCATATAGACTAGACTTACCACCTGCATTGGATAGAGTATACAACGTATTTCACGTGTCGTGGCTGAGACGGTACGTGGCAGATCCCAATCATGTGTTGGATCACTCGGAGATAGAGGTGGGCCCTACTCTTAGCTATCCAGAGTAGCCAATTGAGATTCTGGATCAGAGAAAGAAGGTACTCAAGAATCAGACAATTCCTTTTGTGCGCGTCACGTGGAGGCATCACTCGCCAGGAGAATCAGACAATTCCTTTACCGTAATGCCCTCATCATAATTCTTTGGTTTTAAACATGATCATTTATTTATACAGTGTCTTTCTCCAGTGTTGTACTGCCTGAGGGTACGGTGGTCAGCTCTTCTATGGGAATAAGATCTCAAAAATTTATCAATTTGCATGGAGTTAAGATGCCGCAGTTTGAACCAACAACTTCATGGCGTAGGCGGGAGCTCCTCACATTATAGGGAAGGGTTATCCTTGAAAAAATTACCAACAACCTTCCTTTTTTGACGAGATGGATGCCTTGCTTCCAAAACCTGCATTCTTGTCCAGGGATGCTACTTAGCTCACTCAGGAGGAGGTGAATTCAGGGGTTTTGATATGGGTCTTCGAGTTGGACGGGTCAAGTGCTTTTTCCCAATCAATGCAGAGGCACTTTCTGCTATCGTCTTTCTATGCCGAAACTATCGAGAGGGTCATGAATTGGCAGTTAATGCTGATTCTCCAGAACGTAGAGGTTGATCGAATCTTTTCTCAAGGAAGAGTCAAGCATTATATATATGGGAATATGACCCTAGAAAATAATTTAGAAGGTCTTCAAGTGGGGACTCAGTTAGATAAAGCCCATAGGCAAGCCTTCGTCCCTTTTCTCGAAAGGCTGCACTGGTTGGTTTCATTTTGCGGTGTTTATGAAAATATGTAGTACCAAGGGGACCGAAAGATTATCTGGAGAGGACTCTTTTGTTCCTAACTATGAAAATAGCCATCGGTCTTCTAGTGGCGTTGCTTCCTGCCATGATTAGATGTCTTCAACACGGGCTTAGAACTCCAGCTCGTATCCTAGAGATGGACCCAAATTTTGGGAACTTATTTGATGGGATGGTTGGTCCTATATTATCCAGATCTCATGACTCAACAAATGGCGGGGTCTTTTGATAAGAGTAAATTGTTCCTTTGTAACTGTAAGAAGTCCCATTGAGTCCGTTTAAGCCTCATGTCTGTCAGGAAGGTGCTATAAAAGCCGTCATTGTATAATTTCTTCAATTATTTTCCTGAAGCTCGTCAATCCAATCTTGGCGAACTTCTGAGGGATGAAGGCAAGGATTGTTCCTTGTTACCCGTAGGTGCTTTCCGCTTGCTACTCATAATTTTTTCTTCTCATCTGGTTATGAGAACTGAAAATGATATATTTTTTAGCCTTACTTCCCGAGTCTCTTTGCTAGGATGTTCGGCTACGATCAGGTATGTAGGGGTAATCCTCGTTCGGCCCTAAGGAGTATAGGGAATATAGTGGACGGGGCTAGAGCTTGGCATTATTATATCACGGGTTGTACTATTGATGTAGTAACCAGTTCAAGAAGGGTGTTAATTTTAGCACCAGCTTCATGCTCCATAGTAGAGATTGGGGAGTGGAGATTACTAACTAGGATTCTACCTTGAGTAAAGGCAAAGGTGTGCTCGACTCAGTGGGACTCAATTTTTTGATCTTCGATGAAGGTTCTTCGACCCATGGTGACGAAGATCTCAATGATGAACTAGAACCTCTTATAGACCCCGCCCGTCTTGATAATTTAGAAAATGAAGTCTGCCCTACCATTTAGATCGAACTAAGGAGGAAGAGGGATGTTTCTCCCATGGTTTCTGCGAACAAGAAGAGGAAGACTCCTTCAGTTAACCCCATGGACTCTTCAAGCATGAGGAGACGAAAGAAGGTTTGTGCGCGCAAGCCACCCCCTTTGTTCTAGTGCTCAGACATTGTCTATTGATTCTGAGAAAATAGAGGATATTTTCTTTCCGCCTTCTAATACTCCTGTAGGCTCTACTAGGCTATCTTTGGAAGCAGTAGTGTCTTCGGAGGTAGACGTGTCGCCCCGTCTACCAAACTCCAGGAGGATTAAAATATTTTCTAGCACCCCAACTTTTTAATCCCCTATTACGAGGGGTAAGGTTCCAGACCATCATTTGCATGAACCTTACATTCCCGAATGTGTGCTCGGGACTACCTTTGTTGATATTGGGCCTTCTTATCCTGATACCGTCTTCATGCCATCCTCGAGACATTCTCCCCCTCCATATAATGGTCATGTCTCGGGCATTTCGACATTACGAGTTCTTCTTCCAAGTTTAGGAAGACAAGAAGAATCACATAAGTTGGCAGCAGTTGGACCTATTAGTCGGCTTTTATCTTTTGCGGGCGCTAGTCATTCGTCTACTATTGTGGGAGGAGAAGGAGTCACTCTTTCGTCTGGCTTCTTTTGTCTTCCCTTTTCCTATATATATTTATTCGATCTCACATATCCGCCTATTGTAGTGGGTCAACAAGAAGTAGTGACAACTGGCATGGAAGTGGTGGTTAGTGCAAGGGAAATCTCCGTTCACATTCTGCCTGTGTATGACAAGGCTGTTGCTATTGCTCATCTTTGGGATCGCCTTCCGAACATTGTCACTACACCAACAGAGAATTTAAAACATTAAGCTTTTTGTTTTGAAACGATATATAAATGTTCCTAGCTGTTGGAACACATTGCGACCATTCCAAACTTATAAACTTTTCCTAAAATTACTTTGTCAAAAAACAACTTTTTATTATATTTTACAGAACACATTGGAAGTGTTTTAATTTGTGTTCAATACCCACCCACTACTCATGTGAGGTTAAATAAAGTGTTCCACATAGAAATCTTTGCCACTCCCTGTTCCCAATATACGTATTTGGATAGTTATGATGCATGTCATGGAGACTAGACTATTTTTTTGGTTCATTTGGCTCATGGCTTAATTGTTGGGTTGGTTTGGTCATGAGTTAAACTCATGGTCCAAACCTCAAAACCTAGCTATATAACCCAATTTTTTTCTCTCTCTTCCCCCATTCTTTATTTTCTCCTCTTTCTTTCATTTAGGCAAGTACACCTTTTATGACATGGAAAAATTCTTTGATTTTAATTCTTGCTCTTTTCTTGCATTTTATTAGTCTAATATGTGTATATTATGATTCTAAGCACTTTTAATAATTGGAGTTTTCAGTTTTATGGGTGGATTTGAGTATATTTATATTTTAAGTTTAGGTTTTTCCTGGGTTTTATGTATTTTCTTGGTTTTGATTTATTAAAACTTGGTATCTTCAAAATGTAGTTATTCTATGTGATGGAGCACTTTATTTCGAGCATTTTGGCTTTCTTGATTGTTAGTTAAAATAAATATTTTATAAAGAAAATAAGTTTTCGAGTTCTTGGAGCTTTTCTATGGCCAAACTTGTTGTTCTGGGATGATGGAGTACCATGCGGCCCAGCAACATGCGTCCTTCTAGTATGCGCCCATCTTGTTGGACGCATATCTGCTTTGTGTATTCTTTTGAAAGTCAGACGCATAGTACCTTGAACGCATGGGAATTCACTAAGGCCAGACTGTATGTGCTAGAGTCCATACGGCCAGGAGACTATGCAGCAATGAGCCATGCATCTCTTATTTTAGGCGCATGCCTCTGTTTGATAACAAAAGAAATAGGGGGTTTGTACGAAGCTCTTTTGGTTTACAAACTCAGGCTATTAAACTCTCCTGGTATACAAAATACTATCAGAGGTATTATGAACATGATAGGTTTTGAAAATTCACCTGGCGAGTCGCCATTTTATTTGAGATAAAACAAATAGAGGGTTTGTACGAAACCTTTTTGTTTACAAACAAGAAAAGAGTACAATTAATCCTATACGAGGATGTTAAGTACAATAAAATTGATTCTGGGGAAGTATTGCTATAGGAGTCTGATCTGCGGTCGATCACTTTGTCCCTTGGACCACACGATGATGAAGAAGTGCTATAGAAGAAGAAGAAGCTTCAAAGGTTGCAGGTAGGCTTGAACTGTCAACCAATACTCTCTGTCTGTGTTCTCTTTCTCTGATCTCTGATAACGCCATGTGGTTGTGCGCCCTATCTTCTGATCTGATTATCCGCCTGTACGCCCCCTCTTCTTTTCTCCTCTATATTTTCTGCTCTTTTATTTTCTGATCTACCCCTTATCCTGTGATCAGGGGTCTCTATTTATAGAGATCAGTCCCAATAACTGTCCAGTCGGCATAAAAGCCAAGCTTTGAAGAGAGTTGCACCTTTTACGCGGTGGTTATAATAACTGCTACCCACGTCTGAATGACCTTCTAAATCTGCGTATGACACGTGTCCCATTATAAGGTAACGTGTATAACTGCTTCTCGAAGATCACGGCATGCAAGCCACGTAGGTAACTGCCCCTCGTGTAGAGATAGTTGGCGTAAAAGCCAATTAACTGTCTTGTAGGCGTAAAAGCCTAGTTGTGAAGAAGACTGCCTCCTTTACGCTGCGGTTATGACAACTGCTATCCATGTTCAAATAATCTTCTGAATCTGCGTGTGACACGTATCCCTTTATGAGGTAACGTGTATAACTATTTCTCGAAGATCATGGCTTGCAAGCCACGTAGGTAACAGCCCCTGCGTAAAGATGGTTGGCGTAAAAGCCAAATAACTGTCTCCTTGGCGAAAAAGCCAAATTGCTGTCTTGTTGGCATAAAAGTCAAACTCTGTCTTGTTGGCGTAAAAGCTAATACTCTGCGTAAAACTTGATGGTTCATCAATAATAGATAACCAGCTTAAAATAGCCAATTATCCATCATGACTGAGGTTTTGAGCGTATTTTGGGCTAAATAGTCTTATCACATACCTTGGCAAATATGGCCGAGTTGGCGTATTTCGAGGAGATAGCATACGACGTACTCCTAGAGTTGAAAATAGTCGGGTTGGCGTAAAATATAAAGATGGTGATGTGAGCGTATTAGTCCCAGTTTTAGCTCTCCCCATCATGACAAAATCTGAAGGATAGAACAAAATCTCGTGCATTAAATGTAGAGATATGCCCCCATCTCGTGTATTAATTGTAGAGATATGTCTCGAGCTCTATGCAAGAAAAAGCTTTTGACGTGGCAGAAGCGTATTCAGAAGACTCCAGTCCTTGAGCGTAAAATATGACTTGTGTCACTAAACGACAACCTGGGTCTTTGTGCAAAATCATCATCACAGCCGTCCTTTCGATCATTGTGCAGTACTTTTGTCATGAGTCAGGTTCACTGCTTTGTCTGACAAATTCATCCGAGGAATATGAAGAGTTCCTCGTACAATTTTACGCTGCATTAAAAATAAACATATTTTACGCCGGGGGAGGTGTAGCAACCTTTTACGCCAAAACAGCCTTGAAGCGCTGCTTTACGCGGACAGCTCTGAAGCCATATTTTACGCCATTCAGCCTTGAAGTTCTGTTTTACGCGTATTGCTCTGAAGCCATATTTTATGCCATATTGCTCTGAGGCTCTGCTTTATGCTGACTTCATGTATGTTTGGGGAGTTTGACTGTATAATACGCGTACAATTTCCCAACATATTTCATGCTTCTACAAGACCCCCTTCAAAATTTTTAAATTCCTTGTAATTTGAAATACTTTGAATGAAGCACGAAATAGACAATTGTAACTGACTTTTTTAGTGTAAAACTTATATTAATATATACGCATATTCTGCTGATTGATCTGTCCCGCGTACTGCGTAAAACCATATATTTGTAGCATCTGAGCGTAAAATATTTTGAACGTAATATCGTAGATCTGTAGCCTCTGAGCGTAAAAGCTTCTGAGCAAAAAATTGTGGATCTGTGGCTTCTGAGTGTAAAAACTTCTGAGCATAAAACCATAGACCTGTAGCTTCTGAGCGTAAAATATGGGATCTGTTAGGCAGCATGATGACCTGTCTTCCTTTTCAAATGATCGGCTGACGTGGTCCCAAATTATGACCAACTATTAAAAATCGGATTTGGTTGAAGATTCGAAGAGTTATCTGAATTCTATAAATAACCCTAAGCCGTGAGAGAGAAAAACCCTTCATTTGTCTCTACAAAAACCCTTCGTCTCTTTTTGAGAACTCTTCGTCTTCATCTCTTCCAGAGAACTTAGACTCGCCATGGCACCAAAACAGACCTCCACGGCTAAGGGAAAGAAAGCCACTTCCTCATCTCGCTCCACTGCTCAAGCACGAGCGAACCCCACTAGGCCAAGCGAGCCTCGTTCTGAATGAAGTGCTCCTCCGTCTAGCTGCGCTCCGGGCATCACAGATAAAAGACTCCAAGAGGAAAAACCCTTCGCACACGTTGTACATGTATGTGCAAATACGCCCATATTCCTAATGTGTCCACGTAAAACTCCATATTTTTGCAGTCTAGCGTAAAAACTCAGACTGTCAAATTTTGGTGTATACTGCAAACCTTGTGTTTTATGCCCTGGTGTAAACTCCAGCGTAAAACTCAAATTTTTGCAATCTGGCGTAAAAGCTCAGACTGTCAAGTTTTGGCGTATACTGCAAACCTTGCGTTTTACGCATTGGAAGTAGATTCCAGCATAAAACTCAAATTTTTGTAGTCTGGCGTAAAAACTCTGACTGTTAGGTTTTGGCGTAAAAGGCCAACCTTGGGTTTTACGCACTGAAAGTAAATTCCAACGTAAAACCCAGATTTTTGCAGTCTGGCGTAAAAATACAGACTGTTAGCTTTTGGCGTATACTGCAACAGTATAGCGTCTAGCATAAAACGGATTTGTTTTCTTGCTTTTTGCAGTGGACCTATTACTTCTTGTGCATGAGAGTATAAGTAATAGGTTTGAGACAAGTCCTGCCAGAGGTAATACAGCCGCGATAAAATATGACTCTGTGGGGATAATGGAGAGACGTAGTCCGGAGGTAATATGAACATGGACTGACTTTTTCTCCGCTGAGAAAAATGAGGATAGTTCAGAGGTAATATGAACATGAACAATTTATTTCCATTGCGGGCATCCCACCTGGGGTTTTTTGTGGACCTATTACTTCTTGTGCACGAGAGTGCAAGTAATAAGTTTAAGACAAGCCCTGCCAGAGGTAATATGAACGTGGCAGTTTTTGTGGACCTAACACCACTAGCGTACTTAGAGTTAAGTACGGGTGCTAAGTTGAGATGACAACCGATATTAGAGGTAATATGGACATGATAATCGATAGCCAAAACTCGAAAGGTTTGTTCAGAGGTAATATGAACATGACAAACTCAGCCTGAGAGAAATATTATGATAGCAGTTCAGAGGTAATATGAACATGAACTAGTGTCCGAAAAACTCATTGAGGAGTGATTCGTTGAGTGTGGTCTATCCAGACATGATGATAGACCAAAGGATCACTCCGCTGGGGAGATTGATAGGGCAATAGCTCAGAGGTAATATGAACATGGCTAGCGTCTAACGAGATTGGTTTTGAATAGTCATTGCGGGAGTGTGCAAGTTGTCACGCCCCGATTTCACCCAATCGATAATCGTCCCCTGGGCGTGATGCCGTGCACGCGTAGGGCGCGCGTGCACAAGGCCTAGGCATAATGATGATCTTTAGAACATATGCAACAGAGTACGCAAATAAGATAACACACATTGAGGCATAGAAAAGTTTTCTCTTTATTGATAATAAACATCTGTTTACAGACTCTTGACCCAAAACGATAAGGATGCCACACAGGCTTACAACTTGGATACAAAATGAGATAGTCGTTCCATATATTACATCATTTATTAGAATTCAAAACACAAAACACCTTTGGTGCGAGTCAACACCATCGTCTTGTGGCTTCCCAAAAGTGAGAGCGAGCTCCTTGCTTCTTATGTACTGGAGCTACCAAAAGTCACGTCACGAAAGCGTCTTGATTCGGGAAGGGGGTTGGAGAAAGCTTCAGCTCCTCGCCGCGTCGCCTTGGCTCGGGGAACCTGCTGCAACGAGGGTCAGTACTTCAAAAAGTACCGGTGAGGGCGAGCTAACCCAACTTAACCCAAAATCTACAACGAGTTCATACGAGCATGCAACATTTATTTTCATGTGATCTATCTACCTTGGCTTAGATAAATTCTTCGCATAAGATAGAGTAAAATAACATAACCAAATATGCCACCGCTCGGTGACTTTACCTGTACCGTCTGAGCCACCTGTACAAAACTTACCATGACCTTCCCTGCCACGAAGACATAGTTAGTCTGCACAGTTTAAATATACATAACAATCACTTGGTTGGACTTGGGATGGGTTGGCTGCCATTCCGCCTCGGGTAGCTAGCCCTTAGCGGACGCACGGACCCATCCAAATGCTAGGACTACACTAGCAAATTATTCTACCCGGGGCGAAGCGGTCCCGGTGCCCCGGCGACCGTTCGTAGAACGATATCCCTTGTATACAAGTTGTCCAAAACCATACCACCGCAACCAACTAAGTTATCATATGAAACACATATCCAAGCAAAATACAAGCAAGTGAACATAGTATAGTTTTCCATAGTCTATGCTACTTGTGTAAGGATCATATTTTCCTTCCCATTTTGCACCATACCATGAATAGTTATAGATAAATGAATCTAACTACAACTTAACATAGAAATGGTTATGATATATGACGGGCATGCACGTTATAGTGTGATCGTTCAGAACAATTTCCATGTGACAAGCATTATTGGTGTTTCAAGCCTACTTCTTTTCTATTTTGACTCAGTCATATGTGTTTTAGTATCATTTGATCGGGATGAACAATGAGTCAATCTATTTAGAATGCAGACTTGGAAGAAGGGAGCTAATCGAAATAAAGCCACTCACTAGTTAGGGACATAGGAGAGAAAAGAAGAACTTTAAGACTCCGCACGAGCGTCGTCTACCCGATCACCTGCACGCACCAACAGATGATCAATATCCCTTGCTTAGGTCTCTGAGGTTCGATATGAAATTGCGAGATCCTAAGAACGAAAATAATAAAATCCATCGAAACCGTTCAAGAAAATGCAAGTCATAAAACCAACAAAAGGCAACCAAGCGGCACGAAAACGGGCAAGAAACCAACGCAACGGAAAGGCCCCTCTCGACTATGCCGCCGAGTCCATCCTTGAGGCACGATCCGTTGAATATGGGACCTGATTCCGAAGAAACCAATCCATAACGAGGAAAGAATCTTGATTCAATCTGTCCTGTTCGGACGGTCTTAAGTGTTTCTTGGCCGCGCTCCCCGAATAGGACGAACGGGGCATTACATCATAACCATCCAAAAGAAAGTTTCGTCCCAAAACTTAGGAATAGAACCTAACTGCTAAGGAATAATGAGGGAAACCTTTCCCTCATCTCAGATTCGATTTCCCACGTCGATTCTTCGACCGCGTGGTTCCGCTACAGAACGCGCACTAACGATACAGCCCAATTCCGTAACTGCTTCTCCTTACGTTCCAGGATCTGCACGGGTTCTTCGACGTATGACAAGTCCGCCTGTAGATCTAACTGACCCAAGTCTATCACATGGTTCGGATCGTGCACATACTTTCTTAGCTGCGATACATAAAAAATATCGTGCACATCTGATAGGGCTGGCGACAAAGCAATTTGATAAGCAACTGAAGTGACTCGTTTGAGAATTTTGAACGGGCCAACAAATCTTGGACTTAACTTCCCTTTTATCCCGAATCTCGTCACACCACGCATGGGAGAGACTTTTAGGAATACATGGTCCCCTACTTGGAATTCAAGAAGGCGACGACGAACATCGGCATAGCTCTTTTGCCGACTTTGTGCTACTTTTAACTGTTCTTGAATCAGCCGAACCTTTTGTACTGTTTGTTCAACCAGTTCCGGCCTAAGAATTTGCCGCTCCCCAACTTCATCCCAGCAGATCGGTGACCTACACTTCCGCCCATACAGCGCCTCATACGGAGCCATCTGGATGCTAGACTGATAACTGTTGTTGTAAGCAAATTCGGCTAGCGGCAGGATAACGTCCCAACTTGACTTGGAATCGATTACGCAGAGGCGCAGCATATCTTCTAGTACCTGATTCACCCGTTCTGTCTGGCCATCGGTTTGAGGATGGTAGGCTGAGCTGAATTTCAACTTGGTCCCCATCGACGACTGAAGGCTTTCCCAGAAACGTGAGATGAACCGTCCGTCCCGATCTGATACTATGGAAACTGGCACTCCGTACAGCCGGACTATCTCGTCAAGGTAGGTCTGGGCAAGGCGATCGGCGGCCCAAGTACTTTTAATGGCAATAAAGTGTGCAGACTTGGTTAACCGGTCGACGATGATCCAGATTGCGTCGTTCCCCCGTTGCGTCCTTGGCAGACCAACAATAAAGTCCATGCTGATGTGCTCCCACTTCCATTCTGGGATAGCAAGATTTTGTATTTCTCCGCCCGGCCTCTGATGCTCTGCTTTCACCCTCTGACAGGTTATGCATTGCGACACAAAGAGTGCTACATCTTTCTTCATGCCGTGCCACCAGAAGACAGTGCAAAGGTTCTTATACATTTTTGTCCTCCCGGGATGGATAGTATAGGCCGCGTAATATGCTTCCGTGAGGATTTCCTTTCTGAGTTCTGAATCATTGGGGACGCATAGCCTTCCTTTCACTCGCAACGCCCATTCTCATCCACTGCAAAGTCTTTGGCCTTCCCCGCTTGGACCTGCTCTCGCATTTTCCGGAGGAATGGATCGTCTCTTTGAGTAGATGTGACTCTCTCTATCAGATTGGGTACAAATCGCATCTGAGCAACCCGTGCGCCACGATAACAAATTCTGAGTTTGATGCCCATTTCTTCTAAGTCCCTTTGTAACCTGCGATTGACGGACAGAGATCCCGCAAAGACCCGACTCAACGCATCCGCTACCACATTTTCCTTGCCCGGAGTGTAGTCAATCGTCAAATCGTAATCTTTTATCAATTCTAGCCAGCGCCGCTGTCGAAGGTTTAGATCTGCTTGGGTGAATAAGTACTTTAAACTTTTGTGATCGGTATAGATTCGGCAAGGCACTCCATAAAGGTAGTGCCGCCATAATTTTAACCCGAACACAATTGCTGCCAGTTCCAGATCGTGCGTGGGATAATTCTTCTCGTGCTTTCTCAGCTGTCTGGATGCATAGGCTATCACTCTGTCTCGTTGCATAAGTACACACCCTAAGCCCTGCCCTGAAGCGTCACTGAAGATTTGGAATCCCGAAGTCTCGTCCGGCAGTGCAAGTAACGGGGCAGAAGTGAGACGCTGCTTTAACTCAGCAAACGATGCTTCGCAGTCGGTGGACCACTCAAACACGACTCCCTTCTGTGTGAGGTGAGTCAGAGGCGAGGCAAGTTTAGAAAAATCCTTTACGAACCGTCTGTAGTAGCCCGCTAACCCGAGAAAGCTTCGAATTTCACTAATGAATGCAAGTTGTTTCCACTCGACAATGGCTTCTACCTTCTTCGGGTCAACTGAAATACCTCCCACAGAAATGATATGCCCTAGGAACGATACACTGCTTAGCCAAAATTCGCACTTACTCAGCTTCGCATACAACTTGTTGTCTCGAAGGGTTTGTAGCACGGTCCGCAAGTGCTCTGCGTGCTCCGCTCTATCCTTCGAATACACCAAGATATCATCGATGAACACTACTACAAATCGATCGAGGTACGGCCAGAACACTTGGTTCATCAAACCCATAAAGCAGCAGGGGCATTCGTCAAACCGAACGGCATTACTAAAAACTCATAATGGCCGTAGCGTGTGCGAAAGGCTGACTTCGGCACATCGTCCTGCTTAATTTTGAGCTGATGGTAACCCGAACGGAGATCGATTTTCGAGAACACGGTCGCTGCTTGCAACTGATCAAAGAGATCATCTATCCTGGGAAGGGGGTATTTGTTTCGAACCGTTGTTTTATTTAATTCTCGATAGTCGATGCAGAGTCGCATCGAGCCATCCTTTTTCTTAACGAGCAGTACCGGTGCCCCCCACGGAGACACACTAGGCCGGATATACCCACGATCAAGCAATTTTTGTAGCTAGATTTTTAACTCTTTTAGTTCTGCCGGAGCGATTCGATACGGAGGTTTGGAAATAGGTTGGGTTCCTGGAAATGTGTCGATGGTGAATTCTGTCTCTCGATCGGGCGGCATACCGGGCAACTCGTCGGGGAACACATCAGGAAAATCCACCACAACGGGAATGGACTCAACGTTTACGCAATCTAGCCGAGTGTCTCGAACGGAAGCCAAGTACCCTACGCAGCCGGAGTGAATCATCCGTCGAGCAGACATCGCTGATATCACCATGCAGGTATTTGACGCTTCTGACTGTGGACTGCACGAATAGCAAAATTCGGTCTCGCCAGGAAGACGGAACACGACTTTCTTCTCCGCACAATCGATAGTAGCAGAACAAGCGCCAAGCCAGTCCATTCCCAGAATAATGTCGTAGTCCCCTATGTCCAGAACTATCACATCAAGTGACAATTTCCTTCCTCCAATGCAAATATAGCCATCCCGACAAACTGAAACTGCAGGCAAGCTCGTGCCTGACGGTGTACTGACGCTAAGCCTTAGGCCTAACGGGGTTTGAATGAAATTATGTTCTCTAGCAAAGTTTGTTGACACAAAACTATGTGTTGCACCAGAATCAAACAATACTCGAGCAGGTACATCATTAAAGAGTAATATACCTGACACCGTCGTGTTTGATGCGAGTGCCTCATCCCGAGTCAGAGCAAAGACCCGGCCTTGAGCGTTCTGCTGTGTCGTCTGATTCGCTCGAGCTACTTGCCCCTGGTCCTGAGGAGCACGGTTTTGTTGTTGTTGTTGGTTAGGCCCACCTGCCCGACAGTTCGCTGCCATATGCCCCTGACGACCGCACTTAAAGCACGATCCGTTGAATACTCGACAGTTCCGAGCGATGTGTCCAGTACGATTACATCGGTGACAAACAAGCTCGCCACCCTTACCCTGATTTGCCCCCTTGTTACCGCCGTTATTGGAGCGCTTATGCGCATTGTTACCCCCTGTGTTGCTAGGACGCTTGTGATTGGAATTTTGCACAGCGTCGGTGTGAACTGGTGGGTACTGCGATTCAAGGGAGAGGGCATGGTTTAAGGACTCACGCATGGTGCGGTATTGCGAGACGACGACGTGAGCACGAATCGAAGGTCGCAGTCCTATCTCAAATCTTCGTGCATGTGTCTCCGCATCACTAATATGAGACTTAGCAAACTTAGCAAGTCTGTTGAATTTTGAAGCGTATTGCCGTACGGACATATCCCCTGCTGTAGATGGGTAAACTCGTCTTCCTTCTCGCGGCGGACGGCGGGTGGAAGATACTCCTCTTCGAAGGCCTTACGGAACACTGACCAAGAGATAATCGTTGTGCCCCCTTCGCTCAATAAAGTTTGTTTGTGTACATCCCACCAATCATGTGCGTTTAAACGGAGCTGAAGTTGGGCGCAAGCGACTCTCCTGGTTTCGTCCATATGGAGCACTTCAAAGTGGTCTTCTAACTCGACCAGCCAGTCCAACGCCACTGAAGGGTCTTCGGTACCGTTAAAGGTAGTATGGCACATTTTCTTAAATTTTGATATCTGCAGGATGGACCCCTTATCATCTGAAAGTGGAGGTTCCGGAGAGCCCTGCGGTCCCAAAATATCAACTACAACTAGCGCTGCCACGGCGGTCGCAGACGCAGAATGATTGCTAGCGGCTAGCGTCGTCACAATCGTTTGCAAGGTATCCATTTGCTTCTGCTACATTTCGGCCTGTGTCCGTTGCGCCAGAAATTGTGCTTCTATTCGAGATTCGAATTGATTCTGTCGTAGTTCGGCTTGCCTCTGTTGCGTTTCCATCATACGCATCATTCGTTCGAACGGATCAACAGAGGGTGTGGCAGCCGGACTTCCTGAGCTACCTGACGTGCTAGAACTACTGCCTTACACTTGCGCCACCATCTGCGTCTGTACGCCCGGCTCAGAGGCCGTTCCTTCAAAGAAAAGTAACTTGCATCAGTCTCAAAGTATATTATGGACTCACTATATGGAACGCATCTCATTTTGCACCAATCGATTTCAAGAGTTTACTCGGACGGGACAGGGTCATCTTAGGAAAACTTTCTGACTCGAGATCAAAGGATCTGAAGCTATGCTCTGATACCACTATGTCACGCCCCGATTTTACCCAATCGATAATCATCCCCCGGGCGTGATGCCGTGCAAGCGTAGGGCGCGCGTGCACAAGGCCTAGGCATAATGATGATCTTTAGAACATATGCAACAGAGTACGCAAATAAGATAACACACATTGAGGCATAGAAAAGTTTTCTCTTTATTGATAATAAACATCTGTTTACAGACTCTTGACTCAAAACAACAAGGATGCCACACAGGCTTACAACTTGGATACAAAATGAGATAGCCGTTCCATATATTACATCCTTTACTAGAATTCAAAACACAAAACACCTTGGGTGCGAGTCAACACCATCGTCTTGTGGCTTCCCAAAAGTGAGAGCGAGCTCCTTGCTTCTTATGTACTGGAGCTACCAAAAGTCACGTCACGAAAGTGTCTTGATTTGGGAAGGGGGTTGGAGAAAGCTTCAGCTCCTTGCCACGTCGCCTTGGCTCGGGGAACCTGCTGCAACGAGGGTCAGTACTTCAAAAAGTACCGGTGGGGGCGAGCTAACCCAACTTAACCCAAAATCTACAACGAGTTCATATGAGCATGCAACATTTATTTTTATGTGATCTATCTACCTTGGCTTAGATAAATTCTTCGCATAAGATAGAGTAAAATAACATAACCAAATATGCCACCACTCGGTGACTTTACCTGTATCGTCTGAGCCACCTGTACAAAACTTACCATGACCTTCCCTGCCACGAAGACATAGTTAGTCTGCACAGTTTAAATATACATAACAATCACTTGGTTGGACTTGGGATGGGTCGGCTGCCATTCCGCCTCGGGTAGCTAGCCCTTAGCGGACGCACGGACCCATCTAAATGCTAGGACTACACTAGCAAATTGTTCTACCCGAGGCGAAGCGGTCCCGGTGCCCCGGCGACCGTTCGTAGAACGATATCCCTTGTATACAAGTTGTCCAAAACCATACCACCGCAACCAACTAAGTTATTATATGAAGAACGATATCCCTTGTATACAAGTTGTCCAAAACCATACCACCGCAACCAACTAAGTTATCATATGAAACACATATCCAAGCAAAATACAAGCAAGTGAACATAGTGTAGTTTTCTATAGTCTATGCTACTTATGTAAGGATCACATTTTTCTTCCCATTTTGCACCATACCATGAATAGTTATAGATAAATGAATCTAACTACAACTTAACATAGAAATGGTTATGATATATGACGGGCATGCACGTTATAGTGTGATCGTTCAGAACAATTTCTATGTGACAAGCATTATTGGTGTTTCAAGCCTACTTCTTTTCTATTTTGACTCAGTCATATGTGTTTTAGTATCATTTGATCGGGATGAACAATGAGTCAATCTATTTAGAATGCAAACTTGGAAGAAGGGAGCTAATCGAAATAAAGCCACTCACTAGTTAGGGAAGTAGGAGAGAAAGGAAGAACTTTAAGACTCTGCACGAGCATCGTCTACCCGATCACCTGCACGCACCAACAGATGATCAATATCCCTTGCTTCGGTCTCCTAGTTCGATATGAAATTGCGAGATCCTAAGAACGAAAATAATGAAATCCATCGAAACCGTTCAAGAAAACGCAAGTCATAAAACCAACAAAAGGCAACCAAGCGGCACAAAAACGGACAAGAAACCAACACAACAGAAAGGCCCCTCTCGACTCTGCCGCCGAGTCCATCCTTGAGGCACGATCTGTTGAATATGGGAACTGGTTCCGAAGAAACCAATCCATAACGAGGAAAGGATCTTGATTCATTCTGTCCCGTTCGGACGGTCTTAAGTGTTTCTTGGCCGCGCTCCCCGAATAGGGCGAACGGGGTATTACACAAGTAGACCTAAGGATTGCTCCGCTGGGGGGATTTTGTGGATCCATCATCCATTGCATACCCGGGATTCTTGGATACGGATAATGGCTCTTTACAAGAATTTGTAACGAAGGAGAAAAAATGTTGCACATAGGCACTTGCTGGGGATGCCAAATTGCTAAACATATCTATTTAGAGGTCATATAAACATGATAGAATATGATTCTTGATCTTCAATGATCAAGAAAATATTGCACATAGCCACTTGCTGGGGATGACGAATCAAGAGTTGATTTGTCCATCTGGGTTGTAGACTTATTACCCATGGCGTCACTTAAGTACAGATAATAAGCTCCAACGACTAGCACTATCAGGGGTTATGCGAACGTGATAGTAGGAAGTCGAAGAGAAGAACTTCACTCAAAGGTAATGTGGACATAGAAAAGTTCTAAAAATATCTTACTCAGAGGTAATGTGGACGTGGTAAGATATGACTCAGGGGGTAAAGAAAAACAGGGCAGAGGAAATATGGGAATGACCATTTTAATGGTGATAGATTTACTCTGTTGGAGAAAGTGGAGAGAAGTAGTTCAAAGGTATTATGGACGTGAACTAATCGATAGCAACAACCTGGGAGGTTTGCTCAGAGGTCACTTGGACATGGCAAACTCAGCTGGAGGAAAAACAGTTTGGATGTGAACCCATGTCTGAAAAATTCACCGGGGAGTGACTTTCTGAGTGGGGATAGTCCTGAAGGTTGCTCATCTAAGGAGACACCGTCTTCTTGTTATAAACGCAAAGTGATGACTTTGCCGTCAATCAACTCCTGAATTTTTCTTTTCAGCACATAGCATGCCTTCGTGGGATGATAAATGTACCGATGAAAGAGACAATAATCTGGGTCATCGACCTTGCCAGCCTTTTCAGGATATCTGATGTTGGGTAGCCGAAGTTTGTTCTCCGTCATCAATATATTGAAGATTTCAATGATGTCATCCTCATTGAAGGATAAAGTCCCCTTTGGCTTTTGGGCTCCCGATTCCTGAGTCGTACGGTCTTCAGGAAAGATGGTCATAGTTGCATTATCTTCGGACTCAGAGGGAATTCTACCCCCAGCTTTGGATGCTGCTCTGTGTTGTCGAGGGAGACCACCCCCAGCCATGTCGTCGTCTGGTTCTTCTTCCTGTAATACCGAAAAGTAGTTCAATCGGTCGAAAACTGACCATTTTGCTTTAGAATAGCAATGGTTAATTATAACCTCATGACTATTACAATTAGGATATCCCCTGTCTTCGCATTTCTGGATCAAGAAATCACGCAAATCAGGGAAATTATCAGAAAAAGAAGAGGGCTTATTATGCCTTTTTACATCAATAGGAACGTGGAGATTGGGAACCATAACCCTTTCTCGGCCATAGGAATACAGCAGTCCACCCATGTGAGTGGCATATGATCCATCATCTGTTTGAGGAGTGTATCTTCTCGTAAGACGAGTCTCCTTTACACGGACCGACCTATCCTGGCATAATTTGGATTTTGGCACAGGTTCTCGTAAAATAGGGAAAGTTTGCGTAATCTGTAGAGTGGGCAACTTCTTCTCTTGTGGGCGTAAAATCCTAGAGGTTGGAAGATTCGCCACTTATTTTCCCTTGATGTGATCCAAGAGTCCATCTGCCTCATTATAGACGGGAGATATATTTTTACGCGCAGGGCGCGTTTGAAATTTCTGAGTTGGCGCTGAGGCCTTGTCAGAAATTTTGTCTGCCACATCACAGACGGGAGATAAAGTTTTACGCGCAGGGCGCGTTCTAGAATTCTGGATTGGCACTAGGGCATGACCAAAAGTTTTGTCTGCCACGTCACGGACGGGAGACAAATTTTTACGTGCAGGGTACATTCTAGACTTCTGGATTGGCACTGGGGCATTGCCAGAAGTTTTGTCTGCCACATCACAGACGAAAGACGGATTTTTACGCACAGGGCGTGTAGGTGCAACTTTGTTGATCTGAGAGTAAGAGCTTGCAGGAAGGGCAGAGGATATCTTAGACATCCATACTTTACGTAGCTTCTTGTTGTTCTGGACAGAGGAGGAGGGAGAGCTACCCCCTACATGAAGCATGTCTTCATAGGCAGATTGGTCGAACTGGACGACCAAAGTCTTCTTCGTTGATCCGATGGATATAGCATCGTGTTGAGCAATTGCTTTCTCGTCAGAGGAGAAAGTCATCCCCAGCAGAGTCGCCATCTGGTGTTTGATGATAAAACAAATAGGGGGTTTGTATGAAGCTCTTTGGTTTACAAACTCAGGCTATTAAACTCTCCTGGTATACAAAACACTATCAGAGGTATTATGAACATGATAAGTTTTGAAAATTCACCTGCCGAGTCGCTATTTTGTTTGAGATAAAGCAAATAGAGGGTTTATACGAAACCTTTTTGTTTACAAACAAGAAAAGAGTGCAATTAATCCTATATGAGGATGTTAAGCATAATAAAATTGATTCTGGGAAAGTATTGCTATAAGAGTCTGATCTGCAGTCGATCACTTTGTCCCTTGGACCACACGATGATGAAGAAGTGCTGTAGAAGAAGAAGAAGCTTCAAAGGTTGCAGGTAGGATTGAACTGTCAACCAATACTCTCTGTTTGTGTTCTCTCTCTCTGATCTCTGATAATGCCATGTGGTTGTGCGCCCTATCTTCTGATCTGATTATCCGCCTGTATGCCCCCTCTTTTTTTCTCCTATCTATTTTCTGCTCTTTGATTTTTTGATCTGCCCCTTATCCTGTGATCAAGGGTCTCTATTTATAGAGATCAGTTCCAATAACTGTCCAGTCGGCGTAAAAACTAAGCTGTGAAGAGAGTTGCACCTTTTACGCAGTGGTTATAATAACTGCTACCCACGTCTGAATGACCTTCTAAATTTGTGTATGACACGTGTTCCTTTATAAGGTAACGCGTATAACTGCTTCTCGAAGATCACGGCATGCAAGCCACGTAGGTAACTGCCCCTCGCGTAGAGATAGTTGGCGTAAAAGCCAATTAACTGTCTTATAGGAGTAAAAGCCTAGTTGTGAAGAAGACTGCCTCCTTTACGCTGCGGTTATGAAAATTGCTATCCACGTTCAAATAATCTTCTGAATCTGCGTGTGACAAGTATCCCTTTATGAGGTAACGCGTATAACTGCTTCTCGAAGATCATGGCATGCAAGCCACGTAGGTAATAGCCCCTACGTAAAGATGGTTGGTGTAAAAGCCAAATAACTGTCTCCTTGGCATAAAAGCCAAATTGCTGTCTTGTTGGCGTAAAAGCCAAACTCTGTCTTATTGGCGTAAAAGCCAATACTCTGCGTAAAACTTGATGGTTCATCAATAATAGATATCCAGCATAAAATAGCCAATTATCCATCATGACTGAGGTTTTGAGCGTATTCTGGGCTAAATAGCCTTATCACATACCTTGGCCAATATGGCCGAGTTGGCGTATTTTGAGGAGATAGCATACAGCGTACTCCTATAGTTTAAAATAGCCGGGTTAGCGTAAAATGCAAGGATGGTGATATGAGCGTATTAGTCCCAGTTTTAGCTCTCCCCATCATGACAAAATCTGAAGGATAGAACAAAATCTCATGTATTAAATGCAGAGATATGCCCCCATCTCGTGTATTAATTGCAGAGATATACCTCAAGCTCTATGCAGGAAACAGTTTTTGACGTGGCAGAAGCGTATTCAGAAGACTCCAGTCCTTGAGCGTAAAATACGACTTGTGTCACTAAATGACAACCTGGGTCTCTATGCAAAATTATCATCACAGCCGTCCTTTCGATCATTGTGCAGTACTTTTAACATGAGTCAGGTTCGCTGCTTTGTCTGACAAATTCATCTGAGGAATATGAAGAGTTCCTTGTACAACTTTATGCTGTATTAAAAAAAACGTATTTTACGCCGGGGGGAGGTGTAGCAACCTTTTACGCCAAAACAGCCTTGAAGCGCTGCTTTACGCGGACAGCTACGAAGCCATATTTTATGCCATATACAGCCTTGAAGTTCTGTTTTACTTATATTGCTCTGAAGCCATATTTTATGCCATATTGCTCTGAGGCTCTGCTTTACGCTGACTTCATGTATGTTTGGGGAGTTTGACTGTATAATACGCGTAAAATTCCCTGGCATATTTCATGCTTCTATAGCCTCTACACGACTTTTCAGAATCTGCACAACTTTTCATGCTTTTGTCTTATCTCCTGATCACATGTGTCCCTGATCACATGCATCCCTGATCATATGCGTCTATGATCCCATGCGTCCCTAATCACATGCATCCCTGATCACATGCGTCTATGATCCCATATGTCCCTGATCACATGCCTTCCTCAATATGCCTCCCTGATCCCATGTGTCCCTATGTGCACGTTTTATTAATTTGCTTGGTTTGGATATTTATTGGATTTTGTGATTCCATGTATGATTCTAATGATTGTAATTGTATGGGAACTAAGTGACCACGTGTTGGATCCGACTATGTGCCTGACCCGACTATGTTCAGAAATAGACCATGTGCCAAGTGACTATGACTACCTATGTACCTGTAGAAGCATAAAAATTATGCAGGCCGCATAAGAGCTCATGCACCCCCAATATAAAAGTAAACCGCATAGGAGCCGTACGTAACCTATGCGACCAGAACAGACAACCGCATAGGTAGCCCTCATGCGGTCTGATCATCCTCAGAATATGGGGGTAGCATAAAAGAATTATTAATCAAAACAAAACAAAAGTTTATTTTGCAAAAGGGGGGTTACAGCATGTAACTATCAAGGCCCATACAAAATAAAAAAATAAAGAGAGAAAGACGCGATCAGTCAAAAGAGCTACAATTCTTAAGAAGCACATCCGCAACATCCGGGACTGAACGTATACCCGCACGATAAAACTGGAAGCGCACTCCTTCCCTCCATTCCAACGTCTCCCTCTACTCTAAAGTTACGGGCAGTAAGGCAAAGTTCAGAGTGGACTCTAGAGGCCGAGCAAGAGCCTCTAAAGAAAACCCCAACGAGGACAGAAAGCTTTCAGCCACAAACAACTCACCCTCATCTTGTGCCCTTCGTCCAGGCAAAAATGCCATGACAACCGGCAGAGAACTGAAAGCTCGCCCCTAACGGGACCCTCCAAGTCCAGACCCTCCGATACCCGAGCACTGAGATTTAGTAGTGAGGAAACGACGAGAAACAAAGGAGGTGGCCAGGGATCCCAACTAGAATCTCCCTTGGACGACATATTTCATGAATTAGAACACGACAGACCACGGCAGTGGTATTTATAAAAGAAATCTATGGTTTGCGTGATTGCAATAATTGCTATGATGAACCTAGAAAGGAAGAATTCGACGGTTTGGCTTCCGAAAAGTCTACATGCACCCAACGGTTAATTTCTTAAGAAGTCTGCAAGAAGGCGATTAAGCTTCCCAAAAAGGTTGAGCAAAGCCTTAAAAATGCCAGCTTGACAACACGCGTTTATGCATCCAACAGCCATGCGACCTTATGCTCCAAAAATAAAAACTCAGAAGAGATCAGGCCGTAGAGTCTCCCTGCGGCCCAACAAGCCAAAGCATGCGCTCCCAAAAGGAAGCTAAAATAAGGTCATAGAGTTACCCTATGACCCAAACAAAGACATCCATGCGTCCCCAATCAACCAAAGCAACTTGGCCATAGAAGGACCTAACGTGGCGTCCCGTCAGTAGGATCATCTCTGACACAAAATTCTGACAAAAAAGATTTTCTGATTTCCTCAAAAGATGTGAGCACACTAAACAACAAAAGTCTCACATCAGCATAGAACATCACTCTCGACGTGGTGCAACGCCACCTGGACAGCATAACAAAGGCATCATGCATCCCAAACTCCATACGTCATATGCGCCCCTGGCTCCATGCGGTCCCATGAGTCTCTGGCCCCATGCATCCCAGACTCCATGTTGTCTCAAGCGTCTCTGGCCCCATGCGTCCTAGGCTCCATGCTGTCATATGCATCTTTGGCCCCATGTGCCCCAAACTCCATGCGGTCTCATGCGTCCCAAGCTCCATGCGACCCTATATGTCCCAAACTCCATGTGGTCTCACGCGTCTCTGGCCCCATGCATTCCATACCCTATGCGGTCCCATGAATCTCTGGCCCCATGTATCCCAGACTCCATACGGTCCCAAGCGTCTCTGGCCACATGTATTTCAGACTCCATGAAAACCAAATTTTGCTGTTATGACAAGAGTGTTTCTCTCCAACCAAGTATGGACTATGTATCAAGCTGACCAAGTCACGCCCACAAAGGATGAAAACTATCCAGATCTTCGGCTACGAAAAATCTCAACAAGCGCCCACATACCAGCTCGGCCTGCTCACGGTTATAGTTGCACCCTATCAAGAAGGGGTACGTGGCATCCTCCAACATCCATGCGGCCCAACATATGTGTGCCAGGTTGACTATAAATGGCAGTGTACCACACCAACGCAAAAGGCTGGCTAGCTATCTGCGAATCTACACTCAAGCAATAGAGAAGAGCTTTCGCGTCGGATTGTCCATGGAGTAAAGAGAGTTGCTACACTCCTAACCCTCCATCGTCACCCCTCCCCAGAATATTTTTTTTTTACTTAGACTATCTATTTAGGACTCCTCTCTGTACTCTCTTTAGTTTGTTTATTAAATCAAATTCTTTTTTAAAGACTTTTAAATTTAATGGCGAATATTACCTGACTTGAACTATGTGCTAGAACTCATATGATTTACCAATGATTGGTAACTTGACTCAACTATTGGTATCTGTGCTGATACACTTTCTACGTGTTATATGTTCCCACATAATTATTTTATAAGTTTTACACTATGGTGTACCTATGTGTTATGCGATATGTGATATAACCCGACCTCCAGCATGGATATGAGGGATAGTCAATAACTAAACGTGACTATAATCAGTTGATTGTTGCATCATGCTGGAGGGAATCCAAATTAAACTATCATGTAACAAAATAGATTCGTACCTAGCATGTCTGTACTATAATACGACATATAAGGGAAATATCATGTGACCACGCCATGAGATTTTAGAAACAGTAGGGTTAACTAGGCAACTAAATATGTAGAGCATTGGGAGGGATAGAATTCCGAGATCGTGCTTAACTAGCCACCCTTAAATATTTATCTGGGGAGTGCAGGCTGTCCCCCATAGATAATGTTTAAATCTTCTATAGTGGATGGCAATATCCGACTATTATATTATACTATGTATTCTATGCGATCTTAGCACGGTGAGCTTATGAGGGACCAATGCATAATACTATATGCTATAAAGTGATTCAAGGCTAGGCTAGCCCGGCTAGTACCTAGTTCGATCTGTGGATTCCTATTATATGTATAATGCCTCTAGGATAACCAAGACTCTACCTAGTAAGCCGTACAAGTGATTGACCGATTACATAATTGAACTTGATTGTGTATTGTACCTTCTATTAAATAGTTAGTAACATGGACTATCATGGTGTGACAGTTTAATCCTTGTCCTTGTTTTATTGTAGGTTAGATTGTTGTATCACGATAGAATATGGACCAAACTATGAGACAAAATTATATGTATACATGTTCATCCTATCTGGTTTTGTTTCTTCATTCGTGCTTCCTTTGTGGTATTTGTTATTTGGGGTCTAACTCCACTGGTTTTGTATTGCAAGGTTTAGAGCCAACAAAGGAGGATCCATCTTACTTTCCTCTGAATAATGGCGTGCACCAGATAGATGACCGCTGAAGGACACGAGTGGGTTTCTTAATCACTGCTCGGTATTGTAGATTTTTCTCTTTTTGGCGTTTAGCCACCGACACTTGTTAGCCCTAAATCTGGATATTTAGTTTCCTTACATAATTATAATTAATCAGACTACAGCTGATCATGGTCATATAATTTTTCTACTTCGCCAGCTTCTTATTTTGTACAGTTAATTTCTAGAATATTTTGGCAGGATATTTGGGATGCCTTACTTACTTGTTATATATATTCTATGATTAATGTTCTTACTTGACTGATTGAGATAATAGATATTCTTTGTGACCCTAAGTGACTTGCTTGTAGTATGCATCCCTTGTCAAGTAACAGTTATGATCGTCACACAATGTTCTATACCTTGTACGGGGTAGCTGGCCATGTCTGTGTCCGTATTTTGGTACAAGGGTGTGACAAGGTTTTAGTGGTGGCCCATGCAGGTCTTTATTTTCAGACTTGTGGGATATTATGGTCATAGGAGTCTCAATCAAATACGTCTCCTTCGATATCTTGCTTCGTCCTTCTCGATACCATTGCTTGAACTATTAAAACTGCTTCCCTACTTGATCCTTCCCGTCTTATTCTTGATGTTTCTTGTCCTTTCTTTAGGGCTTCTTCAGTTATTAGAGCAGCAGACCTGGCAAGACATGGTTCCCCTGGGCAACAACAAGAGGTAGCACCGGTCCAGGGTCAGATCCGGATAGAGCCAGTAGTTGAGCAAGCTGGCACGGTGGAACCAGAAGTTGGACATTTGAGCAACCAACCCCTGAGATCCCCATACCCCCAGTAGTGCCAGCAGTGCCAGCAGTGCCAGCGGTACTTGACACCCCAGTATTATTAGAGATCCTTCGGACAAAGATGGCTACACAACAGCATCAAATAACAGAACAACAACATCAACAGTTTCAACAACAAGAGCAGAATATCTTGTTGAGTCATGGTTTACAGACGGCCTTAGAAAGAGGCGGAAGGACTGATTTGGGATCATTGGTTAGATTTTGCCGACTTAACCCGAGATAGTTTGATGGCACAGAGGATGCCATTATAGCAGACATATATTTTTAAGACATCAAAGTTATTTTGGCAATGGCGAAGGTTCCGATGGATGAACAAGTTGATCAGATTCGATTACAGCTTTAAGACCTTGCCCGTGACTCGTGGGCATCAGTGAAAGTTGGTTTCAGGCATCCTATTCCTTGGGATAGTTTCATGACTCAATTTTGGGACAAGTGTTTTGGATTTGTAGCACAGTATGAGCTCCACCAGAGGTTTATCGATCTTAAGTAGGCCGGTAGGACTGTAGGCGGATATACAGCCAAGTTTTGTAGGCTGAGTAGATTTGCTCTGACAATAGTGGCTACGGAGTCAGATAGCGCGATGAGGTTCCAGCAAGGACTTTATTTGGAGATTCTATAACTAGTAGAGGGACACGACTACCAAACTTATAAAGAAGTATTGATAGCAGCTCGGAGGCACGATCTTACCATGTAGAGGTTGTCAGCAAGAACGAGATGCCAGAAGAGGTCTCATGCTCAGAGTGGAAGAGGAGGAGGAGTACCCCGAATGTTAGCACCATCATCTGGCATTTGTATCCATGATTCAGTGCCGCAGAGGATGGCAGTTTCAATAGTGACACCACCATCTCTACAGCAGCCGAGGCAGCAGAACCAACAGCAGTACGAGGGAGCACCAGTGGGTTGTACTTACTTTGGTAAGAGATGCCATGCTAGAGATGAATGTAGGGAAGCCAATAGGTTATGCATAAGATTTGGCAGTCCAAATCACTGGTTTGCCAATTGTTCGTTGAAGTAAAGGCCAGGAGGGCCAATCCAACAGTTTCTAGCACTACCATCACCAGGGAAAGTTTAGCACAGAGGCCAGCAATAGCATTACGACCATTAGCTCAACGTCCGTTACCGACGCAAGCTCAAATGTACCAACAGTAGCAAAATCAGCAGCAGGGCCAGCAGAGGCCACAACAACGTTCCTAAGGGAGGCAACAACGAGGAGCGTAGCAGGGATAAGGGCAAGCATTCACTTTGTCCTTGGAAGAAGCTTTGGCATCGGGTGACATAGTGGCAGGTAACATTTTTGTCGCCATTTTTTCTGTTGTAGCATTGTTTGATTATGGTGCATTTTATTCATTTATATCTGCACGATTTGCGACACGTATTGGATTGGATTTCAAGGTATTGTTAGAGAGGTTGAATATACTCACTGGTAAAGAGCTTGTAGGAGTTCATAGAGTATGTATAGCGTGTTTGGTCGTATTATACGGACGTTCACTACCAGCACGGTTGATCGAGTTCCGTATGGGTAACTTTAATGTTATCATAGGCATGAACTGGGTGCGAGACATTCATGCTATATTAATGTGTTATTCCCTTAGAAGTGAGAAACAACTCAAATACTTTACTAGTATACTCTCCTCCCCCATCAGTTCGAAGAATGGAAACACGAGAGTTAAAGAAAAGTTCAATTTTATTGATGAGATCCATAAAAATAAGTGGTAAATCACTTTTCTTGAACATAAGAACTATCTAGGAATATTTAGACCAGTCATCCACAAAGATAACATAGTATTGAAAACCAAAAATAGAAGAAACAAGAGAAGGTCCCCAAACATCTGAGTGTAGCAGCTGCAGTGGTCTGGTGGAGGAAATTTGTGACTGTTGGAAGGGGACTTTGGTGCTTCTGATGATGAGGCCCAGTATTAGAAGTTGAGTTGGAGGCACTACTGTTTTTGTGGAATTTATTTATGGAATAGGGCAAGGAGGAAGATTTAGGACTTGTGTATTTGTAGTTTGGGTCATAGTTGCTAAGTTTCCCTTTGTAGTTTGGATTTATCCGAAATGGCTTGTTATTAGTGTTTTTGGCAGAATATAAAGCATGAGGTGCAGAGTCATGGAAGAGGAGAGATTTTTGTATGTTCGGTGACATTGAGATCCTCATCCATTATCAGATTATGAAGAATATCTGAAGAGATTTCATTAGATCGATTCCTGATGGTAGTAGCAAAAGCTGCAAATTCTGTTGGCAGTTAACGCAGCATGTAGTGAACAAGATCATCGTCCGAAATAATATTGCCAGCTTCAATGAGCTGATATGCTATTTCTTGAATAGATTCAAAATAAATTGGGATAGTTTTTTCACCCTTGGTGACATTTTGGAGCCGAGCTTTCAGATGTAAGATATGAGAACGAGAGATTTTGGCATACCTTTGTTTTAAAGTCTTCCATAACTCCAAAGAAGATTTTCAAGGTATGGATACTGGAAGCACAGTTGGATCTAGAGTTGCATTTATCCACATCATAATAGTATGATCTAGCTTGCGCCAGTCAAGGTATTTGGGATTGACTGTAGAGACATATTCACCTTCGGCAGCATGGAGGTATTGCGGTGGTGGAGTGATTGGGCCATCAACATAGTTCATGAGATCATGGGCCTCAAGAACTGGTTGGAAGATATTTCTCCATAGAAAGTAGTTATCGTGCGTCAGTTTTACGGCAACACAGTGGGTAATATTGGTCATGGAGATTGGAAGAGCCATGGAGAAAGTGGGTGGAGGTTGGGAGAAGAAGTGGTCGTTAGACCTTTCAATGCTTTGATACCATAATAATTCTTATTATGAATATGATAGAACACATATTTTTGTTATATATTTTTTACCACTTCAATGATTATAATTGAGCTATAATTTATAGCAAGGTAGAAGAGGATGAGGTTAAGAGTGCCAACAATAAGCTGTTGAGAGGTTACATGAGATTAGGAAAAAAACTGTATTCTGTTGAGATTTGTTATTTTCTTCTGGAAATTCTGTGTTCTGTTGAGATTTGGTATTCTCTTCCTGAAGGTTAGAACTGGCTCTAATAGATATGCCATAAGTCTACAATAATACAACATGATCTAATTAAAGAAGCTGACCAACCTATGATGGAAAAACTTATTGATGATGTATTCAATATGAACAATTGGGGGAATGAGCACGAGTTAGAAGACATTAATATTACACTTGAAGGTGGATTAGGAGGCGATCAAATTATTGATTTTGCGACCGAGATGAATGAGAGTAGAAAATACAAAAGATATAGGGTGATGGCAACGCAACCTCTCTACAATGGTAGTCCTAAGGGTAAGACAATGTTATCTACCATTATTGATGTGCAGAATTTGAAAATGCGATATGGTTTGGCTGGAAACAACATGACGGTTATATTGGATTGGATAAAGTCTTTGTTTATTGAAAACTGCAATCTTCCCAAGAACTACCCACATATGAAGAACATGATTAAGGACTTGGGAATGGAATATGAAACCATCAATGCATGTATAAATAGTTGCATCCTATATTGGAAGGAATACAAGCAACATCATATGTGTCCCAAATGTGGAGTCAATAGGTATAAGCTTGTCTTTGAAAATGACTCTGAGGTAAAAAAAAAGTGTTAGAAAAGAACCGGGAAATTTTTGAAATATTTTCCATTGATCCCAAGGCTAAGGAGATTCTTTAGCATTCCTTGTATCACAGATGCAATGACTTGGCATAAAAAGGCAAAAATTTATGGAAATCTAATGAGTCATCCTTGACTCAGGCCAATGGGATTCAGTCAATGTCAATTTGCTAGATTTTGCTGCCGAGGCAAAAAATTATGACTTGCAATATCAATTGATGTTTTTAACCCACATGGAACTCAGAGCATCATTTATAGTCATTGGCCGATGATTGTAGCACCTTTAAACCCCCCAATGTCTTTGTGCATGAAAAAGGAGTTCTCATTGTTGACTTTATTAATATCATGGCCCAAATCACCAAGCAAACACATCGGTTTTTTCCTACAGCCACTTGTAGATGAGTTAAAAGAGCTATGGATAAATGGTGTGTTGACATGGGACAAATTTACTAAAACCTCTTTTACAATAAAAGCAATATTGATATGGGGGTCCACGATTTACCTGCATATGGAACACTATTTGGCTACAATATTCATGGCTACAAGGCTTATCCAGTATGTGTCGATTATGTTGACTCTGAGCATCTTGAAGACTCAAATAAAATATGTAAACGAGGCTATCGTCAATTTTTAAGATCTGACCACAAGTTTAGAAATGATAAATGATTCAACAAGACCGTAGATCATTGACCAACTCTACGACGATTATCTGGTGAAGAAGTGGAACAACGAATTTCTAAAATTCTTAAGAGTAATAATGGGCAATAGCTTAGTAGTGTCACTGGCAAAAAGAAAAATAGTAAGAATATTGGTCAAAAATGCAAGGTTGGGATCGGTAAAGATGCCAATCTGAATGTTAATTCCACTATTGCACCTCTATGGTTGAGAAGGTCGATTTTGTTTGATTTGCCATACTGGAAGTTTCTTGACATTCGTCATAACGTTGATGTCATGCATACCGAAAAGAATATCACTGATCACTTATTAAGCATGTTGATGAATGTCACTAGAAAAACAAAAGATAGGTTGAAGGAACAAAAAGATTTAAAGAAATTGGGCATCAACAAGAAATTATGGTTAGTAGAAGAAATAAACACTAGAAAAACTTCAATGCCAAAGGCGTCATATGAAAAAGATATAAAATTGCCTACGGGGTTTTCCTCTAACTTGAGTACTTTGGTGACTATCCAACCTCCAGAACTAAAGGGGCTCAAATTACATGACTATCACATGATTATGCAACACTTGCTTCCAATTTTACTTAAACATGCTTTTAAAAATGAGGACTATATAAGCATAAAAAATCTAAGAAGCCCCTATGCGCCTTCCTCATGCATTGAAGAAACTAATGTGTATGCGTCAAAACTCAAGGGTCGCGTAGCTAGTTAGGTGCATAATGTCACCTCAGTAAAGTTAGAGCATTTATGACTCTGACAGCAATGATGCTCTGAATGCCTCAATTCTGATGTTGACAGTTTGTGTCAATGCCCACGCCACTGTCATGATTATTTTTGTCCATATATAGCCGTATAGCGCAATGTATGTAATAAAAATATCTCCATGCATATATGGACTTATGTGTTCCAGACTCCATGTGTTGCATGCGTCTTTGGACTTATGCGTCCCAAACTCTATATGTTCCATGCGTCTCTGTCCGTATGTGTTTCAGACTCCAGGTATCCCATGCATCTCAAGCCCTATGTGTTCTAGACTTCATGCGTTCAAAATGGCAGTGCTCTTCGATCCAAAAAAAATTATTAAAACTGAGGAGATTCTCTACAACTAAATACAGGCCTCGTGTCAAGCTGACCAAGTCAGGCACTCCAAAGACGAGAACCGGCCAGATTTTTAACAATAGTAGATCCCAACAGAGACTCCATGCGGCAACTTGGTCGTGACATGCGTCCACGATTGCAACTGCATCCGGTTAAGGATGGACAAATGGCAGCTCCACTATCCATGGACGCATAGCATATGTACGCATGGGCCCATCAGCATGTTGGCTATAAATTGTTGGGTTGCATACCCACTAGAGGCATGCACAGGAAGACATGCATACAGACAGGTATAAGAGAGAGAATAGTATAAATCATTCTCGTTCCCTCATCGGACCGTCAATGTAGTAAAGGAGTCACTATAGTACGCGATATCCTTCTTTAGATTCCCCAGAATCAAAAAATATTGTACTTAAATTTTATGCCTAGGATTTCTTTATACACTTTTGTTTATTAAACAGAAAATTTGTTCCAACTTTACATCAATGGAAAATATGGTGGCAACTCTGCTGGGGATATCCTTCTCCTCTAATGAGAAGGTCATGACGTAGTCCGATACGGCGAAGCTAGGTTCAACCCATAAGATGCTGGTGGTACGCTTTGACCAGCAAGCTTTCGAGAAAATACTTTCTGAAGGCAGCGCTAGTCCTTTACCAAGTCTAGCAAACCTAAGAAGACCCGTAGGACATAGGTAGCAAAGGCCGTTATGCCTTGCCCAAGTATGGAGAATGCGCTCCTTCTCTCTCTCTCTCTCTCTCTCTCTCTCTCTCTCTTTGTGTTGTTGAGGACGCACACCATGCGTCCACCCAGGCTGTCGGTGTCTATGCGACAGTCGTGCGTGAGGAGAAGACCTCTCCGCACTCGAGCTCTGGTAAAGGAAAATAATACGATGCCAGAATCTTGGGTGTTGATGCACCGTCCATGCGCCCATAACAAGGGATGTAGAAGAAGAAGCATGCGACATCGAACTCCAGACGCAGGAGGATAGCTGTATGCGTCCTCGACGCCATCAAAAGCTCGGTCTTTGGCAGAATCTCATGCGGTGATGACTCCATGTGCCATACGGAGAAAGGAGAACATTCAAACTTGGACTCCTTATACTACGCACCGGTGCGTGCTAAGACAAGGGCATTACGGGCTCGTCAAGCCTAAGCAACTGCTCAGATGACTGATCGTCAGCGGGTGCAGTTAACGGTTATGCATGCCCCTAATCAAAAGTTATATAAGATCGACCCATGCACCCAGCCCACAATGGCACCAGGATAGGGTTAATCCCAAAAGTCTTCCACTGACGACCTGGCAAAAGTTCTTGTACGAATCCCAGGTTAGGGAGCAAACACATCACATGCACACCCATGCGCTTGGCCTACCCGGGCTCATAAGGAGGGTGTAAAGTGGAATCATCCCTCGCCTAACTTGCACGACATGATCAATCATAAACGCAGGGCAAGGGAGGTAACCATGACATGTTGCGAGATGTCCCTTCCTAGATACAACTGTGCCCACATTATTATCAACTATTGTTGTGCCAAAGCAGCGGTTCCTATAAATAGGCAGTCGATATTTCAACGATTGCAACCAAGTGCACCCAACCGGCAATGCTCCAAAAAATATGTACAAATACCAGAAGAGGAGGAGTTGCACCTCACCTCATGTTACTCCACTTGGAAGTCCCCTTCCATGAGGGGAGATCGGAAGTCTAGTACCTCTAACCCTCCACTCTTAGCTAGTGTGTTGAGGGGCCAGAGTAAAGCAACAGTACCTACAAAAGGAGTCTTCATGGGCACCCTCTCGAAAGTAAAACTATCAACAACTAGGGGTAGTACTACCTCAAAATCTAAGATAATCTCGCAAGCCGGGGTTAGCAATCCTCCAGAACTTTATAATAACCCGTCATTCCATGAAGATAGCGATTCTCAAGAAACAGACATCGAGATTCCTGGGGGTAGTAACTATCTTCTAAATGAAGCACCTTCTGACGCCGGGGGTAGTATTCCTTCCGAATCCGAAGAAGATGTAGCACTATCAACTTTTCCTGAGGACTATTCAATATAAGAATCTGAGGTAGAAAGTGAGATATCTACAGTCCCGTCTGTCTCTCCCCATGTTAGAACAGTATACATGGCTAGGGAGGACGTTGAGGATACTAGAGACCGCCAAATCCTCGATACCTTGGAAGCAATAATGCACACCATGAGTGCCTCAATGCAGGCCTTGACCGAGATAATGTTAGAGATCAAGGTAAGCATGGTCTCCAACCAACGAGGACCTCTGCGCAAGCAAACTAGGACACTGGGACCAACGGGGACTCCCCCACCCACTGACGACAATCATACTCTATCAGGATCATTGCTCCGCCTGCAGTCGATGAGGCCCGGGAGGCCATACGAGAAATACGAGAACTTCGAGCCCGCCTGGACTCAATGGACAATCAGGACATATTGCGAAAGCTGGGGGTACGATAACCGTATTCTCTCAAGTGGTAAGATGTCTCGTACCTACCAAAGTACAAACCCTTCACCATGATTCCATTTTATGGGAAGATATCCCACTATCAATACATGAGTTAATTTGATATGGCAACAGGGCATCTACCTCGTAGTGATGCCCTTCTCACCAAGCTCTTCGTCGGGACATTGTTCGGGATAGCCTTCGATTGGTTCTACAATCTTCATAACAATTGTATCTCCTCCTTCGAAGAACTTAAGCGCATCTTACTGGCCCGATTATATGACGGAAGAAATAATATGATGATATCCTCTCTGATACACATCGTTCAGAGAGAAAAAGAGCCAGTACGAGAATACATGTAACGATTCAGGCAAGCTGCGCTTAGACTACCCCCAGGCAATCCGGAGTCCATAGTGATGGATACATGGAATGAGAATACATAGAATAATTTAGGCAAGCTGCGCTAAGACTACCCCCAGGCAATCCAGAGTCCGTACATCACTCAGAGAGAAAAAAAGCCGGTCGAGAATACATGGACCAATTCAGGCAACCTGCGCTCAGACTACCCCCAGGAAATCTGGAGTCCATATTGATGAATACATGGAATGAGAATACATAGAACGATTCAGGCACGTTGCTCTCAGACTACTCCCAGGCAATTCGGAGTCCATACAGATGGACACATGCCAAAAAAAATCTCCCAGCAAAAGGCTTTGGACGAGCGCCACTCAGTTCAAAGACTGGACGATATTTATCATAAGTATCATCACTGACAAGAAGAATGTGAAGGACGCTCGACTGCTGGTAATACAGATCCCTATCGCTGATGATAGGGAAAAGCGTCCTTACAACAATAATAGCAATAATTGGGCAACAGTGCTCGTGACAACAAAGGGAAGCAGGTCCTTACCGTCAACCTGTCCAAAAAGTCCTTGACATGTTGAAGCCCCCAAGCTGAAAGAGACTAACTCTTTAGACGATGATGATATGATAGTAATCTTCGATATGCTGATGAAGGGCAATAAGCTATTGCTCCCAGACATCAAACGCCCCGATGAGGCATACCAGGTCGATAATCTCAGATACTGCCATAACCATCGGTTCATCAACCACCCAACATAGGATTGCTACATATTGAAATAATACATCCAGTGTCTACTTGAGTCCAAAGCTCTCACCTTAAACTTTAAGGACAAGACGGCCATCGCCAACATGATATCTCTTCAGTTTGGGGACTTTCCAGTAATGGAGGCCCAAGATGGCATTATCACGATCCCGAGGGCAATAATGGAGGTTGTTAATCTTTCTCCAGCTCGCAACCAAGTAGCTGGGCTGGTATATCTTAGCACACCTTAAAGTGAGGTCATGTGGGTTCACTCAGATATTGCCCAGGACGTGATACATCAAGTAGTTCCCTCTGCAGCTAAGTCCAGAGGAAAGAAGTTTAAACCATGCCATATGGTTTCTTCTTCCATCAAGAAAGTTGTGGCAGGAGCAATAAGGTCAGGATGGGCGTACCAGCACGACTATGATGCTCCCAAAGACAACCACCATACATGGTACGTCGGATCCTGGTTCGTCTCAGCCTCCCGCAATAGACAAATAAAAGCAGACTCGCTTTGACAAGCCTTTGCATAAGGATACATCATAGGGTCTGAAGAATCCCTACAACTTTGACATATTGGATAAAACATACCAATACTCCAGCTAAACTATCGCTTTTTGAGCACTTTCGTCTCTCCAAAGACACCCTGGATGCACTAAGCGAGGCATTGCAAAATGTCGAAACATACCTAGCCTAGGTCAGCCACCAGTCGAGGACCCAGCCGCATACCCCCACTATAACAATGTGATGGAGGCAATACCTACATCACGTTCTCGCAACAGGACACGTTACTGAAGAATAACAGGCGCGATAGTGCTCTATACTATACAGGGTACATCGGGGCTATTAAAGTGGATCGGATGCGCATTAACCCTGGTTCTTCCATCAGCATTATCCCGCACAGTCTACTTCAGACACTGGGAATCCCAATGCACCGGTTGGTAGCAACCAATACCACCATCAGTGGCTTCAATGCCGGAAGGAGCTACCCTCTGGTAAAAAGTTCACCTGAAATGTCAGATCGGCGACTTACAAATAGAGGTCACCTTCTACATCATAGACGTAGATGTTTCCTACAATATCTTGTTGGGACACCCATGGATACATAAGTGTATGATTGTACCATCTACTTTACACAAATATCTCAAGTATGTGGACGATCATGGCATCGTCAGAACAGAGTTTGCCGATGTCAATCCATTCAAAAGGGTCGTGGCATATTACTCTAACTCAATCTTGTACAAGCAAGTCCGCCAAGCCGAGGGTGGTAACGATGCCGACAATAATATAGAAGAGGGTACCACACCAGACAAACCTTTTAGGGTCCATCGCAAAGGACAGGCTCCTAACAAGGTTCCACCCTTCGTGGTGAAACTCCACAAGAAAGCGTCAGAAGCTCTTACCCCTTCGGAACCTCTGGTGGGAAAATTTCACAAGAAGGCACCAGAACCTCTGGTCATTTACCTATGAAGGCCAAATCGACCACCTAAATAATATTTTGTGCCCGATACTGCTTCAGAACGACTGGTGGAAAAACTTCGTAGGAGACCTATGAAACCGTTACTCATATTAGAGACGGAGCCCGAAAAAGACAAATTGGTGGAATACATGGCCGCTTATGCTAATGTCCCTTCTCTTGATGATGTAATCCCTATAGAAAAGATACCTTACTTCATTAATAAAGGGTTATATTTGAACTACTCTGATATTACATGTTTAAGTATAATGTATTCCTTAGAGCACGGTCTAGGCCTACATAAACAGGTGACTACCACGTATGCAATGAACCAAATCCTCCCTAGCCAAAACTCTTACTTTATAGTTCCAGCAAGGAGGACGGGTGACAAACCCTTTTTCTTCGGTAGGGTATAATGTCCTCAGTCCTTCATCCCGGATGAGAAAGTGCCAGAACCTTAAGGCAGTAAAATATAGCTATACCGCTATACCCCACAAGCTAAGCGCATCATCCAGAACATGGGCTATGACTTGAAGAGCGACAAAGGTCTGAATTATGGCAAAGGCAGACATCTACGTCTGCGTCTTCTTGCCCCTGCAAGAAAATTTGAGGATTACTATCACAAGACTCGACATGGTCTGGGGTATGTTACACCTTCATCCACTCCCGAAGATTCCGAGGAAAGAGGATTGTATTCTCACTCTTCAGAATCCTCCACTTGGGACTCCGATACCAGCATTGGAGAAATGCTAAAAAATGCTATATGTCAATATGGCATCAACACAACCTGAGGAAGACGACGAGGATCCACCTGAACCCTTCGAGATCGAGACATGGGCCCAATGCCTAGACGCACAATAGGAGCTATGGTTCGAGCAACGAGAGCCTCCCACTGAGGACAAAGTTGTACAAGTCGATCTGGGTGATGAATTTGCCCCTAAACTTATCTTCTTTAGCAAAAGTCTGATCGATGAAGATCATGAATCCCTATTATAGCTCGTATGGGAGTATATCGACGTCTTTTTCTGTAGCTACGAAGACATGTCAGGGTTGGACCCCCAGATCGTAGTCCACAAACTCAACATCCTGCTAAACGCTAAGCTAGTGAAGCAGCAGTAATGAACATTCCGTCTAGATAACATGAACGCCATTGAAGTTGAGGTAAAAAAACTAATTGCTAGTGGCTTCATCCGAGAAGAATAATATCCGAATTGGGTTGCTATTGCTAACATTGTGCCCATCATCAATACGAATGAAAAGATTTGAATCTGTATAGCCTTTTGTGATCTACATGCAGAAAATCTGAAGGATGAGTTTTCTTTCTCGATCACTGACATAATGATCGATAACACCAGTGGCTTCGAGTGTATGTCCTTCAAGGATGGATTTTTAGGCTATGACCAAATCAAGATGTCTCAAGATGATGAAAAGCATAAGTTATTTTGAACACCAATAGGGGTATATTGTTACATAGTCATGCCCTTTGGTCTGAAGAATGCAGGTGCTACATACCAGCAAGCTATGAGCACCATCTTCCGTGAACATATGCATAAGATATTTGATTGTTATGTTGAGGACATTGCTGTCAAAAGTTACTTCCATGATGACCAACCCCAAGATATAAGGATGATATTCGATCTAATGTGGGCGCACCAGCTAAAAATGAACCCTACCAAGTATTTGCTGGGAGTCTCTAGGGGCAAGTTCCTGGGTTTCATCATAACTTCAAAGGGAATTCATATAGACCCTGAGAAGACCAAAGCAATCTTTAAAATGCATCCGCTGAAGAATCTCAGAGAGCTCCACAATCTTTAAGGAAGATTGACATACATCAGAAGGTTCAAATCAAACCTCTCTGTACATTGCCAGCCGTTCACTCAGCTCGTGAAGAAGGGAGTCTACTTCGTCTGGACTAAAGAATGCCAGCAAACATTCAACAACGTTAAGAGGTATCTTATAAGTCCTTCAGTCTTGGTAGTCCTTATTATGGGAAGACCCTTCTTGCTATATGTGCAAAACCAACCGACAAAAAATATTAATAATGTAAAGACCAATGCACCAATTGCAGTACAATAGAGTTGTAATTAACTAGTTATTCCAAAAGCTAGCCAAATCTAAAAAAACATGCAATAGATCACTCCCTCTATAGTCTACTAGCCTAGAAGAGTGATACGGATCATGAGTAGGCCATCTACTATCTCAGCAGAATGATGGTCGGGACAGAGCACAGATACAACCCGTTAAGAATGAGTTTCTAGCTCTGGTCTTTGCCATTCAGAAAACCCGACATTATGTGACGGGGCAGACCATTCATGTAGTTTTGTGAGTCAACCCCCTCAGCGTTCTCATGACCAAACTAGGGGCACTCAATTCCTGCTTGGCTACATGGACAATACTACTATCACCATACGACATGGTAATCGTTTCGCAAAAGCCTGTCAAGGGCCAAGCATTGGCCGACTTCTTGGCCGCCTATTTGGTGCCAAAAATATCAAAAATCTATGACGAGATCCCAAACGAAGTAGCAGACTCAAACATGATAAGTGCAGAGGCCATTTGGCGAATGTTCTTTTATGGTGCTTAAAGAATAAGGCCCGAAGGCAATATTGCCACTAGAGTCAGGATAGTATTGATCTTCTCGGATGATCTGGGCATCAACCATGCTTACTATAGTATTAATCTTCTCGGATGATCTGGTCATCAACCGCGCTTACTATCTCACAGAGCTGTGCTCTAACAATTTTGCAGAGTACAACGCTCTCGTTATGGTGCTCCAACTTGCTAAATGAGTAGGAGTAGATTACTTAGAGGCCTACGATGACTCCAAGCTGATAGTAAATCAGGTCCGGGGCGAATATGAAGTCCGACATGAGAATTTAATTCCTTACCACCAATCCGCGTTTGGTATAATCTCCACATTCGACGGGTTCTTCATATAACACGTGCCCCAACTACAAAATATTGAGACAGATGCTCTGGCCGCCCTCCGGCCTCCTAGACCGTCCCAGTCAATACTTATCAACTCATTATTATGGTCGGGCAAGAGCTGGTTTGCCCAAAAATAGTCTCAGCACATATTTGAGTTATTCGGTCGAGACAGACGCCAACACCCAGGACTGGAGACTTCCATTCGTAGACTACGCAGTCTATGGAATTCTTCCCAAGAACCCAAAAGAAGCTACTTTCGTCAGGAGATATTCCCTCTAGTTCTCTTATGATACAACTACTAAGATATTATATCATCGTTCCTATGATAGGCTTCTACTATAATGCTTATCGAATATAGAGGCAAAGCAAGCACTTTGTGAAGCTCACGACGGTGTTTACGGCGTACATGAACCCGGTCCGAAGCTACAGGACCGCCTTCGGAGGATGGGTTATTATTAGAAGACAATGGTAGCGGATGCCATCGATTATGCGAGAAAATGCAAAATATGTCAAATCTATGCAGACTTTATCCACCATCCCATGGAATTCCTACACCCAATGATAGCATCTTAGTTGTTCGAAGCATGGGGAATAGACATCATTGGACCGATTAGTCCACCTTCGTCTAAGGCGCATCTGTTTATCTTAGCCATCACCGACTACTTCTCCAAATGGGCGTAAGTTATACCACTTACTAAAGTAAAGACGTTAAACGTGATCAGCTTTGTCAAACTTCATGTCATATATTGCTTCGACTTGCCACGAAGGATCATCCATGACAAAGGTCCACAGTTTCCAAGTCACGCCTTCTACCGGTTTAGCGACAAAAACTAAATCCAAAATTTAGCTTTGACTGCCTATAATCCAGCAACCAATGGTTTGGCAGAAGCATTCAACAAAACAATCATCAAGATCCATAAGAAGTTCGTGTTATCCAACAAACGCGACTGGAATGAGAAGCTGGATGAATGTCTTTGGGGCTATCGCACAACGGACAGGACATCGACTGGCAGCACGCCATTTGCCTTGATCTATGGTAGTGAAGCAGTCCTCCCCCTCGAGGTCCAGATTCTCTCACTCCGAGTGGCTCTCTCCAACCAGTTGACTGTTGACGACAACCACCATCGACGACTACAAGAGTTGGAAGAACTCAATGAGAAATGCCTTCTAGCTTAACAACATATTGAGTTATATCAGGCATGCCTCTTAAGAGCCTTCAACCATATTTTCTAGGAAAGGGTATTTTTAGTAATTTATAATTAATTAAATATTATGTGTCACTACCATATTTTCTAGGAAAGGGTATTTTAGTAATATCTTATTTAGTTAATTATTGTGCTTGATAAATAATTAATTGTTGTTAGATGTTAGTTATTTAATTTGGACTTGTATTAGTGGACCTAACTAGTTTAGTTTGGACCCATGGACCAACATGAATTAATTAGTTAAACTTAGCCCATTTAGAAAGCCCATTGTTAAGGAGATGGATTAAATTAATTAAATTATTAGACTAGAAGCTTCCTTCCTTAATTATTTTTTCATGAGAGGCCCCAAGGGGTATAATGGACATTATATAATTACTTGAGGGAGAGGAATAGGGGCCGGCCAATATAAGTAGAGGAGAAAAATTCTCTCTCCTCTTTTTCGTTCCAAATATAGATCTAGAATTTCCCACTACCAAATTTCTTCTTTCCCACTTCATTTACCTACCAAAATTTATTCTAATTCCTTCCTAAATCACTATTACAGACTTGAGAAGCAAGGATCTAGAAGGAGGAAGCAAGGATCTACAAAGAGGAGCAAGGATCTACAAGTTGGAGGTATTTTATCTCAATTTGAGGTTTTATTGGAAATCCATCTCCCAATAGGTATAATTTAGTTTTTCCCCTTAAAATAGTTTCTAAATGTGAGATTTAACCATGGAAAATCAACCCATATGCATGTACTACCCATAGGATTTGGTTTTGTGTTCATAGGAGGCCTATTGAGAAAGTTATGATGCTTTTTGTGTCAATTTTGGGGGAATTCCGAGATTAACATTTGTTGTGTGTGTCAATTGATCCTATAGATCAATTTGGCATGTGTATATGTGTTTAGGACTAATGTCGTGTCCACAATTGGGTACGTGTAGGTCGTATCCCAATAATTTTATGATACGTATTGTTTTGAGGGATTTTCCTCCGACACGGGACTTTGTACATGTCGTATTTTGACACAGACATGTAGATCTATATTTGATACTTCGTATTATTCATAAATAATATATATGAATTGCTTGTGTCCTTCAGGGTGCAATTGGATGTGTGGTGCACTCGTGTCACATATGTATCCTAGATCTAGTGGGATACGGTGTGATACACTCCATTTGTTGTGTATTTTGTGTAGATCTAATTATTTGTGCTTTTAATTCTTGAGTTACAATTGTGTATATATATATAGATATTATATATGGATTATAGTGTCTTTATTATAGTGATTATTGTATCATAGATCTATGTATTATATATGTACTAATAGAATATATATATATGTAGCTTTCTTCTACATGCATTAGTATATATGTTATAATATATTGTATGAATATATATATATGTATATGTTTTTATAAATATATATGTAAGTTAATTGGGTAATTATATTATTTATATTTGTTATAGGATTAATTATATATATGTATAGATGTGTAATTATATGTATTTATGTTTGTGTGTGCATGTGGCTATGTCATAATATGTACATTATTATAGAGGGGGTATATTTATAGTTATTTAGTGTTATTTATTATATATATATATATATATATATATATATATATATATATATATATATATATATATATATATATATATATATATATATTATTTATTGGATTTATATATATATATATTGATATATATATATATATATTGATATATATATATATATATATGTATGTATTTGGGTTATATATATATATATATAGATATTTATTTATTTATTTATTGGATTTATATATATATATATATATATATATATATATATATATGGGTAATTATGTTACCAAGGTTAGTGGGATACTCAAGATACGGGGTTTGGGTATCAAGATTGTTATTTTGTTGGGATACCAAGTTGGTTCAAACCACGGTACCTAATTTATGTATAAATTGTGATTTTATATTGATTATAAATATTGTTCAATTTATATTATTGATGTTTTACCTTGGATCCACGTATCCGAAGATACGGTATCCTAATATTTTAAGATGAGGTTCTTATGACTTAGATTTTAGTATCTTGACTCAAGATTTTTGTGTTAGACTTGTGCAACCTAGAAATAGATAGTTGACCTTGGTTTGACCATAGTTGACCATAGTTGACTTAGAGTTGACCATAGTTGACTTTTGACTTAAAATTGACTTATTGACCTAGAAGTTGACTAGTTTAACTTATTCTATTTTCGGAACCTTGTATTGATGTTGTATTCCATATCTAGGTCTTCGAGGCACCGAGTCAGACATCTGTGAGACTATTCTTTGGACTTCAGGCGAGTACATTCTCTGATAGTTTCTCATTTATGATATCCTCTATGTTCATTGTATCTAGTGTAGATATCCATGTTCTTTTGGCACTATGGTTACACGGATTGGTATATCCGGATCTCGTTATGAGATGTTATTCCTTGGTATATGGTGTATATGGTACAAGTATTATTTTATTGGTTATTTTGTATATGTACATACACTGATACTCGGGAAGACTAGCTATCTTCTTGGGAAATCTCGTGCCATAGCATACCGTGGTTGGATCTATTATACCAGTCGAGGGTGGGGGAGTATTAGTATAGATATGTGATTAATATCCCTATTGTATCAAGTACTGATTACTGAATAGTGTTGATCATACACCGCACGTATGATTAGCCAGGTCGTATTGTATCTTGCCCAAGTCGATCACATGTTAAGCTAGTACTCACACACTTAGTCATTAGTATTCTTGTTCATTGGCATATTGTTCATTATTGTATTTATTTCCAGTATTTCCTTATTGTATATATATCTCTTGTATCTATTGGGCATCTTGATTATCTACAGCTATTTACTATTACATAGTTTTTATCATTGATTAGAACTGCTGTTAAAGATGTACTCTGCTCCTTTCCTGACTGGATATATTTTTCCATATGACACTGAGGAGTGGTACCCTACCTATTATGGACCTCATGATGTTGTGGGTTTAGATTATGAGACCCTGGCTCAGGAGGGACTTATCCCAACTGAGATAGTTGACCCATGAGTTGTAGCTTCGTAGTATTCTTTTATACTGGATTTGTCTCCAGCTTATTCTGTATTTCTTCTGACTCATTGATGTATTATTTTAGACTCATGAGTTGTATTGTGCCAATTTTATTCTTTATCTGATTCGTGCTTTCCATCTTAGATCTGTGATTGAGTATATTATCATCTTGGTGGTTCAGTATATTGTTAGATAGATTATCTAGACAGCGTTCTACCGCCGATTCTGCGGTATAGGCTGGGCGTTATTTCTGACTTGTACCCTTACACCTGGTGCAGGTCGTGATACATTTTTGGTGGTGGCCCATGCAGGTCTAGCTTCACAAAGTATGTGATGTCATGGTAGTGCGATAATTTAGTTGTACTACTGCGAGCCTGCGATAGGATATAGGATATAGGCTGAGATACTCAATCACATATAGGAAAATTCTTTTGATTCAACTATTCTCCTTTGATATTGATACTTGATCTCTTAATCTGTCCTTTCCTTGAATGTCTTACATCTTGTGCCATATTGGTTCTATTCTTCTTGATTCCATTCTAGCTTTAACTTTGTTTGATAGTGGTGCTTCCCATAGTTTTGTATCTGTTTCTTTTGCTCTAAAGCATGGTTTGGTAGCTGAGTCTTTGCCTAGAACTTACAAGATTATGATCGGGGGAGGCATTATCCTGGTTAATTATATTTGCAAAGATCGGAGAGTTACTTTGGGAGACCGGGAGTTGAGTGCATGTCTACTTGTAATGCCACTTCCGAGCTACGACATTGTACTTGGGATGGATTGGTTGAGTAGGCACCGTGCTAGCGTAGATTGTAGAGGAGGTAGAGTTTAGTTTGGTCTGCCAGGAGAGCCAGAGTTCGAGTTTGCTAGAGGAGCTGCAGAGCAGGAAGAAGGCATTATTTGTGGAGCTATGGTAGAAGACAAGGAGTTGTCGCATCCGTTGATAGTAGAATTCTTGGATATGTTTCCTGAGGAATTGCCAGGATTGCCGCCAGATCGAGATGTTGAATTTTCTATGGACTTGGTGCCAGGTACAGAACCAATTTTGCAACATGTCTATAGAGTAAACAACAGCGAGCTGGCCGAGTTGAAGAAGCAGGTGGACGAATTGTAGGATAAGGGGTTTGTCAGATCGAGTTCTTCACCATGGGAAGCCCGGGTATTGTTTGTACCGAAGAAGGATGGATCGGTGCGCATGTGCATTGATTACAGGGCTTTTAATAATCTTACTATCAAGAATAAGTATCATTTGCCACGGATTGATGATCTGTTTGATCAGTTGAGTGGTGCAAAGGTGTTTTCTAAGATAGATTTGAGATCAGGCTACCATCAGGTGAAGGTAAAGCCGGAGGACATACCGAAGACTGCTTTTAGGACTCGGTATGGTCAGTATGAGTTTATGGTGATGATGTTTGGTTTGACTAATGTACCGACGGTATTTACGAACTTGATGAACAAGGTGTTCCACCAGTACCTTAAAAAGTTCATGGTGGTGTTCATCGACGACATACTCATATACTCGAGGACACCGGAGGAGCATGAGGAGCATTTGAGGATTGTGTTAGATGTGCTGAGGAAGGAGAAGTTGTATGGGAAGTTATCCAAGTGTGAGTTTTTCCTGGACAAGGTGGAATTCTTAGGGCATATTGTGACTGGTGATGGTATATTAGTGGATCCAAAGAAGATTTCAGCAGTAGAATCTTGGAAGACTCCGAGTTCGGTAGTAGAGATCAGGAGTTTCCTGGGATTGGCAGGCTACTACAGGAAGTTTGTGCAAGATTTTTCGAGGATTGCCGAGCCGATGACCAGACTCACAAGGAAGGATGTGGAGTTTGTTTAGACGGAGGATTTCCAGGTTGCTTTTGAGGAGTTGAAGAAGAGGTTGACGTCTGCTCCTATTTTGACGTTGCTATCAGGGTTCGAAGGTTTCACTATTTACAGTGATGCATCGGAGAAAGGGTTGGGTTGTGTTCTTCAGCAGCATGGGAAAGTGATTGCCTGTGCATCCAGGCAATTGCGTTCTCTTGAAAAGAACTATCCTACCCATGATTTGGAGTTGGCAGGAGTCATATTCGCTCTGAAGTTGTGAAAATATTATTTGTACGGAGAGCGTGTGGAGATCTTCACGGACCATAAAAGCTTGAAGTACGTTTTCACGCAAAAGGAGTTGAACATGAGGCAGCGTCGGTGGTTGGAACTGATGAAGGATTTTTATATCTCTTTGCAATATCATCCTGGAAAAGCTAATATAGTTGTCGATGCTTTGAGCAGGTATCCGGTAGCTATGTTCTTGACGCAGGATCGATATTTGTTAGAGGACTTAGAGAGCTTGGGCATTGAGGTGATTGTTCCTGGTTGTGCTATGCAAATATGGGGATTACAGATACATTCAGATTTGATGGACAAGATCAAGACAGCACAGTATGAGGATGTATCTCTGAGGAGTATTAGATTTTAGGTGAGAGCAGGATTGGAGGATAATTTTACGATTGCAGAGGATGGATCTTTGAGGCATAGAGTTAGATTGTGTGTGCCTAGTAGGGAGCTGCATGAGGAGGTATTGCAGGAAGCACATCGCTCTCAGTATTCTATGCATCCAGATGCTAACAAGATGTATCGGGATATGCGAGAGAGTGTGTGGTGGTATACCATGAAGAGGGAAATGGCACAGTTTGTATCCAGATGCTTAGTGTGCCAACAGATGAAAGCCGAGAGGCAGAGGCCAGGAGGTTTACTTCAGCCATTACCTATTCCAGAGTGGAAATGGGAACTCATTACTATGGATTTTGTATCCGGACTTCCACGATCTCCAGGAGAGAAAGACGCGATTTGGGTCATCGTTGATAGGTTGACCAAATCGGCCCACTTCTTGCCTTTCAAAGTGGATTTGTCTACGAAGAAGCTGGTAGAGATGTATGTGAAGCAGATCGTTAGGATATATGGTGTTCCCGTCAGCATAGTCTCAAATCAGGATAGTCGTTTCACTTCTCATTTCTGGAGGAGTTTGCAGGAGAGTTTGGACACTCAGCTCAAGTTCAGTACTATATATCATCCCCAGATAGATGGGCAGTCAGAGAGGACTATTCAGACTCTCGAGAATAAGTTGTGCACTTGTGTACTAGATTTCGGGGGTTCTTGGGAGGACCATCTCCATTTGGTAGAGTTTGCTTACAACAACAGTTACCAGGCCAGTATAGAGATGTCGCCTTTTAAAGCTCTATAAGGTCGGAGGTGTCGTACTCCTTTGTCTTGGGATAATGTTAGAGAGAGAGTTTTGCTTGGGCCATGTCGCGCCCCGATCCCGTAGGGGTCGATCGTCCTCGCTTGGTCCCTACGGAACCGTTTATTCATTCTCGCTTGGGCGCGATGCCGTACAAGCCTAAGTTGCGCTTGCACCAGGCACGTATCTGCACAAGACACAAGATAGACGGAAATATATATATATAGGCATAGAGTATAAATGCAGAGAACAGAAGTTGAACACATTTGATAGCACACAACATACTTTTATTTTATTGAATACTGAAGATTTGGATTATAAAATGCTTGCTTGGCTGAGTTACAAAATATGCCTTAGAAGGCTTACAACTCTTTTTACATTCCCAAAACTAGCCACAATGCCCATTACATTATGCCCTTGTAGTAGGACCAAAATTACCAAAATATCTAGCAGAAGAAGAGTAGGCCACTGGAGAGGTAAGCAGCGGAGGAAGCAGCACGAACACAGTCCTAAGGAAGGGTGCGCACACGCTGGTTCAAGTTCAGGATGTTTGCCAAACTCTCGCTTCCAGTACCTGGATATTTGCCCACAAACGTGGGTCAGTACTACCACATGTACTGGTGAGCGACCGTGGCCAAACTCACCTTAGAAATCCACACTAAGTAAAGCATATGAAGCTAGCATTATTAGGTGATCTTTCTGGTTGTCTAGTTTCTTTTTAAACAATTCATGCAAGGAAACATAGACAATATATATCACATATGCATATGATAATTCTTACCAACGACCGAGCGGTTATCCCTGCAGCAGACACACAAGTTAGCCATAATTTGCATATGAATAACTTATGAATCGATAAAGGCATCAAGTGTTAGGTATGCAAGAAGGTAAACCTAGCATACGCCCTAACTATATGATGGTCCCCTCCACGGGATTAGCAGTTGGGACGTACAAGCCCATCTTACTAATGGAAGTGTCTACCCTCCCATAAATAAGGACGTTCAAGCCTCAGGGTATCTAGATCTCTTTCCGGCCGAACGATCCCCAGTGCCCCAGGGACCGCTCGAGAGATAATCCTTGTGCATAAATTATCCTGACCGAATGCATGAATGCAAGCCCTATCAGAAAATATGCTATCATGCAACTGATGAACAATGCACAACAAGTCTATCTCTTTTTCTCATTTTTAAGCTCAAGTCCAGAGTTTTTCTTGCCACAATACTCAATACACAGCATACAAGGGACAGTTAAGCATTCCATAAGCAACTAGTAAGTTAGCAGTTCTATACTTGAAGCATGCAATACTTTCTTTCTCTTTTAGCTTATCTTTTTACTGAGGCAACATATTTATGTGAACTAGAGATTCTTTATTAGGCATGCAGACTTAAAGGATTCATCGAAGGGCCTAAGCCACTCACCGAACGAATCGAACGAGATGATGGAGAAGCCTTAGGCGACGTTCACTCTTTTGGTTATGCGTCCTGAAAATGCAACAATACTTGGTTAGCATACTTCAATCTCTTTCCCTTATAATTCGAAAAGAATGCGCAAGCGAGAAAGCAAAATCATAAAAACTATGTCATCGAAAGCAACTCAAAACATAAAGCAACACAAAACCAAAAAGCAAAGCAACCAACAAAAACTCTTAGACTTATTTCAATAGAAGCCGTTCGATTAGTTCGAAGGGTTCATTGCACTTCGTCCGTATTGATTTTGCGGTAAGGTTTCCCCGAGACTCGATTCTCAATCGAGTCGAAGCAGCTTAGTGTTCCATAAGTATCTGTTCGGAGCGGGGCATTACATACTACCCCACTGAGAAAAAGTTTCATCCTCGAAACTGAAGAGATCAAGGAGGCGATAAACGATGCATCAAGAGATCAAAGGAAATAGACTCACCAATATTGTGTCCGCTTTCATCACGCTCAATATTCAACTGATACACTCTAGGCCTTCTTATCTGATCAGTTGGTTCAAGAGTACGACCCGGAGGGGTCTGAGTCTCAACCCGAGCAGTCTTATTGTTCCCACTCTGGTATGGCGGCAGAACCCTCTTATTTTGGCAGTTCACTGCCAGATGCCCTTTCTCCCCACATTTAAAACACTCGTTATTTGGAGCACGACAAACATCCACGGTATGGCCTGGTTTGTGGCAGTAATTGCACGTAGAACCTGGGCGCCGCTCGCCCGCTGTTTTCTTTTCTCCATCATGGTATCTTTTAGCAGGAGGGTTTCGAGGAGCCGGTGCCTTCTCCGCAGTACCTTGCGGCATAAACTGCTCATTCTGCACCGCTATCTCAAATACTTGGATGTACGTTTTGCACTCCCGGTTCATAACATCTTTTCTCAGATTATCGTTTAAGCCTTTTATGAACCGATGTGTGCAGGCTCCCTCGTCGGGAATCATCGAACTAGCGAACTTAGCAAGCTTGGAAAATTCTGACTCATAATCTTCGACGGATATGTTCCCTTGCTTAAGTTCGGTAAACTTGTCTTCTTTTCTCTGCCTGATAGCTGATGGGAGGTAATGTGCAAGGAATTCTTCCTTGAACATTCCCCAAGTGATCCTACCATCCTGATGCTTGGTGGCAAGGTCTGCTTTCTTGACTTCCCACCAATCGTGTGCACGTAATCGCAGCTGCATATCCGTACACGCCACCCTCTTGTTCGCAGGTATTGAGGCAAAGCTAAACAAGCTCTCCATCTTTGCGATCCAGTCCATCACCTTATCCGGCGTGGTCCTGCCTTCAAACTTCGGAGGGTTCAACTTCAGAAACTCAGCGCCTTTAAAGGTAGACTTTTCAGCCGCGCGATGAGGCTCATTTGTTTCTGCTAATCCTGCATCTTGAGGCATGGTCGGGGCAGTCACAGGTGTTGCAGCGGTTCCCGATGCACCACTGTGTGCTACTAGTGTTGTCATAATTTGAGTCAGGGGGTCAAGCTGCTTTTGTTGTGCCGAGGCTCTAGCATCAGCTCGTTGCTGCTGAGCCTTGAATCGTTCTTGTTGCGCAACATAACGATCATTTTGATTCTGTAGCATTGCAATCAGTCTATCCATTTGATCATCGCTCAAGCTAGCTGCGCGCGATGTCTCAGGGTTACTAGCACCTGTTTTTGTCATCTTTGCTGCAAAAGAGAGTAGCTTGCATTAGTCTCATAATGTATTATGGACTTATTGCATGGGACGTTAGGTTTTTCATACTCTTAGGGACCTTTCTCACTCGATTTACTTCTTATAGATTCGAAATCAATTTTCAAAATTCGAGACTTTTTTTAAATCGCTTGAAAACTTATATCATTTTCGAAAACGATGTTTGAAGAGGCCAAAGGCGTTGAACCATGCTCTGATACCACCTGTCGTGCCCCGATCCCATAGGGACCGATCGTCCTCGCTTGGTCCCTACGGAACCGTTTATTCGTCCTCGCTTGGGCGTGATGCCGTGCAAGCCTAAGTTGCGCTTGCACCAGGCACGTACCTACATAAGACACAAGATAGACGGAAATATATATATATAGGCACAGAGTATAAATGCAGAGAACCAAAGTTGATCACATTTGATAGCACACAACATACTTTCATTTTATTGAATACTGAAGATTTGGATTACAAAATGCTTGCTTGGCTGAGTTACAAAATATTCCTTAGAAGGCTTACAACTCTTTTTACATTCCCAAAACTAGCCACAACGCCCATTACATTATGCCCTTGTAGTAGGACCAAAATAACCAAAACATCTAGCAGAAGAAGAGTAGCCCACTGGTGAGGTAAGCAGCGAAGAAAGCAGCACCAACACAGTCCTAAGGAAGGGTGCGCACACGCTGGTTCAGGTTCAGGATGCTTGCCAAACTCTCGCTTCCAGTACCTAGATATTTGCCCACAAACGCGGGTCAGTACTACCATATGTACTGGTGAGCGACCGTGGCCAAACTCACCTTAGAAATCCACACTAAGTAAAGCATATGAAGCTAGCATTATTAGGTGATCTTTCTGGTTGTCTAGTTTCTTTTTAAACAATTCATGCAAAGAAACATAGACAATATAAATCGCATATGCATATGATAATTCTTACCCACGGCCGAGGGTTATCCCTGCAGTAGACACACAAGTTAGCCACAATTTGCATATGAATAACTTATGAATCGATAAAGGCATCAAGTGTTAGGTATGCAAGAAGGTAAACCTAGCATGTGCCCTAACTATATGATGGTCCCCTCCACGGGATTAGCAGTTGGGACGTACAAGCCCATCTTACTAATGGACGTGTCTACCCTCCCGTAAATAAGGACATTCAAGCCTCAGGGTATCTAGATCTCTTTTCGGCCGAACGATCCCCAGTGCCCCAGGGACCGCTCGAAAGATAATCCTTGTGCACAAGTTGTCCTGACCGAATGCATGAATGCAAGCCCTATCAGAAAATATGCTATCATGCAACAGATGAACAATGCACAACAAGTTTATCTCATTTTCTCATTTTCAGGCTCAAGTCCAGAGTTTCTCTTGCCACAATACTCAATGCACAGCATACAAGGGACAGTTAATCATTCCATAAGCAACTAGTAAGTTAGCAGTTCTATACTTGAAGCATGCAATACTTTCTTTCTCTTTTAGCTTATCTTTTTGGTGAGGCAACATATTTATGTGAACTAGAGATTCTTTATTAGGCATGCAGACTTAAAGGATTCATCGAAGGGCCTAAGCCACTTACCGAACGAATCGAACGAGAGGATGGGGAAGCCTTAGGCGACGTTCACTCTTTGGTTATGCGCCCTGAAAATGCAACAATACTTGGTTAGCATACTTCAATCTCTTTTCCTTATGATTCGAAAAGAACGCGCAAGCGAGAAAGCAAAATCATGAAAACCAAGTCATCGAAAGCAACTCAAAACACAAAGCAACACAAAACCAAAAAGCAAAGCAACCAACGAAAACTCTTGGACTTATTTCAATAGAAGCCGTTCGATTAGTTCGAAGGGTTCATTGCACTTCATCCGTGTTGATTTGGCGGTAAGATTTTCCCGAGACTCGATTCTCAACCGAGTCAAAGCAGCTTAGTGTTCCATAAGTATCCATTCGGAGCGGGGCATTACAGGCCAGAGATGGTTGTGGATGCAGCAGAGAAGGTTCAGTTGATCAAAGACAGACTTCGAGTGGCACAGGACAGACAGCGGTATTGGACCGATAGCCATCGGAGACCTTTGTAGTTTGAGGTATAGTTTAGATTTTTGTTTTGTGTTTGTTCTTGGTTGTTTGTTATAGATTAAGTTCTTAAGATGGTATTTTGTTCTAGGTGGGTGGTTTGGTATTTTTGAGGATTTCTCCGACACGAGGCACGATTCGCTTCGGTGGAGGCGGAAAGCTTAGTCCGCGATTCATCGGACCTTGCACTATTCTAGAGGGGGTCGGTGCTGTTGCTTATAGACTAGACTTGCCACCTATATTGGAGGGAGTGCATAACGTGTTTTATGTGTCACAGTTGAGATGATACGTGGCAGATCCTAGTCATGTATTGGATCACTCGGGGATAGAGGTGGGCCCTACTCTTAGCTATCCAGAGCAGCCAGTTGAGATTCTAGATCGGAGAGGGAAGGTGTTGAGGAACCAGACTATTCCTTTGGTGCGCGTCGTATGGAGGCATCACTCTACAGGGGAGTCTACCTGGGAGAGAGAGGATGAAATACGAGAGCGTTATCCATATTTGTTTGTGTCTTGAGGTATGTTATTTCCTAGTTTTGTTATGTTCATTGTTATGATTCTTTCATAGTTAGTTATGATTCTTTAGTTCAGTTCTGTTATTTTCTTGGGGTAGTTTTCGTCTTTGAATTTCGAGGACGAAATTATTTTTAGGAGGGTAGACTTGTCACTACCATATTTTCTAGGAAAGGATATTTTAGTAATTTCCTATTTAGTTAATTATTGTGCTTGATAAATAATTAATTGTTATATTAGTTAATTATTGTTAGATGTTAGTAATTTAATTTGGACTTGTATTAGTGGACCTAACTTATTTAGTTTGAACCCATGGACCAACATGAATTAATTAGTTAAACTTAGCCCATTTAGTAAGCCCATTGTTAAGGAGATGGATTAAATTAATTAAATCATTAGACTAGAAGCTTCCTTCCTTAATTATTTCTTTATGAGAGGCCCCAAGGGGTATAATGGACATTACATGATTACTTGAGAAGGAGGAATAGGGTCCGGCCTATATAAGTAGAGGGAGAAAATTCTCTCTCCTTTTTTTTATTCCAAATCTAGGTCTAGAATTTTCCACTACCAAATTTCTTCTTTCCTACTTCATTTCCCTACCAAAATTTATTCCAATTCCTTCCCAAATCACCATTAGAGACTTAAGAAGCAAGGATCTAGAAGGAGGAAGCAAGGATCTACAAAGAGGAGCAAGGATCTACAAGTTGGAGGCAATTTTATCTCAATTAGAGGTTTTATTTGGAATCCATCTCCTAATAGGTATAATTCAGTTTTTCCCCTTAAAATAGTTTATAAATCTGAGATTTAACCATGGAAAATCAACCCATATGCATGTACTATCCATAGGATTTGGTTTTGTGTTCATAGGAGGCCTATTGAGAAAGTTATGGTACTTTTTGTGTCAATTTTGAGGGAATTCCGAGATTGACATTTGTTGTGTGTGTCAATTGATCCTATAGATCAATTTGACATTTGTTTATGTGTTTAGGGCTAGTATCATGTCCATAATTGGGTACGTGTAGGTCGTATATCAACAATTTGGTGATACGTGTTGTTTTGGGGGTTTTCCCTCTGACATGGGACTTTGTACATGTCGTATTTTGACACGGACACGTAGATCTATATTTGATACTTCGTATTATTCATAAATAATATATGTGACTTGCTTATGTCCTTCGGGGTGCAATTGGATGTGTGGTAGACTCGTGTCACATATGTATCCTAGATCTAGTGGGATACGGTGTGATACTCTCATTTTGTTGTGTATTTTATGTAGATCTAATTATTTGTGCTGTTAATTCTTGAGTTATAATTGTGTATATATATATAGATATTATATATGTATTATAGTGTATTTATTATAGTGATTATTGTATCATAGATCTATGTATTATATATGTACAAATAGAATATATAAATATATATATATATATGTAGCTTTCTTCTACATACATTAATATATATGTTATAATATATTGTATGAATATATATATATGTATATATTTTTATAAATATACATGTATGTTAATAGGGTAATTATATTATTTATATTTGTTATAGGATTAATTATATATATGTATAGATGTATAATTATATGTATTTACGTTTGTGTGTGTATGTGGCTATGTCATAATATGTACATTATTATAGAGGGGGTGTATTTATAGTTATTTAGTATTTATATATATAGATATGTATTTGGGTATATATATATATATATATATATATATATATATATATATATATATATATATATATATATATATATATATAAAACATATATTTGGGTAATATATATATATATATATATATATATATATATTACAGTTTTTAGCGACAGGGATTAATGACAAACTGCTGTCATTAATAGCAGCAGGAAATAGCAGCAGCCGCTATAGCAGTGGCAGTGGCATTTAATGACAGCAGCTTGCTGTCATTAATAGCAGCAGCAGGTGGGAAGAGCAGCAACGACGACAGTGGGAACGGTGACGGTTGCAAACCATCACCAAAATAGCAGCAATGCAGAATTCCAACAGCAACAGCGACGGCGGCTTCAGTGATAGCCAGAATTGTCACTAAAAGCCTGGTATCAGAGTATCAGTGTTTTTTAACACAGTTTTCAGCGACGGTTTGGCATAATTATATATATGTGCTTAATAGTTATATTTATATATATGTATATATATATATATATGTATTGATATTGAGATAATATATTATTATTGCTATATTACTTGTATGTATATATTAGTATATATTTTTATGTTATATATATGGGTAATTATGTTACCAAGGTTAGTAGGATGCTCAAGATACGGGGTTTGGGTATCAAGATTGTGATTTTGTTGGGATACCAAGTTGGTTCAAAATCACGGTACCTAATTTATGTGTAAATTGTGATTTTATATTGATTATAAATATTGTTCGATTTATATTATTGATGTTTTATCTTGGATCCACGTATCCGGAGATACGGTATCCTAATATTTTAAGATGCGGTTCTTATGACTTAGATTTTAGTATCTTGACTCAAGATTTTTGTGTTAGACTTGTGCAACATAGAAATAGATAGTTGACCTTGGTTTGACCATAGTTGACCATAGTTGACTTAGAGTTGACCATAGTTGACTTTTGACTTAAAATTGACTTATTGACCTAGAAGTTGACTAGTTTAACTTATTCTCTTTTCGGAACCTTGTATTGATGTTGTATTCCATATCTAGGTTTTCGAGGCACCGAGTCAGACATCTGTGAGACTATTCTTTGGACTTCAGGCGAGTACATTCTCTGATAGTTTCTTATTTATGATATCCTCTTTGTTCATTGTATCTAGTGTAGATATCCATGTTCATTTGACACTATGATTATACGGACTGGTATATCCGGATCTCGTCATGATATATTATTCCTTGGTATATGGTGTATATGGTGCAAGTATTGTTTCATTGGTTATCTTGTACATGTACAGACACTGATTCTCGGGAAGACTAGTTATCTTCTTGGGGAATCTCGTGTCATAGCATACCGTGATTGGATCAATTATACCAGTCGAGGGTAGGGGAGTATTAGTATATATATGTGATCAATATCCCTATTGTATCAAGTACTGATTACTGAATAGTGTTGATCATACACCGCACGTATGATTAGCCAGGCCTCATTGCATCTTGCCCAAGCCGATCACATGTTAAGCTAGTACTCACACACTTAGTCATTACTATTCTTGTTCATTGGCATATTGTTTATTATTGTATTTATTTCCAGTATTTCCTTATTGTATATATATCTCTTGTATCTATTGTGCATCTTGATTATCCACAGATATTTATTATTACATAGTTTTTATCATTGATTAGAACTGCTGTTAGAGATGTACTCTGCTCCTTTCTTGACTGGATATATTTTTTCAGATGATACTGAGGAGTGGTACCCTACCTATTATGGACCTCAGGATGTTGTGGGTTTAGATTCTGAGACCCTGGCTCAGGAGGAACTTATCCCAACTGAGACAGTTGACCCAGGAGTTGTAGCTTCGTAGTATTCTTTTGTATTGGATTTGTCTCCAGCTTATTCTGTATTTCTTCTGACTCATTGATGTATTATTTTAGACTCATGAGTTGTATTGTGACTATTTTATTCTTTATCTGATTCGTGCTTTCCATCTTAGATCTGTGATTGAGTATATTATCATCTTGGTGGTTCAGTATATTGTTAGATAGATTATCTAGATAGCGTTCTACCGCCGATTCTGTAGCGTAGGCTGGACGTTGTTTCTGACTTGTACCCTTACACCGGGTGCGGGTAGAACTTCTAGGTTAGAATTTAACCATCGGTGCACGATACGAAATTTGTTTGTGCCATAATTCCCAAACGAATTTGAATTCGGACGAGCCGTAAATTCTATAATGTTTTCGACGCTGAAATCTACAGGAAATCATGCAAGAAAGTCGAGTTTGTGTCGGTAACTTTTCGGTCAACAGATTGCCTCGATTTGTGTGCCATGAGTCTTGAGTCGATAAAATTCAGTTCTTTTGGATAAAAATTTAGGAATTAACCTAAAAATTAGAATAATAAGATTAAAATAGGATTTTAGAATAATTATTCCAGAATTAAATAAATTAAAATAAATTATCTTTTGATATGGTAAATTTGTAATACATAGGCTATTTGGACTGTGACTTGGATTCTGATTCATACCAGCTAAGGACCCCTGACGAGTACATTCTCTGACAGTTTCAATTATGTTGATTATCTCTATAACTCTTGTTGTATAGCGTACATGACTCTGACACTATTGTTTACACGAGTTGGCATCATCGAGACGTCACGAGGAGTCGTGATTGGAATCCATCGTGCTAGCTGGGGATAAATGGGGAAATATTAGTAGCTTATGTGATCATACCCAACTTTTCATGCATCATAGCTCACCCACACCTCACGTCGGTGCAGCCTTACCCTTACATGCCTCATCGCTGTTACATATGGTTAGCCTGACCTGTTAGGGATGATCGCTAATCAATGTAATGAGTCATATAGTCCCAAGTCGATCACATGATATGCTAATATTTCACACACTTGGTTAGATGTTCTTGACATGTATCTCTAGTATATTGATCTAGTATCTCTACATGTTCTAGTTATTGTTCTTGAACACACTTACATACCAGTTCATTGTTCTTGCGTGTACTTAGATTTCTATTTCATTGCTAGATGTATGTTGATGATGATGTTCCAGTATTTCTTTATTCCAGTATCTCATTATTCCAATATTTCTTATTGCCAGTATTCATATATGTCTTGTATTTCTTTACACTGTGTTATAGTTTTTGTTAATATATGTGTAACTACTGTTAGAGGTGTATTTCGTTCCAATCCTGACTGGATATTTTTTCCAGACTGTGACATAGATGACTTGTTTCCGACATACTTGGAGATTGGATGTTATTGAGTGCAGGTATGGTTATTTTGTCGTTTAGACTTGTCTTATATTTTATTCGTTTGCTTCGATATCTCATCGTGCTCTAGTTTATGTGATTGAGTATTCCATATTATATTGTGATATCTGTGTCTCCTTATAGAGTTGGATATTAGTGAGAGAATGATTAGAAAGTAATATGACCTAGACAGCGTTCTACCGCCGATGCTGCGGCGTAGGCTGGACGTACCGACACTCTCGTGCCCCTATACCGGGTGCGGGTCATGACACTTGTAGCTATACTTTACATATGTAATAGCTATTAAATATAGTAGTGTATATATGTATATGTTAGTATATATATATTATCTATATATATACTTGTATGTTATGTTATATATATATATATATATATATATATATATATATATATATATATATATATATTTGTATGATTATATATATGTGTACGTATTAGTGATATTATGGATATGTATATATATGTTACTATAGATAATGTGTATGCTATACTATATGTATTATTGTGGATACGTATATATATATATAGAGGAGTATGTATATATGTATATATGTATATATAATTGCAGTTATATATATAAGTATATAAATTATGTGATATATATATATATAAGAGTGAGAGAGGGGAGCAGTAGCAGCTATAGCGACAGAATTAGCGACAGCAGCAACATTAACAGTAGCACATCAGCAACAGCAGTAGATTTAGTGACAGCAGCAGCAGTTGCAATAGCAACAGCAGCAGCATATAGCAACAGCAGCAATAGCAATGGCAGCAACTTCAGCAACAACAACAGCAATGCTTCAGCGACAACAACAGCAGCAGTATTAGCGACAACAGCAGGAACCGTCACAACAGCAGCCGTATCAGCAGCATTAGCGACGGGCAGTAGTGACTTTTAGCGACAGTTCTGCGGCTATATATAGTTATGTATTATTTAAATAATAGAGATATATATAGTATTAGTATATATATATATATATATATTCCTAATTGGTATTTATGTTTTAGTATACTATATTGTAATAGTTAGTTGTTAGCATATAGTTATTATGGGTAGTTAGTATAAATAAGGTTTTGGCAATTACCTTGAGATACCAAGGTAAGTATCAAGGTATTTAAGGATAACCAAGGTATTGGGTTTGGGTATCAAGATGGAGGTTTAGTGTTCCGATGCCAAGTTGGTTCAAAACCTAGGTATCCATTTAATATTTATAATTAGGATTTTATATATTTAATATTGTTTGATATATGTATATGTGATATTTACCTATTGTTTGCGTATCCTGAGATACGGTATTCTAGTATCCTAAGATATAGCTTGTATGACCTAGATTTATAGTGTTTGAACCCAATGTCTTTGAGATAGACTAATGCAACCTAGAAATAGATAGTTTGGCATATTTTGACCGGTTTGACTTAAAGTTGACCTAGTTTGACTTTTTGACTTAGAAATGGCTTGTTGACCTAGAAGTTGACTATTTAAGTTATTTCCTTTCTGATACTTTGTATTGATATTATATTCATATCTAGGTCTTTGAGGCAATGTATCAGACATCTGTGAGACTATTCACCGGACTTCAGGCGAGTACATTTTCTGATAGTTTCTTATTTATGATATCCTCTATGTTCATTGTATCTAGTGTAGATATCCTTATTTTATTGACACAATGGTTACATAGATTGGTATATCCGAATCTTGTCATAAGATATTATTCCTTGGTATATGGTGTATCTTGTGCAAGCATTGTTTCATTGATTATCTTGTACATGTACATACACTAATTCTCAGGAAGACTAGCTATCTTCTTGGGGAATCTCGTGCCATAGCGTACCATAGTTGGATCTACTATACCAGTCGAGGGTGAAGAGTATTTTAGTGTAGATATGTGATCATACCCTTATTGTACATGTCTTGTTCCTTGTGAGTGTTGATCATACATCGCACGTATGATTAACCAGGCCATTATACTCTTTTGTAAGTTTCCAAGCCGATCATATGTTAAAGCTAGTACTCACTCACATAGCCATTAGTATTCTTGTTCATTATCATATTGTTCATTCTTGTATTTATTTCCAGTATTTCCTTATCGTATATCTCTTGTATCTATTGTTTCATCTTATACATTTACTTTTATTTACTGTTACATAGTTTTTATCATGGATTAGAACTGTTGTTAGAGATGTACTCTGCTCCTTTCCTGACTGGATATATTTTTCCTAGATGACACTGAGGAGTGATACCCTACACATTATGGACCTCAGGATGTTGTGGGATTAGAGTCAGAGATCCTAGCTCAGGAGGGACTTATCTCGACTAAGACAGATGACTCGAGAATAGTAGCTTCTTAGTATTCTCTTATACTGGATTTGTCTCCAGCTTATTTGGTTAGTATTTCTTCAGACTCATTGATGTTATTATTTTAGACTCATGAGTTGTATGTGACTATTCTATTCTTTATCATATTTGTGCTCGTTTCTATCTTAGATCTGTGATTGAGTGTATTATTATTGTTGGTGGTTCATTATATTGATAGATAAATTACCCAGACAACGTTCTATCGCCGATTTTACGACGTAGGCTGGGCGTTGTTCCCTACTTGTATCCCTACATCGGGTGTGGGTCGTGACAACAAACGTGTCAGGAAAATAACGTTCTAAGTAGGTGAACTCGACATGGCCATAAAAAGACCGATGGTGATGATGCACAAGATAGCCGACAAATTTTAAGCCAAATGGGAAGGCCCTTTTGTCGTGGAGACAGTATACTCCAACGGTGCCTACCGGCTCGCAAAATCTAATGGAGACTTGCTCATGATGCCTATCAATGACAAGTTCTTCAAAAAGTACTACATCTAACCTAGACTTATACTCCTCTCATCCCTGGACAACTGAGATGTACAATATTTATATTCCCCGTTGTTCATCCCTAGCAAGCGTTTAAGTACATTATGCAAGCCAATATCTGTATTTAGGAGTCCTGAATACGCAACAGATTATGGATCCTCAAAATCTCTCCAGCAGAGCAGCCTCCAGTAAACCACTCCATATTTGAGTTCCTTTAGTGTACTAGTTCATATCTATATCACCTCTGAACTATGGTCCTAACGTCTTTTTCCAGTAAGAGTTTTGCCATGTCCATATTTACCTCTGAGCAAACCTTCATATTTGACTATCGACTATCACGTCCATAATACCTCTGATATTTGTAGTAGTCCAAGCTTATCATCCGTACTTTAGTCTAAGTACACCAACGATGATAAGTCCACAAAATCTATCGCGCCCATATCACCTCTAATAGGTTTTATTTCGAATTTGTTACTTGTACTCAAGTGCGCAGAAAGTAATAAGGTCCACTAAAGATCCTCCAGTGGGACGTCTTTAACAACTATGGTGTTGTACTACGTCTATATCACCTCTAGTATAATATCCAAGTTCACAACATATAATATGACAAATACAAGAAAAAATTTTGGAAAAGGAGAGACTTTTTTCATTAATATTCAATATCATTAGTACATATGATGAAAATCCATTTTCAAAGATTTTCATTAATATTCAAGATCATGAGTACATATAGTAGAAATATATTTTTTAAGGGTTTTTATGAGGTCTCAATGATAAGAATATTTTCCATTAAAGGCGCCCCTCCGTATTGTTTCTGCTACTAACATAAGTGAAGCCGGTGGCAGAACTCAAAGCACTCTAGGACATCCCTCCATAGTGAAAATGGAAGAGAATCTATACTGATGGATAACAATGAGGGAACGATAATGTGCTCTTCGGCCATTCGGGAAGACTGAAAACAGGAATGTCAATCAATCCAAATCATGTCATCGAACACCGCGGGCACCCGGCCTCTTGCGGGTCGCATAAAGGGAAGGAACGCAGCTAGCACACTGCATAAACAGGGATATCTCTACGCATAATGCAGGATGATCATCCTCGTCTCATGGATCATTTTTTGACGAATTGTCGTATAAGGTTGGCATTCTCTTCGAATAACGGGTTTTATGATTTCCTTCAATGCTCTATCATAGGCAGCACAAATGGGGACACAACCTTCAAAGAGAAAAAATGCATGATATCAACAGAATAGAAGATGGCACATACGATAGTATCAAAGATGACGCATGAGACTTTACATCTATGCTACAGATACAAAGCTGCCGTAGAAAGATGACGCATGTTCCGGATGAGTTCTCATCTATGTGAAAGTGTGATAATTGACGCATGTTTTGGACGAGCCCTCATCCATGCAAAGAGGCCATGCATCTATTCGATGATCTCTCATCCATGCAACAAAGCCATGTGAGAAGTCTTCGCGTATTCTAGATGATTTCTTATCCACACCACAAGATCGTATATTTGTGTCTCTTTGTCCTTGGTATCATGACACGAGAGTCGTGGCACTCCCCTACCTCCAGACAGAGCGCCAAAATCATGGGGCCACGGATCGATGCCGCTCCTGACAAACTCCTCAGCAAGAAGAACAGCAGGCTTCAACATCTCTCTTGTAAGAGGAGAAGAAACAGAGAGACAAAGTTCTCTCTCCTCCCTAGATAGCCTTTTTATAGGCTTCAAAACTGTGTGGGGGATCGAGGTATTCGCTTGGTTCGACCGACAGTGGAGGGAGAGGAAAGACAATTTGTCTTTTCTATTGATTCCTACGGGTTGGATAAAAAAAATTCCCCAAAAACTGATTCCTCTGGAATCGAAGATTTTCATTTGATCCAAATTTCGGATATCTCCCCGACCACGGAAAGCCGAAAGGGGTCCCAGGTGGGTTCTGGGATCCCAAACATCCAAGTCATGGGTTACTCGTGTTGTAGGTAAGTCATAAAATCACGCCATGACTTGACTTAAGAATAGCGAGCAAAGGGAAGAAGGGAGCTAGATCGAGTGAACTCTCATGATCCTTAATTTCTATTTCTCGTTATCGTAGAATTTGTCATCAAGATAGATCGCCCTTATGCGGCCAACGAACTCATATTAATGCAAGGACTTTTCATAAGCTAATTCATTTGAGTTGGGCTTACGAGCGAATCACCCTTTTCCCTTGGCTTATCGATGACCGAGCTAGTCTGAAACTACTCCTGACCTCACACAACGAGCGAAGTCGAGATATTGATGAGAAAGGGGCGAGTATCAAGGTGACCGAAAATGGACGTGGCCAAAACACATAAGAAAAGATCGGCTGTGAGAAACCACGAGCAATCAATCGTGCCCGTGCTCCAAACGGGGGAAATGAAAGCAGAATTCGTCATCTCTCTTCCCTCCCACATGTTCAACCTTTTTTTAGCGGTCCACTGCTTGAAGTGATTGTGACGACCATGAAGAAACGACAAACTAAGCAGTTATGAGGATGAACCTGATGCCTCAATTTTTGGGATCCTTTTTAATCTCCTTGGAAACCAATGCCTCAAATCCTGCATCAAATGGCGGCTCAGAATCTTAAAGGTATGTTCAAAAGATCGAGCCAAATCTTGGCATTTAAATACAGATTTGACATCCTGGCAGAAGTCCCCATGTGTCAGCAGAAGCGTACTTCAAATAAACTATCTTAATTGAAGGATCTTCATGTGACAGACAGCCCATATGTTCAAAAGATCTCTTTTTCATGCTTCTTATTTAAAGTATTCTAAACTTTTCAAGTTTGAAAACTTTGAAAGGGGTCTTGTAGAAGCATAAAAAATCTCAGAAGCACCTATGCGTCTTCCTCATGCATTGAAGAAAATAATTGGCATGCGTTAAAATACAAGTTAGAGCATTTATGTCTCTGACAGCAATGATGCCCTGAATGCCTCAATTCTGATGCTAACAGTTGCTGTTAGTGCCCACGTCACCGTCATGATAATTTTTGTCCATATATAGCCGTTTAGCACCACGTATGTAAGAAAAGCTCTCTATGCGTCTCTGGACTTATGCGTTCCAGACTCCATGTGTCATATGCGTCTCAAGACTTATGCATCCCAGACTCCATCTATTCCATGTGTCTCTGTCTGTATGCGTTCTAGACTACATGTGTCCCATGCGTCTCTGGCCCTATGCTTTCCAAACTTTATGTATTCAAAATGGCGATACTCTTTGAGCCAAAATCTTTTTGTTGAAACTGAGGAGATTCTCTACAACTAAACATGGGACTCGTATCAAGATGACCAAGTCAGATACGCCAAAGACGAGAACCGACCATATTTTTAGCAACTGCAGATCCCAACAGAGACTCTATGTGGCAACATGCATCCACGATTGCAACTGCATCCAGTTAAGGATAGACATGTGGCAGCTCCAGCATCCATGGGCGCATAGAATATGTGCGCATGGGCTCGTTAGCTTGATGGCTATAAATAGTAAGGTTGCATACCCACTAGAGGCACGCACAGGGAGACATACATACAGATAGGTACAAGAGAGAGAACAGTAGAAAGTATTTTCGTTCCCTCATCAGACCGTCAACGGAGTAAAGGAGTCACTACAGTACTCGATCTCCATCGTCATATTCCCCAGAATCAAAAAATATTATACTTAGATTTTATGCTTATGATTTTTTTGTACTCATTTGTTTGTTAAAGAACAAAGTTCTTCCAACTTTACATTAATGGCAAACAAGGACTTGAGAATTGCAATTAACATAATCAGTTTATTCTTTAATATCTTATGTGCTAACATGATAAATAAGGAGAAACTCCGTAAAGCAAAGAGGGCATTGGTGGAAGCAATGTGTATTCTTGAGAAGGAACTTCCTCCCTCCTTTTTTGTCATAAGTGTGCATTGTATGGTTCATTTGGCAGATGAGGCTTTGGCATATGGCCTAGTTAGGTTCTGATGGATGTACCTATTTGAAAGGTATACAATCTTTTCTTAAAAAATATATTTGGTATTTAATGCAATTTCACTTATTCTATTTAAAAAAATTGATTATGTCATGGCAAATTAATGAAGCAATATAAGGAGTATACCCTTAATAAAAGGTACATAGAATGCTCTATAGCAGAGTCTTACCTTACAGATGAATTTGTGATGTAATGCATGGAGTATATGCCAAACACAAGCATTGGTACTCATATGTCGAGTCGAGAATATTGATTGGATGAGGATATTGACTTTACAAATAAGAAACATTTAGATGTTGGAAAAGTTATCGAGCTAAATAATGTACAATTTGAACAAGTACTGAGATGGGTACTCAATCGACTTGAAGACTTGGATGATAGGGAAAAGTAGGTTTTATCCATATAGTTATCTAAATGATTATTATATTTGTTAAGAGTATGCATTATTTTTTATTGTTGTGAATTTATGCATTAAGTATGTGAAATATTCCCAAAGGACGTCTATCTAGATTCAAAAAGATGGGGCTACTAAGACAAGCACAACAATCAAGGAATTTATTCATTGGTTGTGTGATGAGGTATTTTACCTAAGCAAGTCATATTTTCTTACTAGTTTGTGTCACTTTTCAAGTTTAGTGACTAGTGAAATCTTTTGCAATATAGTTACAGAAGGCTGGGGAAACAATACAACCTTATAGAGATTAATCAACGGTCCAATGTACAAGGCAACAAGATACAACAAATATTGTGTCAATGGTTTTGTCTTTTGTGTCAATGGTTTTGTATTTTGTCGAGCTAAATAATGTATAATTTGAACAAGTACTGAGATGGGTACTCAATCGACTTGAAGACTTGGACAATTGGGAAAAGTAGGTTTTATCCATATAGTTATCTAAATGATTATTATATTTGTTAAGAGTATGCATTATTTTTTATTGTTGTGAATTTATGCAGTAAGTATGCAAAATATTCCCAAAGGACGTCTGTCTAGATTCGAAAAGATGGGGCTACTAAGACAAGCACAACAATCAAGGAATTTATTCATTGGTTGTGTGATGAGGTATTTTACCTAAGCAAGTCATATTTTCTTAATAGTTTGTGTCACTTTTCAAGTTTAGTGACTAGTGAAATCTTTTGCAATATAGTTACAGAAGGCTGGGGAAACAATATAACCTTATAAGATTAGTCAACGGTCTAATGTATAAGGCAACAAGATACAATAAATATTGTGTTAATGGTTTTGTCTTTTGTCAAGTTCTTCCGATACAAATTTGGTGACTCGGGACAGTAGTGTATCTATGAAGGCTTATACTACTTTTGTTGTTGGTCGAAAAGACAAAAATCCAAAGGAAGGAATGATAACTTACTATGGAATAATTAGAAATATATTAGAGTTGGACTACATAGATTTTAATGAGATTATATTTTATTGTGATTGGGTCAAGGTAGATGATTCAAAAATTGGTTGTAAGGTTGATCCTATTTGGAATCTTGTGATGGTAAATTTGAAGAAGCTCAAGAACAAAGAAAAAGTGGAGGAGGACTCATTCAATTTAGCTCGAGAAGCCAGTGGAGTATTCTATTATAAAGATCAAAAGGAAAATATGTGGCATGTGGTCTTACATACGCCCAAGAGGCTAACTAAGCAAGTTAACATGATAAGCATCGCCACCGACTATCAATCCATTTTGAATGACAATACTAACCTTCAAAATTTGTTCAATTTTCATGAATGAAAATATTATAGTGCATTGCTTCATTGGAAAATTGTATGGTTCTCACTTTCTCTCAAATTTCTTAGTTTATACTCCAAAAAGCTGCCTTTTAATCAACTTATCATATTTTTTTATTCACTTTACTCATTTATTTATTTATTTGATTGAACTTTTCTATATCTGGATTATAGTTCATGGATACTCAATTTTATATGCTTTGTGAGTTGGAATCTTTTGAAGAAAATAATTAGTTGGCAGCGTCTTTATCTGTTCCCAGAACATGTTTATTAATAGTATTAGTTATAAATATAAGATGGTGGTAGAGTTATATTTGGTAAAGAGGGCTTATGTCATTTCTTCATGTTATACCATTTTTCATCATGAAAATTTATTTTTTAATGAACAAATAAAATGACAGTTGGTAAATAAAGTTAACCTATTTGATATGCACAAGCTGTTAAAGACCAACTGCCATAAAAGTATGGAAGATAAGTGTGTCATGCCACACTTCCATAATATGGTAAACCGAATATGTAACTAACATCCTAGGCTACGCGCCAAATAAATACACATGTATTTGTATCGCGATTGTCGCCTCTAAAGTTCTAGGTTAAAAGTATGGACAAACTAAAATTATAAATAAATTGATAATAATTCACATCTAAAAACATAACTCATCAATAATTACATCTCACAAATATGGTTTTCTATCTCAAGGAAAATTCATACGAGGAACTACACAACTATAGAAATATAACTAACGATATACCCCATGCATGTGCTATTTTTTTGGTTCTTCCATAATATATACCGAAAGTGTCTCTTCCTCAGCTATGCCTCCATCTAGTGAATAAAAACTAGTTCATCAAAGGCATGCAAGTCCTTGGTTCAAGAACAGTAAAAATAAATAAAGTAAAACAGTTATATGATTAAAAATCATGATAGATACTCATATAGGAGGATGATATAATTTATCATAAGGAAGTATTCTATTGTTAACCCTGTCACGACCCGCATCCTGGATTTGGACATGAGTCATGAGTACGTCCAGCCTATGCCACAGTGTCGGTGGTAGAACATTGTACAATAAGCTACAAGTATAATCTATATCTCACAACATATATATATCTCCATACTATACTCAATCACAGGTACTAATTTAAATAAATACACCAGAGATAATAATGAAATAATAGTTTTGATACGAGTCCAAGAAGTCTCCCAAAAATAACTAAATGTCTAAAGAACAATATTCCAAATACTCTAGAAAAATTGCCGGAGAACAATCCGATCCAAAATAACTAAAAAAAGCTACTACTCTACTAAACTACTCCATTGAAGACGATATCTGAGCTGCTAACTCTCCTGATCCTCCTGAAGAGCAAGATCAGGCTCAACTATATCTTTAACATATGGTCTATAATATGTAGGGATCGCATCCTCATCGTAGTCACCTAAAATATGGTTATCCAGTCAGGAAATAAACGAGTACAACTCTCACGACCCGTACCCGGAATAAGGGCATGAGTCGTATGGGTACGTCCAGTCTATGTTGTAGTATCCGCGGTAACATTGTCTAGGTCTCAATACTACTAAACATAACTCACAACCTATCAATGATATTAACTCCATAAGAAGGATAATGAATAATACATTGCTCAACAGTCCAATATATATACTCAATCACAATAGCTGTAAGAAATAAATGGCACGATGATATATAATGATAAGAGGTACTGACATAAGTCAAACACCACAACTAAAAAACAAAGATAAAACTAAGTCTAGCTGTCCAACATAAATAGTCTCAACAAAAGTCTCAACATAGATCTCAACATAAGCCTCAAAAGATGCATAAAATATAATTGTCTAAATAGTTGCAGGTAGTGTCTCCTCTAAGGGAATGGACTCTTCTAAGATCTCTGGTATGTAGTTGTAAACCCCATCACTTAAAAATAGGTATTTTGTGTGTATTTTGTATTTCTTATATTTGTTTTAGATTATTTTTCAAATCAATTAAAACCCAATGATTATATTAGGATACTTCACCATGGTTTGAACATTAATAATATAGGATGGCCCTAAAATCTATATCTTCCTTCATAGGAAGTAGCCTACACAGGAGACACTGCCTTAGGATCTTTTCGTGGCACAAAAATTCGATCTCTTGGTGTTAGTATGCCATTAGTGTAACGACCATAGATTAGTTGTTAAATATTTAGATATATATATATATAATTTAATTGTGGTTATTTTTTAACCCCAACTTCCTACAATTAGCATCCCATAATATCCCGTGCCAAGTTAGGCATTTTTCTTTTTATAGATGTGCATATTATTTACTATTACCTATTTTGTGGATAACCATTTAATTAATTACTTAGTTAATTGGATAATATAATTATTTAATTTATTATAACTAGATAAATATCTAATTATTAATTACAAAATATTTTATAAATATTTTGGGTGTAGTATTTTATTAAAACTTTACAAAGTAATTTTCTAAAATTTATTTTGCGTGCAAATATTATTTTTGGATTTTTAACCTCATCCATATATGTAAATATATATATATATGTTAACAAATATATAGTTAATAATGATAATGATAATGATAATGATAATGATAATGATAATGATAATAATAATAATAATAATAATAGCAATAATAATAATAATAGTAATAATAATAGTGATAATAATAATATTAGTAATAGTAATAGAAATAAATAAAAAGAAAAAGCTATAACTAAAAACCTAATAACTAATTAACCCTAAAAATAAAAACCTAATCACCTAAACCCGAACTAACTACCCACAACAACTAACCTAATACCTAACTAATATAAAACCCATTCCCAGCCAACCTTTCCCCTGCAGGAAACCCCAGCCGACCCCCTCCCATATCTCTCTCCCTCTCTCTCGATATATATATATATATATATATATATATATATATATATATATATATATATATATATATATATATATATATATATATATATATTACAACTAGAAACCCTAACCCTAACCCTAGTCTCCCTGGCCGCCGATCGCACGGACCGACCACCGCCCAGCACCGCCGCAGCCGCCGCCCGCGCCGTTCGTCGTCCGCCGTCCGCCGTCCCCGCGTACGCACGCGCGTGTACGTGCAGCAGCGTCCACACTTCAAGGTATCATATCTCCTTCATCTTTAATTCTTTTTATGAGCGGTTTATCCGTGTACGTTCACAACCTAACCCTCTAGGATTTTCAATCAAGCGGGACGAATTTTCGTGTCTCGAATTGGTCAAAAAATCGACCAAAAAATAGCCAAAAACTGACCAAAAATAGTCCAGAATTTCAACCCAAACCTCCATGTTCACTCCCAATTTGCCATCAACCTGTTTAATATTTTTAAAATTTAAATAAAGGGTTTTCTTCTAAATATAACCATGAATTTTTCTTTTTTTTTAGTTTTTATTAATTCTTTTTGTGTTAAATTATTCGGCCTCCAAAACGACCAAAAATTTGATATATTAAAATTAAAATTTTGTGATACGGAGTGCGCCCTGCCAAACTGAACTACCTCATCGCATACTAATTACACAGAAAGGCGCGTATGGTATATCCTGACATATGGGCTTTTGCGGAAGCTGATTCGGACGTGTGCGCGCGTCAGAATCAACCCGTATCCGTAAAATGTCTTCGTATCGCAACTTTTGTAAAATACTACCCCATTTTGTGTACGCTCATATGAATGCGAACAAAATTGCGCCATTGGATGCATGGTATCACGCTGGTCCGGTGACCCAAGTTTCATGCAATTCTGAGATAGTTGACCAAGCCGCCTATTTGCGGGACCCACGGTTTGACTTTAAGGGCGAATTTGTGATCGGCTCACCGGAATCCAAAATTGGATATACCATTGAGTTTGTATCAACGTTAAGAATTTGTTTGACCTATAATTTGTTCCATTTAGAGACCTTTACCTCTGGCACGCTTTTCGGTACAAAGGGGCCCACTAGTAGCCCCGCTTTGACCCAAAATTACCGTTTTGCCCCTGTGTCCAAATTGGACGAAAGAGTAGGCTTTCCTGACTATCTTGCTTATTCCGGGAACGTTGGTGATTTTTATTTCAGTATCCGGAGACGTTCATTCAGATGCCATAGTTTTTGATCCCTCGTGCTTGACGTCTGGATGCTTACACTACGCAGCTTTTTGCCAAGCAAGTATACCTTATCTTGTTGTACTGTTTAATTCAGTTATTATTTAGTTACATGTTTATTTATTTTAAAATTATATAACTGTGCGCGTCCGAAAAAGACTCGGGTGCAGTCAACGAAGAAGTTGACGTTAGGACTTGTGTTTGACCTAGTGTCTAGTGGACGTACCTAAAGTTGTGGAGTTATCAATATGACTCCCCAGGCCTTGACACATATCATTGCACGTCACAGAGTTAGTTCATAAAGGGACGCGTGCTTCATACTCGACTAGCCATCGGTGTGAGCAGCACGTGTGACGGTATTTAGCTTAGTTGTATATTTCTTTAGCGACTTACATTATAGTATGAGATGTCCACGTCGTGTTCGCGACTTGTACATTGGCACTGGACAGAGAGGATAACTGGTAGGCGTATGGGATATACATATTGGAATCCGTAGTATCCAGAGGAACCACGGATCCAATGACTTTCTTTATACATATACCGTATTTTTTGGAGCGATACGGACATATATATTTGCAGATACCTCGTTCTTCGGAATGATGGACGTTACATGTACAGAAACTATGCTCTTTGGAGTGTGGACGTTATGCCTACACCTACACATACGTACCAAGGTTGTCCTCACATTGTATTCACTTAGATGGTTAGCACACCCCCTTATTTATTTAGTATTTACTTTATGGCATGCTTCTATGTATCTTGTTACGTCCCTCTGAGGACCTGGTCCCTTTTCCAGTGTAGACGATCATGACTATTCACAGGAGCACGGATCAGGACTTGCTACTCTATTCTCTTTTGAGGAGGTCTTCTCTTCGAGCCTCATTGTTTATTAGATTTACTTATTTTGTTTCTCTTATACTCAAGTTTGGTAGTAAATTTGTCTCCACCCAACTACTTATTCTTATCAAGCATCTTATACTTGATTCAGTTATATAGTTGATTAGTTATTCATTTATATTTGATTCTGTGGATGAGATTTAGTTGTGCCCTGTGACTTGTGATAATTATATACCACTTGTGAATTACTATTCATAATACAGCGTACGTATGTGTTATGGTTTCTATATATTAGAGTTGTCATATACATACGGCTAGCATGCTTACGTATTCCTATTCCTACATATTTTGGGACTAGGGCGTTGTTTGGATAAACAAAAGGAGAGGTTTATATCGAAACCTTTTTTGCTTACAAATGAGAAAAGAGTACAATTAATCCTATAAGAGGATATTAAGTACAATAAAATAATTCTGGGAAAGTATTGGTTATAGAAGTCTGATCTACGGTAGATCACTTTGTTTCTTGGACCACACGATGATGAAAAAGTGCTGTAGAAGGAGCTTCAAACTTTCTCTGAATTGAAGGAAAAGGCCAGTCAAAGGAAAGTTGCAAGTAGGATCGAATTCTCGTTGCCAAAGTTGTCAGCCAAAACTCTCTCTATATCTGTTCTCCCTTTTTTTCTGATCTCTGATCCTTCTTTTTTTTCCTGTGACCAAGGGTCTCTATTTATAGAGATCAATCAAATAACTGTCTAGTTGACGTAAAAGCCAAATAACTGTCTAGTTGGCGTAAAAGCCAAATAACTGTCTTGTTGGCGTAAAAGGCCAAACTGTGAAGAAGAATACTTTCTTTACGCTGCGGTAATAATAACTGCTACCCACGTTCCTATAGTCTTCTGAATCTGCGTATGACACGTGTCCCTTTATAAGGTAACACGTATAACTGCTTCTCAAAAATTATGGCATACAAGCCACGTGGGTAAATGTTCCTGCGTAAAATGGTTGGCGTAAAAGCCAAATAACTATCTTGTTGGCGTGAAAGGCCAAACTGTGAAGAAGAATACTTCCTTTACGCTGTGGTTATAATAACTGTTACCCACGTTCCCATAGTCTTCTGAATATGCGTATGATACGTGTCCCTTTATAAGGTAACGCGTATAACCGCTTCTCGAAGATCAAGGCATGCAAGCCACGTAGGTAACTGCCCCTATGAAAAGATGGTTGGCGTAAAAGCCAAAAACTGTCTTGTTGGCGTAAAAGACCAAACTCTGTGTAAAACTTGATGATTCATGAATAATAGATAACCAGCGTAAAAATAGCTAATTATCCATCACGACTGAGGTCTTGAGCGTATTCTGAGCTAAATAGCCTTATCACGTACCTTTGCAAATATAGCCGAGTTGGCGTATTTCGAGGAGATAGCATACGGCGTACTCCTATAGTTGAAAATAGCCTGGTTGGCGTAAAATGCAAGGATGGTGATGTGAGAGTATTAGTCACAGTTTTAGCTTTCCCAATCATGACACAAATTTAAAAATAGAACAAAATAGAACAAAATCTCGTGTATTAAATGCAGAGATATGCCTCCATCTCGTGCATTAAATGCAGAGATATGCCTCGAGCTCTGTACAAGAAACAGCTTTTGATGTGGCATCTGATTTTATCTTATCTTGAGCGTAAAAACTTATTTCTATCAATGTAGAATAGGTAGCGTATTCCTTGAATGCGTAAAAATGACTTGTATCAAGAATATGTCACTAAATAACAACCTGGGTCTCTGTACAAAATCATCATCACAGCCGTCCTCTCGATCATCGTGCGATACTTTTTGTCAGATGTCAGATTCACTGATTTGTCTGACAAATTCATCTGAGGAATACGAAGAGTTCCTCATACAACTTTATGCTGCATTAAAAATAATATATTTTAAACTTTATGCAGGAAGGTATAGCAACCTTTTACGCAGAACAGCCTTGAAGCTCTGCTTTACGCGTACAGCTTTGAAACTCTGCTTTACGTGGACAGCTATGAAGCCCTATTTTACGCCAAACAACTTGAATGTCTGTTATACGCGGACAGCTCTGAAGCCATATTTTATGCCAAACAAACTTAAAGCTCTGTTTTACACGGACAGCTCTGAAGCCCTATTTTACGCAAAACAGCTTGAAGCTCTATTTTACGCAGACAGCTCTGAAGTCCTATTTTACGCCAAACAACTAGCTCTACTTTTATGCGACTTCATCGAAGCCCTATTTTATGCCAAATAGCCTTGAAGTTCTATTTTACGCGGACAGCTCTGAAGCCTTATTTTACGCCAAACAGCCTTGAAGTTCTGTTTTACGCGGACAGCTCTGAAGCTCTGTTTTATGCCAAACAGTCTTGAAGCTCTATTTTATGCGGACTTCATGTATGTTGGGGGTTTTGTCTGTATAATACGCGTATAATTTCCCAGCGTATTTCATGCTTCTACAAGACCCCCTTCAAAGTTTTTAAATTCCTCATAATTTGAATTACTTTGAATGAAGCATGAAATCGTCAAAGTTGACTCGTTCTTCAAGGCTAATTTTTTGACTATATTTAAGAAGTCATTGGAACTTGTATGTTCTCTTCTGCCTATATAAGGGCAAGCAAATGAACTTGTTTTTCCATACTTTCTTCACCACAAAGATGGCTGCTGAGATTCATTGGGCTAAACTGAGAAAGAAGAAGATTATGTTCTTCCAGCATGTAAGGAACCATAAAAAGAGATGTCTTCGAGCAAATATTCTTTGCAATGATGGACCATGGAAGGATATCATAGCTTCCTTTGCTCGAGGTAATCAGCGATTTTATCTGGCAATTCGTCAAAGAGAGAGGAAGGGTCTGTCACGACCCGCGCCTGAAAATTGGATACGAGTACGTGGGTACGTCCAGCCTACGCCGTAGCATCGGCGGTAGAATGCTGTCTAGGTCATGATTCTATCTAAATAATCTCACACGAGCATCCAACTCCATAAGAAGACACGGATACCACAATATAATATGAACAACATACTCAATCACATAACTAACATACTCAATCACATAACTAACATACTCAATCACATAACTACAGCACGATAAGATCTCGAAGAAACAAGTAAGATGCAACACAAGTCTAAAGAGAAATAGTCTAACTGAACAATAAAATCTAAGTCTCAACAAAGTACGCCGGAGACAAATCCGGTACCAAAATAATCTGCTAAAAGAACTAACTAGATAACTAGTGATTCCGGCTAGACCTCCCGGAATCACAACTGAACTACCAAGTCCAAGTCTACAGCTACTCACCCTGTGGTCCATAAAATTTTGGACACCAGTCCTCTAAGACATAGTCTGGAAAAATATTTTCCAGTCAGGAAGGAGCAAACAACATCTCAAAATAACAGTTTCATTTAATTGATAAGGGCTATAAAACAATAACAGATGAAGCTATATACTGAGAGAAAACAATAAATAAGTGCAATATCATAATACAGAGACAGGCAATATAAAGAGACAAGCAATATGATACAGTCAGTGCATATATGAAATGAAGAGAATGAGGTACAATATCATATACGGGTGATGTAGTATATGATCTTTAATAGAGAACTATAACTATTCTAAGTGTTTGAAATATCAGTCTATCATGTGATCGGCTTGGGACAAGATCAGGCTGGTTACATATGATTAGCTATAATTCATGTAAGGTTAGGTTAACCATTTGGTTAGCTATGATGCTAGTAGTGGTCAGGCTAATCATATATAACAGCTATGAGGCATGTAATGGTCAGGCCGCACCCGACGTGAGATGTGGGGTGAGCTATGATGCATGTAGAGTTGGGTATGATCACATAATCTACTAATATTTCCTCCGCCCCAAACTAGTGCAGTGGATCCAATCATGACACGTCACGTTACACGAGCAATATCCAATATATCATGTACAAGATCTAAATATCAATGTCATGTACAATATTAATACGATAATCAATGTAACATCTCATGACTGCAGATCCAATCTATATACTCGTCCGTGTAGCACATTGTCAGAATCAGATGTAACATTTCTAGATATTGGAATTATAGATATTATCAAATAATTGGAAATTATTAGAGAATGTACTCGCCTTGGGTCCTTAGCTGGTAGTACCAATGTCCTGTTCCAGAGTATCGTCTGCATGATCCAACAGTCCAATAGATATATCATAAAATAATACAATATTGCATCAGACGTTACACTAATCACACAATAAAAAATACACTGAACTCGGGACTACGCTAGGCATGACTCTGGTCAACTAGGGTCAGTGTGCGTCAAGTTGCACGGGCGTCGCATCTGTAATTGCTGTGCAATCAGATAGTCGATGATACGGGTCTTGCTAGTATGTCGATGTACATATGGCAGTCTGCTACCAAACTACATGGGCACAGGTCAATGCAACTATGGGTCGCCTAGTACATATACAAAATATATATTATTAATAACTAGCATTAATACTTACAATTTATATATATATATATATATATACACCAAATTAAATTAAATATATATACCATATATACGTATACCAATTAATTACATATATTAATATATGTATATACCCTAATGAATTTACACTATGTATATATATTAACATACCAATCGATTATATTCGTTTTAAACGTATACTAGGGCATACGTCTACAATACATATACATAAGTATATATATATATATATATATATATATATATATATATATATATATATATAAATTTAAGAAATATATCTTATATATATACATATACATATATATATATATATATATATATATATATATATTTATATATATACCATCATTAATATTAACATATACAAATACTAAAACATTAATTAAATTTATACCAGTATATATTTTATTAAATATATACTATATGAAAATAAATCAATATACATACATATACATATGTATATATATGAATACATATATACTATTACGTACATATTAATACATACATATATATATATATATTGAATACATAATTACTAATACATACATATATACGTACACTCATACATACGTACACGCATACGTGTATGCGAGGAGAGGATCGAACCTGAGCGCGTCTACGAAAATGGTGAAGACGTCGACGATGATGACAATGACGATGAGGTAGCTGGTGATGAACACAACGATGGTGGAGATGAAGATGAGGTGTAGGTGATAGTGTTGACGACGACGACATTTTCTGACGACGATGACGATGGTGGGGGTGTTGATCGTCTCAGGCGAGTCGAGGAGGAGCTCAGGCAGGAGGATGGCCGGAGGGATGAATATGATGGAGTAGGAGAAGAAGGAGGTGGTGTTGTTGGTTGCTCGGGAAGTTGCGGGGGGACTATCGCGCGGTGGAGCTCGGGTCGGTGCAGTGGTGTGAGCGGGTGAGTATGGTGCTGTATAGGGGTGGTTCTAATGGCGGTGTAGTCGGGGTAGAAGAGGAGGAAGCCAGCGGGGAGTCTCAGGCGAGGGGAGCTCGGGACTGAGGGGGAGAACTTCAGGCCGAGGGGGCTCGGCGTGGAGGAGATGGAGGAGGAGCGGGGTCAGGGTGTTCCAGACGGGGAGGCCGTTTCGAGGTGCTACGGTGGGATCAGGCGGAGGGAGGAGTCATCTCCGGTGTACAATGGTGTCTCTGGACGACGAGGAGGAAGAAGTGCCGGGGTCGACGGTCGGCGAGGTGGCTCGATGGGTCTCAGGCAGGAAAGGTGGAGGATTCTGTCGAGGCGAGGCCGGTGGGGAGATGTCTGGCCAGGTCGCAGCTGTGGTCGGCTGAGTAATGGAGGAGGCCGACAGAGCTTCAGGTGGTACGGGCTGCTGGTGGTGACGAGCTCGGAAAGAGGGGAGGATGGCCGGAGGGATGACCGGAGGGGGCCGGATGAACGCCGGGGAAGGAGGTTCGGGTGGAGGAGATGGTTTGATTTTTTTTTTAACCCAAGAAAAAGAAGTGAAGCGGAAGAAGAAGAAGAAGAAGAAGAAGAAGAAGGAAGAAGAAAAAGGGAAAAAATGAAAAGAAAGAGGGAAGCTACGTTGGTGTTTGTGAGGAGAGAGAAGATGGGGGCTTCCCTAGGTTTGGGGATTATGGCTTGCTTGGGAAAGGGTGCCTTGAGGAGACATTAAATAGGAGGTGGTTGATGGGAATGAGTGGTGATGATGCTCCCATTTTGAATGGGTGGTCAGGATTTGACATGAGAAATTACTCATGCAAGGGTGAGGGTTGGGTTGACTAGTCAATATTAGGGCTTCTCCATTGTTTTGAACCAATGGGGTGTTGACACCTAATGCAATATTTATAAATGAGCCCCCTTAAATTTGGGCATTTGCACAGACACATAAAATGATAGAAAAATTATGGAAGAATTGGTGTTTGGTGTTTTGTAGGATGAAGGGGTGTTGTGTGTTTTGTATGGGCTTAATTAATGGGGCACTTGGATTAAATTGGATTAAAACGGGATTAGTCAAAATGGTATCCCTAATTTAATTAGAAATAAATACAAGCGGTGTTCTAAAATTAATTAGGAGTACATGGGGCCAAAATTAGGCTGGGACATAACAGAATATTACCCTAATTTGGGTTGCACGAAAATGGGTCAAAATTGTCTCCAATTTCAATTGGAACGCACAACGATATAAAGTCAAATTTTATTTCAAAATTAAATAAACGTCCGCGGTGAATATTGTGCGGCTAAAATGAAGCAAAAGAGAGCATAATTATGAGTTACAAAAAGGTCAGAATATAAGGCGGGCATATTTAGGGCAAGGTTGTGAAATTTGTTGGAAGACAAAAGACAGGGTAGCGCTCCAAATATCGAAGCAACGGCAATGCGCAATAATTAAATAAAATTACTTTAATTAATTACTACCTCAAATAATTAATTTCTAATTAATACAAATTAATACACAACCCTATAATTCGGTCAGGTGTTCATCTAGTGGGCTACTAGGTCAAGTCTACCAGCTCAACATTAATGAACACTATATATACATAATATTATAAATACACATCTCATGCAATTATTTAAATTAAATACACGCAATATTAAATATATATAAAAAGTCAAAAATACCCCTGTTTTTGGAACGTGGTAGTGACAGGGTCGCATTAGACCACACAGCTTGCTAGCTGTATTTTCCCCAATTATGAAGCTGGATCCTGGGGTGCAGCTCGGCCGTGTCTTACAGTATTGTGTTGGGTCTGAATCCCAATCATAATTCTAAGCATGGCCGTCGATGACGTATGGGGGGTGGGCTTAAATAATACATGCCCAGTTCTGTATCCTCCGACCATTAATCATTTTCTTGGCACCCGACGTATAGGAACTGAAGAAGTGCTATAGAAGAAGAAATGAAGATCTCCATCAGACGAGAACCTAGCGTAGTAGATTCCCATCATATGTAATCGTGATCTTGAATATTAATGAAAAATCTTTTGTAAAAAATAGATTTCCATCATATGTAATCATTATTAATAAACTTGTCTTCTTTTACGCACTATTGATTTGCCATATTATTGTGAGAAAGTCTGGTAATACGCAGCTTTAACCCGCTTAAGTAATTTTTATGCAGACTCTGGTAAATATGTCTCCAGTCACGTTCCAACTTTTATGCGTAAAGGAAGATGCATAAAAACTCTTTAGCATTAAATTGTCTTGAAAATCCAATCGTCATGCTGTTTTTGGACGAGGAGTCACATAGAATTCTGAAGCGTCGTTTCTTATTTATAAATACAAAGAATATCTGTTCAGAAAATCATCTTCAAAAATGGCTTCTCAAAAGATTCTCGAGACAGGGCAAGAAATATCCGCCGAACAGGCCATCCATAAAAAATATTCTGGCTAAACTTTGAATGAACTATCAATGTGTCACCCCCACTTTTTGGATTAGGGGTATTTTCGTCCTTTCTTAATTTATGAGTAAAATGACTGCATGATAATTGATTATTGTTAATTTTTGTGATTTTATTTTGTTGCGCCTTACCGTTATTTTGAATTTTAGACCACTTGCATTCACTTTTATTAAATTGATTCATAAGTCGAACTTGTACAACTTTTCATTGTTAGACACCTTGGTGCAAGAGTACATTGAGGTATCCATTCCGTTGGACGGTACGTAAATAAACCCGAATTCTCCTTTAGGTGTAAATTCCATAAATTCTTGGAAGTGTGTAATACAACATCAATTTCCCTGAACCATGGCCTCAGACCATCTAACCAAAGCATTTTAGCAATTTCTTTATTAATTGAAATTCCAACCATTGTAATACCCATGAGAAAGCCCAATCCCAAGAAGGCCTTGACCAGACCTAATTCTAGGTCAACCCAAAGTCTACTATGATTACATATATATACATAAGTATTGCTTCCCTATTTCTTTCTCAACCAAAACCTAATACACCAGCCGACCATCTCAAACCCCCCCCCCCCGACTTTACTGTTCCTCGTCGGACCCCCGAACGCCGAACAACCCGCTGTCCCTGAGCGTAGGACCCGCTGCCACCGAGCGCTGAACGCTGCTCCGAGCGCCGAACAACCCGCTATCCCCGAGCGTAGGGCCCGCTGCCACCGAGCCTGAACGCTACATCGAACACGCCTGAACGCTGCATCGAACCCGCCTGAATGCTGCATCGAACCCGCTGAACGCTGAACCAAGCCCGACTGCATTCGCCTGGAGCTATCGCGACCTGCTGCTGTCGACGCCGAGTACCCCACCGCTCGTCAATACCACTTCAGTCGACCCCAAACACCGCTACAATCAACCGGCCACCCCTGATCGTTGACATCATCGTCCTCATCATCGTGCCGCGTGCAGGTTCGCTCCTGTCCACGTTCCCGTCATTTCCTGTGATATATATATATATAACTATAAGGACGTATGTATATACGTATTTGCATGCGTATTGGTATATATATAATATGTTCCCAGCTAATATTTATATACATACGTATAAGTAGTGTATAGGTATTCCCTAGTATATAAATACGTGTATTATAATCATAATTAATGAATATTAATGCAGATGCCTATGAACCGTATAATGCTCAATTAGTTTGATACATATATACATATCTATTATAAGTGTAATTAATTAGTCTGATGAGAGATTAGTTCATATTAAGTCCTATGTATCATATGCCCGAGATGTCTTGATTGTGACCACGGATACCCCGTAGATACATCTACCTGTGACCATATAGCATGATAGTAGAATGCCATATGTATACTAATGTACTGGCAGGACCATACCATTGATTGTCTGTTATGCACAGCAACTACAGACGTGACCCCTAGTGTAGTCCTTGATCATTATGTTGATTGTGAGCTAGAGTATTGTCTGATGAAGTATTATATTATATGCTATGTCTATAGGACTGTTGGATCATTCAGATGATACCTTGGAACCCAGACAGTGGTATTGCCAGCTAAGGACCCCAGGCGAGTACATTCTCTGACAGTTTCTATTATGTTGATTATCTCTATAATTCTTGTTGTATAGCGTACATGACTCTAACACTGTTATTTACACGAGTTAGCATCATTGAGACCTATCACGAGGAGTTGTGATTGAAATCCATCGTACTAGTTGGGGAAACAGGGAAATATAAGTAGTTTATGTGATCATACCCAACTTTACATGCAGCATTAGCTCACCCACATTTTACGTCGGTGCAGCCTTACCCTTACATGCCTCGTCGCTGTTACATCCGGTTAGCCTGACCTGTTAGGGATGATCGCTAATCCATGTAATGAGTCATATAGTCCCAAGTCGATCACATAATATACTGATGTTTCACACACTTAGTTAGATATTCTTGACATGCATTTCTAGTACATTGATCTAGCATCTCTACATGTTCTAGTTATTGTTCTTATACACACTTATATACCAGTTCTTTGTACTTGCGTACACTTGTAGTTCTAATCCTTGTCAGATGCATATTGATGATGATGTTCTAGTACTTATTTCAGTATTTCTTATTGCCAGTATTTCATATCTGTCTTGTATTTCTTTACAGTGTGTTATAGTTTTTGTCAATATATGTGGAACTGCTGTTAGAGGTGTATTTTCGTTCCAATCCTGACTGGATATTTTTTCTAGAGAACCTTGAGGATTTCTGTACCACGCACTACAAGCCAGGTATAGATGCAGACTATGTACCAGAGATCCTAGAGGAGACTATGCTTCTAGATGAGATATTGCCTACATCTATCTAGATAGTATTTATTTATGCTTGAGACGTATGGAGGTTAATTCAGTTTATGTTTAGACTTATGTTAAGTTTAATTGGAGACTTGTGTTGGACAGCTAGACTGTGAGTTATCTTTATGTTTGAGACATGGTGTTTAACTATGTCATTTCTTTTTATCTTTTATCGTGCCTTATAGTTGTTGTGATTGAGTTACATTGTGAGATTATTGTGAGATGTATATTGACCTCCTTATGGAGATGGATATCATTGACAGATGTTTAGTTATATAGTATTACTGTGACCTAGACAGCATTCTACCGCCGATGCTGCGGCGTAGGCTGGACGTACCCACGCTCTCGTGCCCCTACACCGGGTGTGGGTCGTGACACAATGGCCAAGGAAGAACAGTCATATCCATTGAAGACCGACATTTTTTCCAGGGAACTCCTTGGCCCTTCGTCTGATAAAGTCCTCTCGAATGAAAAAAGAAGAGAAAACGCTGATAATAAGAGCATTTCCTGCGTAAACTCTTGTAACTTGCTTTTTTAAGCGTAAAATCTAAATTATCAAGATATACGCGTATTCTGCTAGCTGATCTGTCTAGCGTAATTTAAGATTTTTGTTTTGCGCGTAAAATCATAGATCCATAGCATCTGAGCGTAAAATCATAGATCCGTAGCTTCTGAGTGTAAAATCATAGATCCGTAGCTTCTGAGCGTAAAATTATAGATCCGTATCTTCTTAGCGTAAAATCATTGATCCGTAGCTTCTGAGCGCAAAATCGCAGACCCATAGCTTCTGAGCGTAATATCGTAGATCCGTAGCTTCTGAGCGTAAAATCATAGATCCGTAGCTTCTGAGCATAAAATCATAGATCCGTAGCTTTTGAGCGTAAAATCATAGATTCGTAGCTTCTGAGCATTAAATTATAGATTTGTAGCTTCTGAGCGTAAAATTGTAGATCCGTAGCTTCTGAGCGTAAATCCTAGATCCATAGCTTCTGAGCGTAAAATCATAGATCCGTAGCTTCTGAGCATAAAAAATTGTACATCCGTAGCTTCTGAGCGTAAAATCATAGATCCGTAGCTTCTGATGGATCCTTTATGTAGCATGACTATCTGTCTTCCTTTTTAAATGATCGGCTGATCCGTAGCTTCCGAGCGTAAAATCATAGATCCGTAGCTTCTGAGCGTAAAATCGTAGATCCGTAGCTTCTGAACGTAAATCCTAGATCCATAGCTTCTGAGCGTAAAATCATAGATCCGTAGCTTCTGAGCATAAAAAATCGTAAATCCATAGCTTCTGAGCGTAAAATCATAGATCCGTAGCTTCTGATGGATCCTTTACGTAGCATGACTATCTGTCTTCCTTTTTAAATGATCGGCTGACATGGTCCCAAATCATAACTGACTATGATAAAAATCGGATTTGGTTAAGGATTGAGAGAGTCATTTGAACTCTATAAATAGGCCTAGGTCATGAGAGAGAAAAACCTTTCATATTTTTTCTGAAAAACCCTTCGTCTCTTTCTGAAAAACCTCAGATTTGCCATGGCACCAAAACAGACATCCGCCGCTAAAGGAAAGAAAGCCGCTTCATCATCTCGCTCCTCTCCTCAAGCACGAGCGACTCCTACTAGGTCAAGTGAGCCTCGTTCTGAACGAAGTGCTCCGCCGTCTAGCTGTGCACCGAGCATCACAGGTAAAACTTTGAGAGAAATAAAAACCCTTCACAAACGTTGTACGTGTATGCGCAAATACCCACATTTTAATGTGTCAGCATAAAACTCCATATTTTGCAATCTGGCGTAAAAACTCAGACTTTTAAAATTTTGGCGTATACTGCAAACCTTGTGTTTTACGTACTGAAAGTAAATTCCAGCGTAAAACTCCATATTTTGCAATCTGGCGTAAAAGCTCAGACTGCCAAATTTTGGCGTATACTGCAAACCTTGTGTTTTACGCAATGAAAGTAAATTCCAGCGTAAAACTCCATATTTTGCAGTCTGGCATAAAAACTCAGACTGTCAAATTTTGGCGTATACTGCAAACCTTCTGTTTTACGCACTGAAAGTAAATTCTAGCGTAAAACTCCATATTTTGCAGTCTGGCGTAAAAACCCAGACTGTTAGACTTTGCGTATACTGCAAGAATATAACACCTTACGTTTTATGCACTGAAAGTAAATTCCAGCATAAAAACTGACTTATTCTCTTGCTTTTTTTTTGCAGTGGACCTACAGATCCCTCCTCTGGCTGAAGTAATGGGTTCTGCTGCTGGAATATTAAATTCCCACTACTTGGAGGACTTGTCCCATGTGACTTTCTCCATCTCTAGGAACGAGTATCCTCAAGAAAGGGGAATTCTGATCTCGGGCCAAGGAGAAAGAATGTTGCTGAGTATGATCAGCGGGGAACACCTGACATACATATACGGAACCGAGTATAAGAAACCAGCTTTCTTATTTGGGGATGTTATTGATAAGCAATCCCAAACGAAGCCCAAGAAGGAAGACTGGGTATTTTTTGTTGAGGGCACTATTATGTATCTGCCGAAGATGTCCAGAGATTACCCCATTTCTGCATTCTTCCATGCCACACATCCCAGAAGGATGGCATGGACTCTGACTCCTGATCTTCATGGCTAGCCAGGGAAGATCTTTTATAAGAAAGGATTAAACCGAGGATCCTTTGTAAGTTGTCCCTCAGGTCCTATTATGCCCTTCAGAGGCTTACTACCAGGCAGCGTCCCTAGTGAAGACTCTTCCTTGATCCAGCCATTTCAAATAGCAACTTTCTGCAATAAATTCATGGAGCAGGAAAGAGTATATCCCGGGGTTAACCCTCGCACCAGTGGATAGATTAACCCCCACAATATTCGATGGGCCAGTTTAACTGCATGGACCTTGAAGCACTTTCAAGTGGAGCTAGAAAGTATTAACTTATTTGAGGCTGTTAGTGCTACTAGTGTTGGGCTGCCTATCAACACCAATTTGTTCTTAAGTTTTGATGGAACAATATAACTCGTTCAGTGGGACTTTTGCCACTCCAATAGGTGAGTTTGGCCTGGCACTTCATGAGATGGCAGATATCTCAAAGCTGCCAATGGGAGACATTCTTTATGAAGAATATGTCCCCACTAACAGAGAGTTGAAGGATACCAACCCTCGGGCAGTGGCTGTATACCAAGAGCTGATGAGCCACTATCTTGCATGTACCACTTTTTACAGAGAGACTTCTGATTTTGCCCACATTAACAAATGGGTATCTAACCTTTTCTTCCATCAAGCTAGAAATGCCAAGTAGGACAAGGTTATAGATAGCAAAGACAAACCTTTGAACCCTCTGAGCATTCTTAATACCAACACAATCGATGATCTTATTGAAGATGCAGAGGCTCCAGATTGAGTTCTGAATGAAGACATAGATGGTTATCCTGCAGGGACTAAAGCCTATAGTTATATGAGGCATTATCGAAAGCCTCTGTCAAAAGAAGCTCAACTGGCTGGCTTCCTTTCTATTTGGCTACGCCGATGGGTGGTGCCTGGCATTGCGTCTGAGGATCGTATTCATTGAAACACCTTACGGCCCACAATGTGTTTGGTATTTGGGGCAAGATTGGGCCTACTCCCTGCCATGGTATGCAGGATACAAGCTGGCCTGAGGGCTATTTCTGATGGGCTGCTGGCCGATACTACACAGTGCGAAGGATATCCCAGAGTGGAATTACCATTCTTATATCTGATAGGATGGTTAATCCTTCACAACACCAAATTGATGTCTCCCGGATCTGCCAGTGGTTCGGGCAATAACTTCTTGTTGAATTATAAGAATTCTTCTTGGAATGTGACTAGCATCATAGATTGTCGACTAGCACTGAATTTTGCCCATAGTTAGAAATTCTTCTGCACCGTTCCCCCCGTACATATCAATCAGCAGGGGGCTAAAGTCCATGATATAGGTCAGGGGAAGTCTATTCTTTTGCCTGAAGCCTTTTACTGGTTGGTCTGTATTAGACCTTCCCACCTACTGTATAGAAGTGAGAACCACTGCTACTTGGAACCTTATCTGCCTAGCCGTTTTATCAGGCAATTTGGGTATGATCAGTTGCACGTGGGAAATCCTATCACCAGCTTTAAATTCAAAGTTGGGCTTATTGATAGAGCTAGAGGATGGCGTTATTTCATCATGGGTTTTACTGGAGCAACCTTTGTTGTGCCCGCGACTTCTCTCTCCATGGAATTGTGCATTCTTCATTCATACGCATAGTTTTATGTGTCCATCAATACCTTCCATCGTGATTTTGATATATATAGAAGTTTCAGAATGCCCTCCCATAAGTCCACTGGAAGAGAGGAGATACCATCTGTCTCCTCTGATGAAGGTGATGAAGCTACTGGTGCAGATGATTATTTGTTAATTTTACCGAGAGGCGTAATAGCTCCACCAGCAGAGCCTCTCATAATTTCCAATAAACGAAAGGCTTCTACTCAGAAAGAGCCTTCCCCTCGTAAGAAGAAGCAGACTACAAAAGGTCCTAAAAGGACTTCCACTAAGGGGGCCTCTTCCAGGAGTGAACCTATTATTTCTGTCAAATCTGGACCACTCATTCAATGGGTGCATCCTCACCCTTGATTTCCCACATACACTACCCTATTTAATTTCCTATCCAAAGCCCTAATCTCCAAAAAGGAAACCTAGGAAACCCCCCAAGCTTCCCAAACCGCAGCCCCTATTCTTATTTTTCTTCTTCTCTTCTTCTTCTTCTTCTTCTCTTCTTCTTCTCCTTTTAAATTACTTTTGAATTTCAAATTGATAAGGAAGGGGGGGGGAATACTGTTCACCGAGTCCCCCTTGTTACAGTTCCAGCCGGCCATCGCTCCGGCCTGTGCTTCCCTGCTTCTCCGGCTCGGCTTTTCTCCGGCCACCGCCGGAGGGCTCGTTCCCCCACCACTGCTCGTTCTCCCAACCGAGCCTGCACGCTCCGACCGAGCTTCCCGCTCCGAGCTCATCCCCACCGAGGCCGGCAGCGGCCGCGTCCTTGTACGATGTCAGGACCGCCATCTACAACCGGCTCGTGGAAGACGGGAACGAGGAGGCGGTCGGGAACCCCGACTTCAAGGACCGGCTCCTGGTCCACTTCGCCCGGATCCCGGCGACCCCCATCTCCTTCTCCGACACTCCACAGTACTCCTCCTCCTCCTGCATTCCCTGCTCTCCCATTCCCCCTCTCGACCACCCGGCCGGCCATTGTCTCCGGCACCGTCCACGAACTCCTCGGCCAATCACCCGACTTCCTCCTAGCTGCACCTTCATCTCCAGCCCGGCAAGCCTCCATCTCCCCCTGTGAGCTTCTCTCCTTCTCCTTCTTCCCTCTTTAATATACAATATAATGTATAGTATATGTATGTGATGTATAGAGTACAGTAGTTAATTTATGTATGGTGTATGTAATGTATGGTGTACATTAATTTATGTAATGTATAGTGTACATTAATTAATAATGTATAGTGTATATAAATCAATATAATGTATAGTGTACATATAATTGGTATATGTATATACATGTATTTTATATATATATATATACTTAGTATATTTACAATATATTAATTGGTATATATTTATATATATAACATAATATACGTTAATGCGTATGTTTTGACATATAAATATACATGTATACAAGTATATAGTATCGTATTTTATTGGTGTATCTGTATATATATATATATATATATATATGGTATAAATTTAATTTGGTGAATTAATATTGGTATGTTTAAGAATGATGTTGACAATATATATATGTATATATTCTAAAATATACTTTTGCATATATATGAGTATACGTATGGTTCAACTAGTATGTATGTATATATATATGATGTATGATTAATTGGTATATATATATATAGTATAAATTCAATTTGGTATATATATATATATTTGTATTGCAAGTATATATGTAGTTAAAAGTAGATATACTGTGTCTTATATATCTATCTATTAGACGACCCTAGTTGACCAGTATCATGCCAGGCATAGCCACCTGAGTTAGGTATTTAATTACGTGTTTAGTATAGCATCTGATGCAAATGTTGTATTATTTATTATATGTTATAGGACTGCTGGATCCTCCAGACGATACTCTGGAACAGGACCTCGGTATTTACCAGCTAAGGACCCAAGGCAAGTATATTCTCTGATTAGTTTCTTATTTATGATATCCCCTATGTTCACTGTATCTAGTATAGATATCTATACTCTTGACACACTGATTACACGGATTGGTATATATGAATCTCATCATGAGATATTATTCCTTATTCATGGTGTAGCTTGTACAAGACTTGTTTCCTTGCTATCTTGTGCATGTACAGACACTGAGACCCGGGGAGATTTGCTACCTCCCTAGGGAATCCCGTGCCATGGTGTACCATGATTGGATCTACTATACCAGTCAGGGGTGGGGAGTATTTTAGTATAGATATGTAATCATACCCAACTCTACATGCATCATAGCTCACCCCACATCTCACGTCGGGTGCAGCCTGACCATTTACATGCTTCATAGCTGTTACGTGTGATTAACCTGACCTCTACATGTATCATAGCTAACCAACGGTTAGCCTGACCTTACATGAATCATAGCTAATCACATGTAGCCAGCCTGATCAAGTTCCCAAGCCGATCACATGTTAAAGCTAGTACTCACACACTTAGTCATAGGATTCTTGCTCGTTGACATATTATTTCTTTTCCTACATTTACTTACAGTATTTCCAGTATTTCTTTTATTGTATATTTCTCGTACCTATACATGCATCTCGTATATTTCCATCTAGAACTGCTACATAGTTTATATCATTAATATAGAACTGCTAATTAGAGATGTACTTTGCTCCTTCCTGACTGGAAAACATTTTCCAGACTGTGACCTTAGTGGACTTGTTTCTGACACTTGGGGATTGGTTGTTACTGATTGCAGGTATGATTATTTTGTCGTTAGACTTGTCTTGTATTTCTTTGCTTACCTTGATATCTCATCGTGCTTAGTTTATGTAATTGAGTATCCAGCATTATTTTATGATATCCACGTCTCCTTATGGAGTTGGGTATTCTTGTGAGATGGATTAGATAGTTACTTGACCTAGACAACGTTCTACCACCGATGCTGCGGCGTAGGCTGGACGTACCCACGCTCTCGTACCCCCATATCGGGTGCGGGTCATGACAGTTTCCCTTGTTAGGGATGATTCTTTGATTAGGGATCCTTCGCCTTTTAAAGAAGGAGTCTCCACAGTCCCAGCTGAAAGTGCTTGAGATTCTTTGACCGCGACTGCTGCCGCTACCACCGTTACTGGTGATGCTTCTATATCGCCTTCGAGGCCGAGCTCGCTAATAATCTATATACCTTTTACAAGACAAATAATGGGACTAGCCCCTCCTTCATCTGTAAGTATTTCAAGCAAGATTCCACCCGATGAACCTTGAGTAGATCTGGGTGAAGACTGGGATGACGAACCTCAAGTGTTAGTTGGCGTACCCTCCTCTCTAGGTATGACAGCTTGTTTAGCATCATTAAGAAATGATTTAGCTATATAGGCTGCAGACGTACTATACATACCATCGGCCATGGATAAATGTTGTCTTTACGCTTTCTTCAGGAAAATTTAACATCAAATTGATATTAACTTTCTCTTATCTTATTTTCAGGCGAAGACATCTCGGGGGAGGGCAGAGCTGAAATAACTTCTGATTTCGTTGCGGATCCAGCTAATGAAATGGCTACGACCACTGTTGAAGAAGTATACCTTGACACTGTTGATCCTTCATCCGTAACATTCTCAGATATAATCCCGCCAGCAGCAGTTCAAATAATATCAGAGGTGGATGAACCAGCCATCTCGACTGTGCCTCCTTCGTCGAGCATGCCAGCAACTTCACTTGTTGTTGGTGTCTCTTCTTTTGTCGCACTATCTATTGATGCAACGACTGTGGCCACATCCACTACAGTCATTCCAGAAAGGAGATTTATCGATATTGCGGCCACTCCCAGCGTCCATTCGAGCTTTGTTATGCTAGTTGAACAATACACTAACATATTCTACCTCACTTTGAAACAATTGATATCCATGGTGCTGGAGAAGAATCTAGGCTTTGATGCTTTAAAGATGTCCTCTAAGCTCACTATAGCACAAATTAGAAATTTTAATGACGCTGAGAGAGCTAATGCGCTAGAGCAAATGGTTAATGGTTTAGAAAAACCCATTAACGAATATTTGCAATTATCCCGAGGCAGCATCAATGACTTGGTTCAGGCTGAGTATGACTCCCTAACTTCATAATTTGCTCAGAGGGCTGAAACTTTAAACAAATCCATCCAGGAACAACAACAAGAGATGGAAAAAGAGCAAGCAATATTGGTGGAGAGTATTCCTCAGCTAGCTTAGTGTTGTGCCAAATGTGAGGGATGAAGTGAGGGTTCAAGAGTTGGAAGCTGAACTTGCTCAAACAAGGGAGACATTTCTCAAAGCATCGCTAGTTCGTAATGTATTGGTGGGCCAAGTGAATACAGCTCAACAGAACTTGACACATGTGGGTGTCATCCATGCAAGTTTTATTGATTCTCTGTCCGAACTTTCTCTCTTGAGCAATGACGAAGCAAGGCTGGAACTGGCTCGCACCAACATTTTAAACTCCAGGAATGAGAGGATGGCTGCTTTGGCGCAACAGATCCGCGATTTAACTGCTCCTCCCTAATGATGTACTTTTTTGCTCCTTTTATAATTTGTTATTCCCAGAGATAATAAAGATATATTTTCTGACTTTGTGGACATCACATTAAAATATAAATAATAGGCTAAGATGAAAGTGATATCAGAAGTAATATGGACATGATATACTTTCGGTAAGGTTTAGCTGAATATATCTATTCAGAGGGAATATGAATATGATAGAATATAATCCAACTAAATTTGTATACAAAACACTAGCAGAGGTAATATGAACATGATAGATTTTGAAGTTTTAAATTAGTTAAACATATCTATTCAGATGTCATATGAACCTGATAGGTTATGATTCAGCTAACCTCTGTACGTAGTATCATCAGAATGAAATCTTCATAATACTCCATTAAGCAAAGGAGATCAAGCATAATACTTCTTCAGGAATTTGCCGTTGATAGGAGCCATGGACGTAGTACAATACCGTGTTTGTTGAGGATATCCCACTGGGGGATCCTTGGTGGACCTATTATTCGTTGCGCATGTTGAGTGCAAATAATAGGTTCGAAACAAGCCCAAATGGACGCGGTAAGATATGACTCTGTGGGGATAGTAGAGAGACATATTCCAGAGGTAATATGAACATAAACTGACTTTTTCTCTGTTAAAAGGTAATATGGACTTGAATTATTCATTTCCATTGCGGGCATCCCACGGGAGGGTTTTGGTGGACCTATTACTTCTTGTGCACGAGAGTGCAAGTAATAAGTTTAAGACAAGCCCTGTTAGAGGTAATATGGACGTAACAGTTTTTATGGACCCACATTACTGGTGTTGTCACCACCACATTCCGAAAACAGGGGTATTTTCGACTTTTATAATATTTAATATTATGGTAGTTAAATTAAGTAATTGCATGATAATTATTTGCTTAAATAATTATGTGATGTGTAATTATATATATATATTTATCTACAGTGTTCATTTATTTTGAGCTAGCAGACTTGACCTAGAGCCCAGTAGATAACACCTGTCCGAATTGTGGAAATTCGGTATTTAATTGTTTATTTTTAATTTAATTCTTGGAGATTGTATTTAATTACCGTAATTTATTTAATTATTGCGCATTGCCTTTGCTTCGATTTTTGGAGCACTATTCTGACTTTTGTCTTCCAACAAATTTCACAATCTTGCCCTAGACATGCCCGCCTTCCATTCTACTATTTTTGCAACTCATAATTATGCTCTCTGTACCTTGGTTCTAGCCGCACAAAAATCGTCGCGGACGTTATTTAATAAATTCCTATTTTGTATCGTTGTGCGTTCCAATTAAAATTGGGGACAATCTTGACCTATTTTTCGTGCGGCCCAAATTAGGGTAATATTCTGTTCTAAGTCTTCTTCATTATTGGTATTGATGACCTGACCTGATTTTGGCCCCATGTACTCCTAATTAATTTTAGAACACAACTTGCATTTATTTCTAATTAAATTGAGGATACTATTTTATCTGATTCTAAAATCCCAATTTAATTCCAGTGCCCTGCTATTTAAGCCCGTACCCAACTTACAGCGCCCCCTGACCCTACAGAACACCGGACACCGAATCGCCCGCCAAATTTTCGTCATTTCATGTGTTTGTGCAATTTCCCAAATTTAAGGGGGCTAAATTGCAAATTTGCATTTTGTGGCCTCACCCAATTGTTGAACAATGAGGGAACCTAATAATTTAATTAAATCTCTCACCCTCATTCCCACATGAATTATTTTTTCTCTCCATGTCAAATCTGGACCACTCATTAGAAGGGTCTCATCCTCACCCTTCATTTACAAAACCCTCTCCCTATTTAATGACATGTTACATCAAACCCTAATCCCTAGACAACCTAGGTTTCCCCACCTCCTCACAAGTCTCCACAATTCCTCAACTCCAACGTAGGATCCTTCTTCTTCTCTTCTTCTCTTTTCTTTCTTCTTCTTCTTCTTCCCTTCTTCTTCCTTCTTTAGATTTTAAATATTCAAAGAGAAGAAAAGGGGGGGAAACCTGGATACTGTTATCCGGTTCCAGTTGATCCCCGCTGCCCGCATCCGGCAGACGGCCGCTCCCCGGCGACCTCCCCTTCCGCGGGGTCATGTCCGACTCCGACTGCTGTAGGATCTCCCACCTCCCCCTCGAATCCCTCGTCGAGGCCTCACAATGCCGACCAGGAGGGGTTCAATCAGGCCTGCCAGGTCTCCGAGGTAAAGGCAGACGCAAGGTGAAGATATTAAGTCCAGCGTATCCATTTCCTTTCAAGAGTTTTTGGAAGCCGATGCTTTTAAAAAAAAAAAAAAAGAAAAAAAAAAGGGAGAGTGTAAATCGAGAAAACTCTGTCGACCAAGAAGACCATGCAATCACTAGGAAGAGACCTGTGTAAGGGCGGCAGAGAAAAAAAAAAAAAAAAAAACCTCCAGGGATTTTCCTCTCTAGCAAATAGTCACGAGGCTTGACAAAAAGTCTTCAATAAGGTCCTTGGGTCAACTTGAAGAGGCAACGATGATGCAGATGACTAGTTACTTACTGTGATGTTGGACCATGGCAATACTTGTGCTACTTTATTGGAAATTCTTTCCAATGGGGAAATCATGCTCCCACTCAAGCCCTATAAGGTCTGTCTGTACCTCTGAAGTCGATAGTAGCTGGGGAAATGCTCTCTGTAGAATGGTCTCTCTGCAAGTTTTCAGTGCCCTCAACCTTTCCAGCTAAGTTATTTCCCTTGAACTTGAAGAGCCTAAGCTGCTAATCATTGGCCAGTTTTTATTGCTCCTTTTTCTTCATAAGATTGCTTCTCTTATTTTGCTTCCAAGAGTTTCTAGCTATTTGGACTGCTCCGGACTCATTGGAACTAACTGCTACTTCATTTGGGATCACCTTGAGAAGTGTGGCATTATATACATTCTTTGATTGTTAATATACATATATAAAAATGTTTGATTGATATATATACATATATGTATTTTGGTATAAAAATATATAATTATATACACCTATTAGTGTATATACACAAATACGTATTTTGGTAATATATATATATATCTATATATAAATGTATGTATTTTTGGGTGCAAATATACATATATTTATTTGGTATAATTTCATATAGTATATACGTATTAAATGTATTTTTGGAATATGTATAAACATATATATGAATATCAGTATTTTGGTATATATATATAGATATATAAATATGGTACGTATTTTACATATATTTATGTATTATATATGTATTTAATTGGGGGTATATATATATTATAAGTATTAATGTTAGTGGAGATATGTATATTTATTTATGTATATCCTACTAGATGACCCTAGTTGACTGAGTCCCATGCCTGACATAGCCCCTGAGTTAGTATTTGCTTGTGTGGTTAGTATAGCTTCTGATGCAAATATTGTATTGTTTATTATATGTCATTAGGACTGTTGGTTCCTCCAGGCGACACTCTGGAACAGGACCTCGGTATTCACCAGCTAAGGACCCAAGGCAAGTACATTCTCTGATTAGTTTCTAATTTATGATATCTCCTATGTTCACTGTATCTAGTGTAAATATCCATGTTCTTGACACATTGGTTACACGGATTGGTATACACGGATCTCGTCATGAGATGTTATTCCTTATTCATGGTGTAGCTTGTACAAGACTTGTTTTCCTTGTTATCTTGTGCATGTACAGACACTGATTCCCGGGGAGATTTGCTACCTTCCTAGGGAATCCCGTGCCATAGCGTACCATGATTGGATCTACTATACCAGTCGGGGGTGGGGAGTATTTTAGTATAGATATGTGATCATACCCAACTTTCCATGCATCATAGCTCACCCCGCATCTCACGTCGGGTGCGGCCTGACCCTCTCCATGCCTCATAGCTGTTACGTGTGATTAGCCTGACCTCTCCATGCATCATAGCTAACCAACGGTTAGCCTGACCTTCCATGAATCATAGCTAATCACATGTAACCAGCCTGATCAAGTTCCCAAGCCGATCACATGTTAAAGCTAGTACTCACACACTTAGTCATAGGTTTCTTGCTCATTGACATATTGTTTCTTTTCCTGCATTTACTTACAGTATTTCCAGTATTCCTTTCATTGTACATTTCTCGTACCTATACATGCATCTGGTATATTTCCATCTAGAACTGCTACATAGCTTATGTCATTTATATAGAACTGCTATTTAGAGATGTACTTTGCTCCTTCCTGACTGGAAAATATTTTTCCAGACTGTGACCTTAGTGGACTTGTTTCTGACACTTGGGGATTGGTTGTTACTGATTTCAGGTATGATTATTGTGTCATTAGACTTGTGTTGTATTCTTTTATTTTTTCATTTTCCTATCGTGCTGTAGTTGTGATTGAGTATTTCTAGATTTATTTTATGATATCCACGTCTCCTTATGGAGTTGGATACTAGCGTGAGATTGTTTAGATAGTACTTGACCTAGACAGCGTTCTACCGCCGATGCTGCGGCGTAGGCTGGACGTACCCACGCTCTCGTGCCCCTAAACCGGGTGCGGGTCGTGACACGTTTTAGTGGTGGCCCATGCAGGTCAGACTTCGCAAGTTGTGCGATGTCGTGGTAGTGCGACGTCATAGTTGTACTACTGCGTACCTGCTATTGAATATAGGACATAGGATGCTAGGATGAGAGAGGATACTCAATCACAAACTCTTGAGAGATTCCTGGGACGACCCCTTGAGAATCTTGTTATAATTTCCAATTTAAATCTTTTTCCTTGATTCCGTCCGCTCTCGCTTGTTGTTACTGAACTTGATTCTGGTTGAGCAGTTATTAAATTAAATTCTTGGCATCATTGTTGAGTTTGATTCTTGTTGACCAGTTGTTAACTTAAATTCTTGGTATCGTTGTTGAGTTAATTTCAAATTGAGATGAATTTTTACGGACTAGAATTTATGGTATCATCTGATGACATATATTGATGAGGACAGTGAGGAAGGTAAAACGTCTACTTTGGTTATGGAACCTAGAATTTATCGCAGCCATATTAGCTGTCGTGACGAGAACGTAGGAACCTAACTTGGATGTACATACTTTAGTTATGAGATTTAGAGTTTCTCGCAGCCATACCGGTTGGCGTGGCGAGTATTCTAGATGACATGATTATAGGGTTGTATACCTTAGTTACGGAACCTGTCGTTTATCGCATCTATGCTTACTGGCGTGGCGAGGATTCTGAGTGTCATGATTTCGGATAGACGTGTATGATTATCAGGTTGTATCTTAAATTGGTTCTTAAAATATCATCTCAAGACTTATCTATTTCTGTTATTCCAGGACTTTGTTCCACCGCTTCTTTCTTTACTAGCAGTAAAGATACCTTCTGTCCTCAATTCAGTCTTTGAGCTCCTATTCCTTGAGGATTTCTTGTTAAGTATGATAATTAGTGGCTTGTAATTTTGTTTGTGTCTTGTATTAGTATTGACTGTGTTGCTAGTGAGTTGTAAGTATTTCTTAGTTGGACATGTGAGCAGTAGGCTTTAATCTAGAGTTAGCCCTTAGCATAGTACCTTGTACCAATGATTCTAGGAGTAGTGTCATTAGAGACTGAGAGTTAAGGAGAGTATAGAGTATCAGTGATAGTTCTCAGAGTTAGTATCAGAGCCAATTACCCGTCCTGGATAATCATGATTATGTAATTGAGTGATCTATGTAAACGATTAAGTATCCAGGAATTGTGTTAAGGTTTTATGGAGCATGATGTCCAATTTGATGATTGATATCGGGCGTGTTAAAGGTAAGGAATTGTATATGCATAAAAGAGTTAATGGACTGTCATGAGAAGAGAAACATCGGAAGTGGTAATGAAGATGGTGAAGCGTATCACAGATCAGTTTAACAGACTGAAAAAGTTAAAGGGGAATACCTATACATTAATCGAGATGAGTAACCATACACATACCCATGAGAGTAAAGAAACATAAGTGTTATAGAGGATACAGGTGATCATGAGTTCTAATGAGCTTGATGAGATAATCCATTAATGCAGCTAGTGATATAATACCAAGAGTGCTAATAATTCTATATCGAGGATTAGTCGAGAATAACGTTAATAACAGTAAGCACTCTGTGTGATGATAATTAAATGATATACCAGTTTACATAAATTGAAAAAAAAAAAAAAAAAAAACACAGTTGATGATAACTTTGATCATTGGAGGTAATAGTACAAGTGATTCAGGCAGTACAATTTTAGTATACAATTATAGACACTAGATGCATTGAGTGCACCTTGAGTATCAGAGACCGTGAGCACTGATATGTACATTGTGGAGTTATAAATTAAAAGGTGGAAATAAGATTTTATTTTTAGAATAATTGAGGAGTTGAGATTACGTCATTAAATTTTTGAGGATTTCAAATATGAATTCAAGGCTACAAAGATTTTAGAAGTGATTAAATTTTTCGATGTTGAGTATCAAATTGTGAGAAGGTATATACAATTCATTTTGTTGATCGAGAAGTTAAACCTTGACGATTATTTTGAGGATTAATTTTATGGTAGATGAAAGATATGAATATTAATATATGATTAGATGATATACATGTGTATGGATCTGATAACTTGAGTAGGATTGAGATGGCACCGCAGACTGACTTGGGTGTCCATCTAGAGTTGTATTAGAAAGGGCTTAGCACTTAGTATGGTGTTGCACTTGACGTGTATTTGAGTAATAAGAATAGTATGAATAATTGTAGTAGGAACGGGAGCTGGCAGAGAGTGTGGTACTAAAGAGATAGAGGTATCAAACTTAGATGCATTATTGAACCATGGTTATATTATAGGTTCTTGGTATCAGATTTTGGTATTAAGAGACTTGTGTGTGCAATATTGATACATTCATGGATCTTGGTACCAGTATACAGGAATATGAATTAGTTAGTGAATTGCTAGAGTTAAGTGTATGTTAGAGATAGGAAATACTGCAGGTAATGTGTTAGCAGGTTCTGTTCTTTCCTTCATTCTGTTCCTATCTATTTGATTGATTGACTGATACCTTAGTACCGTAGCTTGTATGCATGATTCTTGTTATAATGTAGTTAGTAGTACCCCTGATACAGAGACTACAATACCATAACAAAAGACACCATGACCGTACATATTCCCTTTAGGTTGCATGTTGTATGATTATAGGACAGATTTTTAGACCAGGATTTTTGGGGTTTGACCATGACGAAGATCTATGACAAGGTTATGACTTGACAAAGGGATAAGATGATTCAAAATTCAAGGATAAGCATTTATTAAATAAAGAGTTAATGAGTTAATATAACAGAATTGATGGAACATTGATCTTTCGAAGATCGAGGTATGATTGAAAATTGAGGATAAACATTAATTTAAATAAAGGATTAAAAATTTAACATGGCAGAATTGATGATTTATTAATTTCAGGAAGATTGATTATGATATATTGGAAATTTGAGGAAAATTGGGAAAATTATCATTATATATACTTGATTGCAATACAGTAATTTAAATTTTATTATTGCGGACGTTGCATTTGAAGGATCCATAAGTGTCGTATTATTAAGTATTTTGAGGAAAAGAAAACTGAAGAATCAGATCGTTGATGGATTATTGTTTGGATTCAGATTTTTGGGACGAGAATCAATACATTGATTGAAATTAAATTTGAGGAACAGATATCAAATTCCGAGTATAAATTTTTATTTAAATTCGTGGGAATTGTGAGGAGATGGAATCTGATTTTTATTTTGAGAATAATTCAGAAATTTTTAAAAAAATTGCGAAACAACAAGGCGGATTATTTCAGGATTTTGTGGGTTGTTAAATTTCACTATTTTTGGAAATAATAATGTGTATGAGTAAATACTACTATTGAGGATTTTAAATTTCGAGGACGAAATTCTTTTAAGGTGGGTAGACTTGTCACCACCACATTCCGAAAACAGGGGTATTTTCGACTTTTATAATATTTAATATTATGGTAGTTAAATTAAGTAATTGCATGATAATTATTTGCTTAAATAATTATGTGATGTGTAATTATATATATATATTTATCTACAGTGTTCATTTATTTTGAGCTAGCAGACTTGACCTAGAGCCCAGTAGATAACACCTGTCCGAATTGTGGAAATTCGGTATTTAATTGTTTATTTTTAATTTAATTCTTGGAGATTGTATTTAATTACCGTAATTTATTTAATTATTGCGCATTGCCTTTGCTTCGATTTTTGGAGCACTATTCTGACTTTTGTCTTCCAACAAATTTCACAATCTTGCCCTAGACATGCCCGCCTTCCATTCTACTATTTTTGCAACTCATAATTATGCTCTCTGTACCTTGGTTCTAGCCGCACAAAAATCGTCGCGGACGTTATTTAATAAATTCCTATTTTGTATCGTTGTGCGTTCCAATTAAAATTGGGGACAATCTTGACCTATTTTTCGTGCGGCCCAAATTAGGGTAATATTCTGTTCTAAGTCTTCTTCATTATTGGTATTGATGACCTGACCTGATTTTGGCCCCATGTACTCCTAATTAATTTTAGAACACAACTTGCATTTATTTCTAATTAAATTGAGGATACTATTTTATCTGATTCTAAAATCCCAATTTAATTCCAGTGCCCTGCTATTTAAGCCCGTACCCAACTTACAGCGCCCCCTGACCCTACAGAACACCGGACACCGAATCGCCCGCCAAATTTTCGTCATTTCATGTGTTTGTGCAATTTCCCAAATTTAAGGGGGCTAAATTGCAAATTTGCATTTTGTGGCCTCACCCAATTGTTGAACAATGAGGGAACCTAATAATTTAATTAAATCTCTCACCCTCATTCCCACATGAATTATTTTTTCTCTCCATGTCAAATCTGGACCACTCATTAGAAGGGTCTCATCCTCACCCTTCATTTACAAAACCCTCTCCCTATTTAATGACATGTTACATCAAACCCTAATCCCTAGACAACCTAGGTTTCCCCACCTCCTCACAAGTCTCCACAATTCCTCAACTCCAACGTAGGATCCTTCTTCTTCTCTTCTTCTCTTTTCTTTCTTCTTCTTCTTCTTCCCTTCTTCTTCCTTCTTTAGATTTTAAATATTCAAAGAGAAGAAAAGGGGGGGAAAACCTGGATACTGTTATCCGGTTCCAGTCGATCCCCGCTGCCCGCATCCGGCAGACGGCCGCTCCCCGGCGACCTCCCCTTCCGCGGGGTCATGTCCGACTCCGACTGCTGTAGGATCTCCCACCTCCCCCTCGAATCCCTCGTCGAGGCCTCACAATGCCGACCAGGAGGGGTTCAATCAGGCCTGCCAGGTCTCCGAGGTAAAGGCAGACGCAAGGTGAAGATATTAAGTCCAGCGTATCCATTTCCTTTCAAGAGTTTTTGGAAGCCGATGCTTTTAAAAAAAAAAAAAAAGAAAAAAAAAAGGGAGAGTGTAAATCGAGAAAACTCTGTCGACCAAGAAGACCATGCAATCACTAGGAAGAGACCTGTGTAAGGGCGGCAGAGAAAAAAAAAAAAAAAAAAACCTCCAGGGATTTTCCTCTCTAGCAAATAGTCACGAGGCTTGACAAAAAGTCTTCAATAAGGTCCTTGGGTCAACTTGAAGAGGCAACGATGATGCAGATGACTAGTTACTTACTGTGATGTTGGACCATGGCAATACTTGTGCTACTTTATTGGAAATTCTTTCCAATGGGGAAATCATGCTCCCACTCAAGCCCTATAAGGTCTGTCTGTACCTCTGAAGTCGATAGTAGCTGGGGAAATGCTCTCTGTAGAATGGTCTCTCTGCAAGTTTTCAGTGCCCTCAACCTTTCCAGCTAAGTTATTTCCCTTGAACTTGAAGAGCCTAAGCTGCTAATCATTGGCCAGTTTTTATTGCTCCTTTTTCTTCATAAGATTGCTTCTCTTATTTTGCTTCCAAGAGTTTCTAGCTATTTGGACTGCTCCGGACTCATTGGAACTAACTGCTACTTCATTTGGGATCACCTTGAGAAGTGTGGCATTATATACATTCTTTGATTGTTAATATACATATATAAAAATGTTTGATTGATATATATACATATATGTATTTTGGTATAAAAATATATAATTATATACACCTATTAGTGTATATACACAAATACGTATTTTGGTAATATATATATATATCTATATATAAATGTATGTATTTTTGGGTGCAAATATACATATATTTATTTGGTATAATTTCATATAGTATATACGTATTAAATGTATTTTTGGAATATGTATAAACATATATATGAATATCAGTATTTTGGTATATATATATAGATATATAAATATGGTACGTATTTTACATATATTTATGTATTATATATGTATTTAATTGGGGGTATATATATATTATAAGTATTAATGTTAGTGGAGATATGTATATTTATTTATGTATATCCTACTAGATGACCCTAGTTGACTGAGTCCCATGCCTGACATAGCCCCTGAGTTAGTATTTGCTTGTGTGGTTAGTATAGCTTCTGATGCAAATATTGTATTGTTTATTATATGTCATTAGGACTGTTGGTTCCTCCAGGCGACACTCTGGAACAGGACCTCGGTATTCACCAGCTAAGGACCCAAGGCAAGTACATTCTCTGATTAGTTTCTAATTTATGATATCTCCTATGTTCACTGTATCTAGTGTAAATATCCATGTTCTTGACACATTGGTTACACGGATTGGTATACACGGATCTCGTCATGAGATGTTATTCCTTATTCATGGTGTAGCTTGTATAAGACTTGTTTTCCTTGTTATCTTGTGCATGTACAGACACTGATTCCCGGGGAGATTTGCTACCTTCCTAGGGAATCCCGTGCCATAGCGTACCATGATTGGATCTACTATACCAGTCGGGGGTGGGGAGTATTTTAGTATAGATATGTGATCATACCCAACTTTCCATGCATCATAGCTCACCCCGCATCTCACGTCGGGTGCGGCCTGACCCTCTCCATGCCTCATAGCTGTTACGTGTGATTAGCCTGACCTCTCCATGCATCATAGCTAACCAACGGTTAGCCTGACCTTCCATGAATCATAGCTAATCACATGTAACCAGCCTGATCAAGTTCCCAAGCCGATCACATGTTAAAGCTAGTACTCACACACTTAGTCATAGGTTTCTTGCTCATTGACATATTGTTTCTTTTCCTGCATTTACTTACAGTATTTCCAGTATTCCTTTCATTGTACATTTCTCGTACCTATACATGCATCTGGTATATTTCCATCTAGAACTGCTACATAGCTTATGTCATTTATATAGAACTGCTATTTAGAGATGTACTTTGCTCCTTCCTGACTGGAAAATATTTTTCCAGACTGTGACCTTAGTGGACTTGTTTCTGACACTTGGGGATTGGTTGTTACTGATTTCAGGTATGATTATTGTGTCATTAGACTTGTGTTGTATTCTTTTATTTTTTCATTTTCCTATCGTGCTGTAGTTGTGATTGAGTATTTCTAGATTTATTTTATGATATCCACGTCTCCTTATGGAGTTGGATACTAGCGTGAGATTGTTTAGATAGTACTTGACCTAGACAGCGTTCTACCGCCGATGCTGCGGCGTAGGCTGGACGTACCCACGCTCTCGTGCCCCTAAACCGGGTGCGGGTCGTGACAGGTGTACCTTAGTGAGTACGGGTAACAAGTGGGGATGACAAACGATATCAGAGGTAATATGGACGTGATGATCGATGGCCAAAACTCGGAAGGTTTGCTCAGAGGTAATATGGATATGACAAACACAGCCTGAGAGAAATATTATGACAGCAGTTCAGAGGTAATATGGACGTAAACTAATATCCAAAAAAATTATTGAGGAGTAATTTATTGAGTGTGGTCTATCCAAACATGAAGATAGACCAAAGGATCGCTCCGCTGGGGAGATTGATGGGACGATAGCTCAGAGGTAATATGAGCATGGCTAGCGTCTAAGAAGATTGGTTTGAATAGTCACTACGGGAGTGTACGAGTAGACCTAAGGATTGATTCGCTAGGAAGATTTTGAGGATCCATCATCCATTGCGTATCCGGGACTCTTTGATACGGATAATGGTTTCTTTTTTACAAGAATTTATAACGAAGGAGAAAATATTGCACATAGGCACTAGCAGGAGATGAAGAACCAAGAGTTGATTTATACATCTGGGTTGTGGACTTATTACCCATGGCGTACCTTAAGTACAGATAATAAGCTGAAATGACTAGCACTACCAGGGGTTATGCGAACGTGATAGTAGAAAGTCGAAGAGCAGAACTTTACTCATAGGTGATATGGACATGAAAAAAATTATGAAAATATCTTACTCAGAGGTAATATGAATGTGGTAAGATATGACTTTGTGGGGATAAAGAAAAACAGGACAAAGGTAATATGGAAGTGACCATTTTGGTGGTGATAGATTTACTCTGCTGGAGAAAGTGGAGAGACGTAGTTTAGAGGTAATATGGACGTGAACTGATCGATAGCAACAACCTGGGAGGTTTGCTCAGAGATCACTTATACATGACAAACTCAGCTGGGAAAAAAAATATTTGGACAACAGTTCAGAGGTAATATGGACGTGAACCCATGTCCAAAAAATTCACTGGGGAGTAATTTGCTGAGTGGGGATAGACCTGAAGGTTGCTCCGCTGGGGAGACTTTAAGGACTCATCATCCGATACTTCTTGAGGGGGGAAATTGCCAAGTTGGAGTGAGATCAATTTGCAGTGACCGTCCTCTCGTTATAAATGCAAAGTGATGACTTTGGCGTCGATCAACTCCTGGATTTTCTTTTTCAGTACATAGCATGCCTTCGTGGGGTGATGAATGTACCGATGAAAGAGACAATATTCTGGGTATCGACCTTGCCAGCCTTTTCAGGATACCTGATATTGGGTAGCCGAAGTTTGTTTTCCTTCATCAATATATTAAAGATTTCAATGATGTCATCATCATTGAAGGAGAAAGTCCCCTTTGGCTTTCGGGCTTCTAATACCTGAGTTGTACGGTCCTCAAGAAAGATGGTCATAGTTGCATCATCTTCGGACTCAGAGGGAATTCTACCCCCAGCTTTGGATGGTGCTCTGTTTTGTCGAGGAAGACTACCCCCAGACATGTCGTTGTCTTGTTCTTCTTTCTGTAATGACAAAGTATAATTCAATCGGTCGAAAACTGACCGTTTTGCTTTAGAACAGCAACAGTTAATTACAGCCTTATGACTATTATAATAATGTTCTCTAGGGGGTGTAATAGACATATTAGGAGATCCCCTGTCTTTGTATTTCTGGATCAAGAAATCATGCAAATCAGGGGTTTTACCAGAAGAAGAAGGCTTATTCTGCCTTTTTATATCAGTAGGAAGGTATAGATTAGGAACCATAACCCTTTCTCTGCCATAGGAATACAGCAGTTCACCCATATGAGTAGCATATGATCTATCATCTGTCTGAGGAGCGTATCTTCCCGTGAAACGAGTCTTCTTTATGCGGATAGACCTATCCTGGCATAATTTGGATTTTTGCCTAGGTTCGCGCAAAACAGGGAAAGTCCTCATTCGGCCTTCAGCGTCACGCGTAATCTGTAAAGTGGGAACTTTTTTCTCTTGTGGCGTAAAAGCTTAGAGGTTGAAGGATTCGCCACTTGTTTTACTTTGATGTGATCAAAGAGTACATCTGCCTCATCATAGACGAGAGATGTAATTTTATGCACAGGGTGTGTTTGAAATTTCTGGATTGGCACTGAGGCATTGCCAGAAATTTTGTCTACCACGTTACAGACGGGAGACAAAGTTTTTCGCGCCGGACGTGTTTGAAACTTCTGGATTGGCACTGAGGCATTGCCAGAAGTCTTGTCTACCACGTTACAAACAGAAGACGAAGTTTTACGTGTAGGGCATGTTTGAAACTTTTGGATTGGCACTGAGGCATTGCCAGAAGTCTTGTCTACCACGTCACAAACGGGAGACAAATTTTTACGCACAGGGCGTGTTGGCTGTGTTGTCATAACCTTGTTGATCAGAGAGTGAGATCTTCCATGAAGGGTAGAGGACGTCTTAGGCATCCACACTTTACGCAGCTTCCTGTTGTTCTGGACAGAGGAGGAATGAGAGCTACCCCCTGCATGAAACATGTCTTCATAGGCAGATTGGTTGAGCTGGACGACCAAAGTCTTCTTCGTCGATCCGATAGACACAACATCGTGTTGATCAATTGCTTTCTCATCAGAGGAGAAATTCGTCCCCAACAGAGTCACCATTTTTGTTTGGATAAACAAAAGGAGAGGTTTATACGAAACCTTTTTTGCTTACAAACGAGAAAAAAGTACAATTAATCCTGTACGAGGATATTAAGTACAATAAAATAATTCTGGGGAAGTATTGCTATAGAAGTCAGATTTGTGGTCGATCACTTTGTTCCTTGGACCACACGATGATGAAGAAGTGCTGTAGAAGGAGCTTCAAACTTTCCCTGAATTGAAGGCAAAGGCCAGTCAAAGGAAAGTTGCAAGTAGGATCGAATTCTCGTTGCCAAAGTTGTCAGCCAAAGCTCTCTCTATCTCTGTTCTCCCTTTTTTCTGATCTCTGATCCTTCTCCTTTTTTCCTGTGACCAGGGGTCTCTATTTATAGAGATCAATCAAATAACTGTCTAGTTGGCGTAAAAGCCAAATAACTGTCTAATTGCCGTAAAAGGCCAAACTGTGAAGAAGAATACTTCATTTACGCTACGGTTATAATAACTGCTACCCACGTACCCATAGTCTTCTGAATCTGCGTATGACACGTGTCCCTTTATAAGGTAACGCATATAACTGCTTCTCGAAGATCATGGCATGCAAGCCACTTGGGTAACTGCCCTTGCGTAAAATGGTTGGCGTAAAAGCCAAATAACTATCTTGTAGGCGTGAAAGGCCAAACTGTGAAGAAGAATACTTCCTTTATGCTGCAGTTATAATAACTGCTACCCACGTTCCCAAAGTCTTCTGAATCTGCGTATGACATATGTACCTTTATAAGGTAACGCATATAACCGCTTCTCGAAGATCACGGCATGCAAGCTACGTAGGTAACTGCCCCTGCGTAAAGATGGTTGGCGTAAAAGCCAAATAACTGTCTTGTTGGCATAAAAGGCCAAACTCTGCGTAAAACTTGATGATTCATGAATAATAGATAACCAGCGTAAAAATAGCCAATTATCTATCACGACTAAAGTCTTGAGCGTATTCTGGGCTAAATAGCCTTATCATGTACCTTTGCAAATATAGCCGAGTTAGCGTATTTCGAGGAGATAGCATACGGCGTACTCCTATTGTTGAAAATAGCCTGGTTGGCATAAAATACAAGGATGGTGATGTGAGCATATTAGTCACAGTTTTAGCTTTTCCAGTCATGACACAAATTTAAAAATAGAACAAAATCTCGTACATTAAATGCAGAGATATGCTTCTATCTCGTGCATTAAATGCAGAGATATGCCTCGAGCTCTATACAAGAAACAGCTTTTGACGTGGCATCTGATTTTGTCTTATCTTGAGCATAAAAACTTATTTCTGTCAATGTAGAATAGGTAGCCTATTCCTTGAATGCGTAAAAATAACTTGTATCAAGAATATGTCACTAAATGACAACCTGGGTCTTTGTGCAAAATCATCATCACAGCCGTCCTCTCGATCATCGTGCGGTACTTTTTGTCAGATGTTAGGTTCACTGATTTGTCTGACAAATTTATTCTAGAAATACGAAGAGTTCCTCTTACAACTTTATGATGCATTAAAAATAACTTATTTTAAACTTTATGCAGGAAGGTATAGCAACCTTTTACGTATAACAGCCTTGAAGCTCTGCTTTACGCGTACAACTTTGAAACTCTGCTTTACGCGGACAGCTCTGAAGCCCTATTTTACGCCAAACAACTTGAAGGTCTGTTTTACGCGGACAACTCTGAAGCCAAATTTTATGCCAAACAAACTTGAAGCTCTGTTTTACGCGGACAGCTCTGAAGCCCTATTTTACGCCAAACAGCTTGAAGCTCTGTTTTACGCGGACAACTATGAAGCCCTATTTTATGCCAAACAACTAGCTCTATTTTTATGCGAACTTTTCTGAAGCCCTATTTTACGCCAAACAGCCTTGAAGTTCTGTTTTACGCGGACAGCTCTGAAGCCCTATTTTACGCCAAACAGCCTTGAAGTTCTGTTTTATGCGGACAACTCTGAAGCCCTATTTTATGCCAAACAGCCTTGAACTTCTGTTTACGCGGACAGCTCTGAAGCTCTATTTTACGCCAAACAGTCTTGAAGCTCTATTTTACGCGGACTTCATATATGTTGGGGGTTTTGTCTGTATAATACGCGTATAATTTCCCAGCGTATTTCATGATTCTACAGGCATGACAAATTTTTAGTGGTGGCCAGTGCAGGTCGAGAGTATATTGTCTCGGTTATGTTACTGTACCGAGCAAGCATGCACCTAGGATTAGAGTTTTAGGTCTCATCCACATTTGACTATGACTCACCTTCCTTCCAGTCCGTTCTAATTAAATAATTGCATCATGCTTGATTCATGTACTTCCCTAATAGTTTCTTGAGTATAGCCTTCTGATAGAATATAGGAATCCTTGTTGTTAGGATGATAATTAGGTTAATATTTCTACTAAGAATACAATTAGAATATTGACACATCACTAAATCTAGAATACCTAATGAACCCTAGCATCCCTTACCTGTAGATTAATTGGCCATTATCCCTTGATATATTTATGAAGGACTTGAGAGTAGTATAGACACTACTAGGGTTAGTTAGAAATTTG